>CM025790.1:72450089-73050089 GCA_014635995.1 Sarcophaga peregrina
AAAGGTACGAAAAATAACCCGCGCAACGCCGGGTACAATCTGCTAGTATAAAATAAAATATAATCGAGTTGACAAATAGCTTGAATTCAGCTTCAGAGTAGCGTCCTTGAGGAGTAAATATGCTTTACTTTTGAATTCCAATAGATCAGTTTTTAGAAATAATAGTCCCAGTATAGCTGTAGTATAGTTTAAACCCCAGATCAAACTCAGACATCAAAACGCAAATATGAAAAAATATTTCTGCGACTTCCTTGTGTCAGACTTCTGGCAAAAAGTTTTACCATGAAAAAAAAGTTTTACCATTACCATGAAATTTTCTCAAAAATCTGTTGCTTAAACTGTAAGTCCCGTCAATTCATATATATGAAAATGCATATGTGTTATATGTGGGTTTGTTTGTTTGAAGTCTATAGACGGCTAAACGGCTGTGCCGGTTTTCTTGAAATTTTAACAGTACCTTCCTGTATGTCTGGAAGGAACTACAGGCTACTTTTTATTTTAAAATTTCAAGTAGGCGAGGTGCCACGCCACATACCCAATATGTATTTAATGTCTCATAAACTGCAACAGCTAGAGTCTTAAAATTTTGTATTGACGACTTTGACGTACATATGAACAAAAAGGCCAGAATTGCTGTAATGGGCGTGTCACCTCCAATAAAAATATCTAAGAAAATATAACAGTTAGAGTCCAGAAATTTTTGTCGAATCCACTTTAGTATCAATACGAATAATTTAGACAAAAATGAGCTGACTACGAAAAGCGAACATGGTACTTTCTATATGAATTAAATTTAAAACTTCTTATATCTGGGGAATCATTATAGGTAAAATCATCAAATTGTACACGGGCAACACTGAAATCCATATGAATAATTTTTGAAATTATAAAACAGATGCTGAAGTTGTATATTTTGTGGAACTGTAGAGATTTTAAGTGCAGTGCCTAATTATTAAATACAATTAATTTGTTAATTCAATGAACATAATTTCTGCCTTTGTCATCTTTTTTGTTAGAAAGTTTAGAATATGCGTCTTGCTGGGTTTTTCATTCAGGACTTTACATACTTTTTTAGCGAATTGCTTAAGAAATGTTTTTGGCTGGCCTTTTCAACATTAACTTTACTGTTAGAAATGTAATGAGGAGAGAATCGTTTCACTAAACGAAAGAATTACGAATCTGAGAACATAAAAGAAGAGAGTCGGATGTACACACATTAATTTAAAGGCCTGAAAAGATATTATGAATCAATCTGTGAAATCTAAGTACGTACAGTGGGTGAAAAAACAATTAAAACTTTTTCAAAAATTTATTTATATGTTCTAATCAGTCAAAATTGGAAATTGGAGAGAAAAAAATTGGAAATTGCCGTTCATTAGTATGCATAAAAATGTAAAAAAGCTATATTATTGAGCCTTCTCCCAAATGATGAGTTTTACAGTTCTTAACTGTTCTTAAATTGTTTTAATCATTTTTGAAAGGTCTGATTTGTTAAGTCCATATTTGTCACATATTGTTTCTTTTTTTTGCTGAAATTTAGCAATGAAATCGTTTTTTTTTTAACAAACAGCACAAATATTTTGCGAATTTCTTAAGAATCATATATATTATTTTTAAAGCACTTTTTTTGTCGGTTGCAAATATCTCTCATACCTCCGCATCAAATTTAACGAACGATATTTCATTTTAAAGCTTATATCTAACACTAATGGTTAAAAATAATTAGAAATTGAAAAATTAATATTTTCATTGATAAAAATTATATTTTATATAGAACTGCATAATAATACTGTTGTCATTGTGATTATATGTTTTTGTTCAAGTGTGGTAATACAGGGTCGCTTAATAGTAATGCAATTCTACATAATATAGTACGTATTAAAATCCATTCTGGCAATACCGCCATTTACTATAATGCCGTTTGTTACTAAGTCAGTTATATATAATATGCATATTAAGTTGTGAAAAGTTGTTTTGGCAATACTTTGCAGTAGTTGTTAGATCAAGTGCGATAAACAGGGTTGCTAATTGTAATGCTATTCCACATAATAATATATAAAGTTGTAAAAAACATTTTGGTAATGTCGTTATTGTTATGGCATTGTTTGTTTTATGAATTGTAGTAATACGTTGTCTTTTAATATATACTTACATATATATAGTGTCAGCTGATATTAAACAGTTAAAAAGGTTTTAAGAAAAATAAGAATAAAAATAACGTGCAACGTAAGAATATAAATAACGTGCATTTGAAATGACAAATGCAATTATAATGTTAATCAGAAATCTTAATGCTAAACAGGGGTTAATAAATAGTATCACGCTAATCGTAACAAGCTCGGGAGGGCACATCATATCAGCAAAAATTATTCATACCGATAAAACTGTACTCATACCCCGAATCAACCTTACACCTTCTGATCCAACTGTGCCTTTTCGGATGACACGAAAACAATTCCCTGTGAAAGTTGCTTTTAGTATGACGATAAACAAAGCGCAAGGTCAAACCCTTCAAAAGGTAGGATTGATTTACCAGAACCGGTCTTTTCATATGGGCAGTTATACGTAGTTTTTTCTCGAGTGCGTACGTTTAAAGATATTTTTGTTTGTATTAGGGATTCGTACAGGCAAAAAATTAACGATGATCATGTCATTACCTCTAACATTGTATTCAAAGAAGTATTATAAAAGAATTTAAACATATGTATTTATGTATGTAAATATGTATGATATATTAGGATTTCTAATATTTTTATTCCTTTAATAAAATTTCTATCAATTATTTTCATTTTATGTTACAAAAATGCCAACTAACGGTGCGAAATATTCGCACGGGTCATCTAGTATTTTTAATTTTTAGTGCAATTTTGAAAAAGTTTCCATCGTTTTGTCAGCCACGTCACGTTAAGTTGTGAAAGAGGAAAATATATTAACAAAGTATGAAGAAAGTTGAAAGCAAATTTTAATCAAAAAACAGTATAGTTTCGTGCTTCTAACCAAAAATTAATGAAATGAACATTAATAATGAATATGGTGCTACTGAAACCTTCAGGCGTATATCTGTGAAGAAGTACCTAGTCATCAAAGATATGGACAATATACTTCCATATTGTGGAACAATAATTTTATTATGATATTTATTTAACAGCTTCTAAAATATATCAACGATGAAGCGATAAATGAGCATTTTTTTTGAAAATTAAGTGCACTTGTTCTCATCTTTTGGTATACGTAAGTATGTACATTATTATTAAAAAAATTTCTTTTATTTTGATTTTAAGATTTTTTATAAATTAAAATTGAAATTCACGTTGCAAAAAAATAAAAGGAGAACTGATATTCGATTCAAAACAAATCTGAGTTATTGGGTTCTATTAAGGAACAACTCGATCACTAAGCGGTAAAAAAAAAAATCTAAAATACTGTCACTCAATACCATGTAAAAATTGGCAACCTTGTTGTTGTTTAAAAAGTAAACAAAAAAATATTACTAAAAAAAATCCCTAGGACTTTTTTATTTCTGAAAAATTAGTTCCTGTTTGCAATTGAAATAAAAAATGTTCATAACACTATGCGACAAAATAAAAAAAAATAATGACATAGTGTACGTTGTGAGTTTTGTTGAGTAAATCTCAAAAATATTTTTTTTTATATTTCCTGAACCTTCCAAACTTTTTTATTTGACAAAAACAGTTTTTATTTTACTTCACACACGAATTTCTGGATTACTTAAACATTTCTCACCCTATTTCAAAAAATTAGATATTGTTGGAAAGAGTAGGGATGGACCCTTAAAACGGTGTAAATATATCTATTATTCGACTTAATATGCTATAAGATTTGATGAGGTAAACTTGGAAAATGCGAATTTTTTTCGTAGTTTTTCAAGTTTGTCCATCCATAGCAGCAAACTTTAATAAAAAACTATAGGGAAAGTGGTAATATTCTTAAATTCTGTTATCTTGTGAAGCGATTGAGTTATCATTTGATAAAATCGGATAAAAATTACCGTAGTTATTATTTAAAGAGTCTAACAGTCGAGTGGCATTTTTTATATATGCCATCTCATCAAATGAACTTTTAGTTCAAACATTTTTAGAATTTTTGATGGATCTTGATTTTTTATCACCAAATGTGATCCCCTTTCCAACAAGATTTAAATTTTGCACATCGGGTCAGAAATGTTTGAGTAAAACAGAAATTTGTGCGTAAAGGAAAAAAAAAAACAGTTTTTGTTAAATAAAACATGTTTGGTGGGTTCGAGAAATATAAAAACGGTAGTTTTGAGTTCTACTCAACTACTGAACTGTAGTTACTCGGATGTATTTACACTGTCGCACCGTGTAATTAATAGAAAATGTTTTTCCCTAAAATGGATGTCAGAAAGTCTACGTTCTAACTGGGTACGTTTTTTGTTATTCAAATCATACTCGATTGCACTCCTATCTCTTTGAATCTGTTGGTATATATATATATATAGATGTGTATGCCTTTCTGTACATTTATAATAATTATTTTATTGTAATTTTAATATTTTTAATAAATTTTTTGTGCTTTTTTTGTTTTTAGTTTTTTTTTTCTTTTTAGAATTCATGTATTTTTTATTTTATTTTTGTTTTATTGTTACTATGTACGTATGCATGTATGTATGGATATCATGAATATTTTAATTACAATTATTTGTATTTGTACTGTCAAAATTGACAGTGATTTCATATTCATTTTAATTGGTTTTTAATTTGTACAACAACTGTTATAGTATGAGTTTGTTTTACTAAAATCGTTTTGGAAATATTAACTAAAATTTTATACATTATACGGCATGGCACGGTATGATATGGTAAATTTAATTTGCTTCTATTCCGTAATTATTAAATGTGATATTTTTCCAATCTTTATCTATTTATTGGCAATAATAGTGGTTTCATATTCAAATTTCAAATGTCATAAAGATATCAAGAATACAATTATATAATAATTCTGATATGTTTTTCATAAATTTAATAACAAAATTAATATATTTCAATGGTGACATAATAACGTACTGGAATATCTCTTCCATATCTTTAAGATTTTACGTAATATTTTCGTACGAGACAAAAACAAGTAATAGGACAATAAGTTGTATGTATAAACACTCACTGCATAATATTTTGAAGATTTAGATCTGTGTGGCTTGGCGTTTTTGTGGGAGAACAAAATTCGTATCCAGCAAAGCAAAATTAGTACATTGTAAACAATTTTTTCCTTAATATAAGCCAATCGATAAAAGTAGGGATATGATCATAAACTTGCCTGAACATAAATGCTGGTGGCTTGACCACAATTTCTGATAGGTCACAACGATTCGGCCACACCTGTTACCTACCGTACATTAGCTTTCTTCTTACATTCGATTTCATTATGAACAAGAATTCACCGATTGAAATTCAATTCATAGGATTTATTGCTCTAACCTTATGGGACGTATGGATATTTTAACAGTATTTCTACCACGATTTTGTGTATACCTATTTCGACCAAAAGGTGTCTTTTGATACCTTTGCGTTTGAATGCAAATAATTATGGAAATAATTATTAAAACAAATCCTAATCCAATTCCTATTGTTCTCAAAAAACAATCGAATATAAAAATTATTTCGGGGTATTCAGTATACCGAGAATTTCTAGCATTTTGGAAAACTTGCTGAAACAGAATTTCACAGAATTTACATGGCACAGCATTTCACAGAATTTCCAATTGCACAGGATTTCCATAACTTGGCATAATAATACGAAGAGGAAAAAAACTAAAAACAAAATTATAGATCAGTCCAAATAATGTAGTGTAGTTCTTTATATTTTTTATTTCTTGATTTCTTGCTGTAAGAAAAATCGTAAAGGTGTCAAAAGACACATCATGGTAAAAATAGGTATATCATGTACGCATATACTGGTACAGAATGAGTTGGACGAAAAATGATAACGCTAAATAAATTTAACAATTATTATAAGAATTGTCATAACATTAACTGAGACAAAAAAATTTAAATTTTTTTAAATTTTAAAAGATGTCTTTTGAAACCTTTGGTAGAAATAGTGTTAAACATCAAGCTTTACTACTGTTACACTATGTATCACAATCATAAAAATCAATTGTCGTTTTTTTTATCAATATAACTTTTTATTTCTCTCAAAGAAACCACAGACAAAATTTGCGGGCTTCCAGATTCAACGAAAGAATTCCTTTCATTGAGAAGTCACCTAAAAAAATTTCGATTTGACAGATTTTTGTTTTCTAATTTATTATTTATTGAATCTTCATTAATAATGAACTAACAATATTTAATCAAATCTTAAAACTAAAGATTTATATATTTATTTAGAGATTGCCAAATAAAATAAAGAATTCAAATTATAAAATAATTCATCTCTCTCATCTTCGGCCGAGTGCAAGAGAATCCTTCTTTTTTTAATCGAATATGGCCAGTGTGAAGTAAAATACCACGGACTAATTGGTTTGTGTGGCCATCTAGGTTATCTAAGTATTTTTCAGCGTATCTTACAATTTCCATTTTAAACAGCGGGACATCTAGATCATTGTGAATATTCGAGTTTTTGATATACCAAGTGATCATCCGTAAAATTTTATTTTGGTGCCTCTGATTTTTTTCAATGTTTGCAGCTGAGGCAGTACCCCATAGCTGTACTCCATGACACTAAATGGATTTTAATTATTGATTTGTATATTAGGAGTTTACAATCTAACATAAGTGATGAATTTCGACCAATCCTTGGGTTAAGATTTTTAATAGCATTTACAATATCATGAAACTTAAACTTGAAACTAATGGGTGGTCTGAGTGCCTTCGCAACAACAATTGGCAATTTAATATTTTCGGTAGACTTATTAGGGGTGAAAACAGTTTTCAGGTGATTCACGAATAGCCTACCTTTTCCAGCATCACTTCTTTCCCAGTTACCATTTGAGTCACGTAAAGGTGGTTTATTAATAATTGGACTTTTTAGATTCCTGGTTGCACGCCATAATGAATAATTTGTTCAGGGACTCGCGTCCAGATTTTCCAAATAATCTTTAAAGGGTAGAAGCCTTTGTGATTCAAGTATCTTTTGAAGACATTCTGTGCACTCATTTAATTTTTTTTAAGTTGGGGTGATCTCTGTATTTGCCACTCTTTCCGGAGTCTTCGTTTTTCTAATACGAGGCTTTCGATATCAGCGGAATAAATTCTGTTGTACCTAATTCGTTTTGGGACTTTAACAGCGTTTTGGGTGGCTAACGTAAGGGCTTTTTCAAAATCATATACTGCCTGGTTCAAATCGGAGGAGTATTTTCTGAACAGTGAGAGCTTATAAATTTCTTATATTTTAGCCAATTCACTACAGTGAGGATTCTACCTCATACACTTCTCTAGAGATGTTCTTAACTACTGCAAAATCGATTAAATCTGGAAGTTTTTGTCTATCAGTTGGCTAATAGGTAGGCTGTCCTGAAGAAATAACATCCATTTTTATTTTAGAAATTGTGTTCAACAGTTTTCGGCCTTTTGGAGAAGTGAGTCGAGACGCCGAGGCGGCTGCAAGAAAACGAGGGCCTAGTGATCGGAAAAAATTATTTGATAGATGAGTATGAAAATCCTTCAATGAAAAACACAATCAGCCTTATTATGAATGTACGTTGAATGAATGACAACGACATTTTTTGTAGTAGATGATAAAACACAGATTGTTTCAAAATTCTCTTAATTTTAAAAAATTATGAGAGACCCTGTGTACAAACTGTTCAAAATACAAATTATGAATTATTTTGATTAAAAACCATTTTCACCGAAAATAAAATGTTAAGTGTTGCTACGTTTTCTTCTTCTGAAGATGATGAAGAATATACTACTGCTGAGTTAAATAGTATGCATAGGTTTTTAAGGCAACAGTCAAACATATTTGCCATGCCAAACTCCAAGTAAGTAAAAAATTAAATTAAATGTATTGTTGTTAACAATGCATCTTTTTTAAGATTTGTGCTGTATTCTCTCGTTTTCCTTATTAAAGCTTTAAATAATAAATAAAGGACCAGGTGGGTAAACAATAGAGTATAATTGTAAAAAATTGGCAGCAGCTTCTTCCGTGGGCAGCAATATAAACTGTCTATATGGACCACCTCCTGTACCATGGCACTCGGTTTTATTGTAAACCAATTTTTTTAATTTAAATTTATAATCAGCCCAAACTTTTATCCAGCCTTCACTAGTACGCGTTGGTGGTCCTAAAACATTGAGCTGATCGGCAATTTTGCTACACTCTTCCTTCACGTTCATTTTATTTATCCCGCTTTTATATCCTTTTGCCAAATTATTTATATAACCGTTTTACCATCTTTGTGAACTGTTCAGTGTTTGTAATTTTTGATTTATCTTTAATAAAAAGTAAAAATATATATAGTGATAGTATTTTTTTTTTTTTATTTAACTAATAGTCACCTACTTTTTGTTTAAATGCATTATTTTAATTCTTTTTAATTAATTTGCTAACTTGTCGTTAACAAAAAGCTTAACGATGATTTCTGTCGTATATTACATTTAATGATGTCATTCGTGGTACCGAAAATTATAATAGAATTGAAAAAAATTTTGTATTTTGTCGTTTTCCGACAAGTATGGTACCATTTGAACCAAACGATTAATTTTCGACTCAAAAACGATACGACAACGACACTCATGATAAGGCCGAATAACTTTAGAAGGCGAAGAACTGCAAACGAGTTTAACAAATATTATTAAACAGCAAAAGTTAACAAAACCTATCACAGAAAGAAGAGGGAAGAAAAATACTTACTTACTTACTTAATTGACCATAACAACCCGATTAACGGATTTCGGCCTGCCGCAACACTTCCTTCCATGCGCCTCTGCTTCTTGCGCGCCTACGCCAATTGGTCACACCAATCGATGACAGGGCTTCTTCGATTTGGTCCTTCCAACGGATACAAGGTCGTCCTCTTCGCCGACTTCCGCAGATCCCCGCATCAAACACTCGTCTCGCCGGAGCATCCTCCTCCATTCGAACGACATGGCCGAGCCAGCGCAGCCGCTGGATATTAATACGCTGTACAACGTCCATGTCGTTGAGGAGCTCATACAGCTCACTGTTAAATCGGATGCGAAAATCATCGCCAACTCGCACTGGACCGAAGATCTTACGTAGGACTTTTCTCTCGAATACTCTCAAGGCAGCTGCATCAGTTCTTAATAGGGTCCATGCTTCTGCGCCATAGAGAAGCACGGGTAGGATGAGCGTCTTGTAGAGTATTAGTTTCGTCTTGCGAGAGAGGTCTCTGCTACTCAATTGCCTATTGAGACCATAATAGCACCTGTTGGCAAGAGTAATCCTGCGCTTAATCTCCAGACTGACATCATTTTCGGTGGTAACGGCGGAGCCAAGGTAAATGAATTCCTTGACTGTATCAAAAGTATAGTTATCGGCCGTAATATGTGAATCAATACGCCGCACGGCTCTACTTGTCGATAACATATACTTCGTTTTGCCCTCATTTACTGCCAAACCCATCTTCTTAGACTCCCGTTCAATAGCACTAAAGGCAGCAGTGACATCTCGTTTGGTACGCCCTATGATGTCGATGTCGTCAGCGTACGCAAGCAACTGGACACTTTTTTGAAAAATAGTGCCATTGCGATGCACTCCCGCCTTTCGCAGAACACTCTCCATGACGAAGTTGAAGAGGTCGCATGATAAGGGATCGCCTTGTCTGAAACCTCGCACGGTATCAAAAGGTTCGGAGAGGTCCATTCCTACCTTGACGGAGCTGCAGGAATTGCTCAACGTCATTCTGCATAGCCTTATCAGCTTAGCAGGTATACCGAGCTCAGACATTGCGGCAAAAACACGATCCCTTATGGGGCTATCGAAAGCAGCCTTATAATCGACAAAAAGATGGTGTGTGTCGACTTGATTTTCGTGGGTCTTTTCCAGGATTTGGCGTAGTGTGAAGATCTGGTCGATGGTGGACTTGCCAGGTCTGAAGCCGCACTGATAAGGTCCAATCAGTGTTTTGACGAGTGGCTTCAGTCGTTCACACAATACGCCTGTAAGAACCTTATATGCGATAGGGAGAAGGCTTATACCCCTGTAGTTGGCGCATATCGTAGGGTCTCCCTTTTTCAGGACGGGACAGAGGACACTGAGGTTCCAATCGTTGGGCATACTTTCCTCTAGCCATATTTTGTAGATGAGCTGGTGCATGCGCCCTACCAACTCATTACATCCGGTCTTAAACAATTCAGCGGGGAGGCCATCAGGACCTGCCGCTTTGTTGTTTTTAAGTCGCATAATCGCGACTTTAACCTCTTCATGGCTAGGCGGCGGAATCTCCACGCCGTCATCATCGATCGGGTCCGGAACATCATCTCTAGAGGCGGTATTGATGTCGTCATCGCCTTGCAGCAGAGTAGAGAAGTGTTTCCTCCACAACCTCAGCACCCCTTGCGGATCTGTAACCAGGTCTCCATTCTCATCCTTGCAGGGAGACACTCCGGGCTTATACCCCTCGGTCAGACGCTTAACCTTTTGATAGAATTTTCGAGCGTCATTCCTACATCTGTACATCTCGACTTCCTCACGCTCACGCCTTTCCTGCTCCCTCTTCTTGCGTCTGAAAAGGCGTCTCTCATCCCTTCTCCTCTCTCTGTAATTTTCGACAATGGCTCGCGTAGCGGCCGACTGCACCGTTTTTCTGTATGCGGCGTATTTCGCTGCAGCTGCCTCGCGACACTCCTCATCGTACCATTGGTTTCGTTGGGGTGGGCGCTCGAAACCAAGGACTGTTTCCGCAGTATTGCGCCAGGAGTGGGAGATGTTGGCCCACAATCCGCCAATGTCGCTGAGATTGGATGGGGAATGACGGAGCTTATCAGAGAGTTGAGTGGAGAACGCCTCAGCTGTCCTTTGTGATCGCAGCTTCTTAACGTCCAGCTTTCGCAGTGCACTAGAGCGCGCAGTCCTCGAGGCGCAAATGCGCACTCGGAACTTGGCTGCGACAAGGTAGTGGTCCGAGTCGATGTTTGGACCTCTAAATGTGCGCACATCTAGTACACTGGACACGTGCCTTCCGTCAATCACAATATGATCGATCTGGTTGGATGTTGATCGATCGGGGGACATCCAAGTGGCCTTGTGAATGTCGAGATGCTGAAACCTGGTACTACATACTACCATGTTACGCGCCGCGGCGAAATCGATCAGCCTCATACCATTGGAGGTAGTGTTTGCGTGGAGGCTGAACTGTCCGACAGTGGGGCCAAAGATACCTTCCCGCCCGACCTTCGCATTAAAATCCCCGAGGACGATTTTGGCGTCATGGGCCGGGCACTTATCATATACGTCCTCGAGTTTAGCATAGAAGGCATCCTTAACCACATCGTCCTTTTCTTCCGTCGGGGCGTGAGCACAAATTAGGCTGATGTTGTAAAATTTTGCCCTGATGCGGATTGTGGCTATTCTTTCGTTCACTGGCGTGAACCCAGAGACAAGGTGACGAAGTCTCTTATTAACCATAAATCCGCATCCGAATTCGTGCTTATCAACATGGCAGCTGTAATACACATCGCAAGATGCTAGCCTTTTGCATCCTTGTCCTATCCATTGCATTTCCTGTATGGCAGTGATGTCCGTCCTACATTTCATGAGGGCATCCGCCAGTTGGGCGGAAGCGCCTGCCCTATAAAGGGTGCGGACGTTCCAAGTGCCAATTCTCAAATCGTTGTCCTTGAAACGTTTGCCGTGGTCGTCAACTTTAGAGGGGATCTTTATAGAGGCTATCGTATTGGCTTTCATTGGATAACATTTTTACGTGGTGGGTTCGAAGCCCTACGCACAACCCGAATTTAACGTCCAGGGGATTGGACCTCGCTGCACGCATTAGTTAACATCTAGCGGGTGCTAGAATGCCATCCAGGAGGGGCCACGAGGAGGCTGCGTGTCAACTTGAATACAGCAAGCAAAGGATCGCCCTGGTGGTCGCCATGTTGGCCACAGTCAGAAACTTTGCCTTGTTTGCATGCATTCCATCCCTCCCAAATACAAAGAAAGAAAAATACTCTTTCTTAATAATTGAAAACAAAATATCAAAAGAAATGGAAATATCTTGAGGTTACACTTTTCATATACTTATTTTCGATAAAAAGTCCAACCATCTACAGCACATTCTTAGAAAATAGGGATTTAACGTCGGCGTAATGACGATATTGATTCAATGTCACAAAGGCTAGAAACTGATATCACCATCGACATTTATGAACCACCGGTCATAAAATATTGATGAAAAAATATATTCCCAAACTATTCACTCTGATTAATTTTATCTAATATTATAGTGTTTAGTTATTAAGGTTTAGTTTTGCAAAAACGGATTGATTAGCGACTAAACAAAATACAATTTCAAAAATATCTTTGGAATATGTGTAGAGCGACGCATGTCTGGTAAATACACCCAACTCTTTTTACACGGTAGATACGTTCCACAGAAATCCGTGTAAAAAAAAAATTGTGTAAAAAAAAGAAGTGTTTCCTATAGTAAAATGGGGGATACGTTGCATGTCATCTGAAAACCGTGTAAGACAAAATAAAAAACTATATTTACTTCGAAAAACCGTGAAAAAAATGTTGAAAACTATAAAATTTCAGAAATGTATACAAATTGTATGTTCATCTGGCACTTTATTAAGCATTAAAACTTAAAATACATAATTCCTACAGGTGAAAAATTGGTAGACCAAGCAAAAACGAAAGAAATCTGTTATTCCAGAATTAAAAACAGAAAAATTAGAATAGAAATAAAGAAAAAATATTTACTGGCTACATAATTATTCATCGCTACTTGGTAACAAACGCAATTGTTTGCGACGAACTGAACTAAAGTCGGTATCATCCATCAAATTATCCAATGGTGACTTTCGTCCGGTAATAGAGTTTTGAACTGTCGGACAGTGATTTTGAAACCGTACTAGATTAAAAATTTTTACAAAAAAATTTTTTTTCAACCGTGTAATTTCAAATCCGTGTAAAAAGAAACCGTGAAAAATAAAGAGTACACCCAACTCTCAATCTTGATCTTGATTTTCAAAAATGTGTAGCATAATAGTTCGATTTGTAAAATTTTTAAATTTTTTAAAAACAAAAACAATTCAATGTCGTCTTTCATTTGTTTTTTATATGAAACAAAACGTATGCGAAATATTATCGACATTTTTTTATTCGTTTGAAATACATATTGATGTCACTTTATATGGAATATTGTAATATCGTTCAAATGTCCGCCACGGAACAAACCGAAAGAATTTTGAATAAGGGTGAAGCGACTCTTTTTCTGGCTAAGCAGTTGGAGAATACTGCAGTTTATTCGGCTCATTTGTATATACCAGCGGTTTAAGAAAATCCCGTAAAAAGTCTAACAGTGATAATTTGTCGATAAAAATTAGAGTTGTCAACTGCTCTAGAGTCTTTTCGAAGGTCATAATGATTTGTAAGCGCATCAAGATTATTCAAGGAAGATAGCGTAGAATAGAGTTGAACTCATTAATTAACATACGCAACTCACAAATCACCATTGAAATCCTCGTTTGAATATTGAAGACCAATAAAATTTATAATAAAAGTTTGTAGTTTTGTACGTCTATATTTGAAGACCTCGATTATTTTTTATTATTATTGAATCTTTCCTAATGAAATTTAAAATAGTTTTCAAATCTTAAAACTAGTGTTAAGGGTTAATAGTTAGCACCAGTGTGTTAACTATGTTTTGTATTCTAATCTTATAATAATACTAATAATACTATGTACATCTGCAATTAGGGTCAGTGCAGCCGTTTAGCGAGGCTTAATGTATCACTTCATTTTAAACTGTGATGGCCATCGAATCGAAACTGGTCTCTTGCCAATGCATTAGGGTGAATCGCGAATTTTTTAATTTCTTCTTGAATTGTAGGAATGTTGAGATCTCTATGGATATTGTCATTACAAATATACCATGGAGCGCAGACAATTTGTCGTAAACGCTTGGACTGTCTTTGTAATTTTAAAACGTAAGACGCGCAAGCTGAATGCCGTAGGTGCGTATTGGCTTTATAATGCATTTGTATAAAAGAACCTTATATTCAAGATCTAATGTTGAATTAGGACCAATAATCCAATGCATTTGAGCGGATTTCAGCTTAATGGCAGCTAATTTGGCTTAGATGTGACGGAATCATGTTAGTTGCCGATCTAAGTAGACCGTATTTGCAGTGATTTTCAACAGGGACATCAATGCTATTTATTTTTATTTGTGGGCAATTTTGTCTTCTTAGTGTGAAGGTTACTTGAGCACACTTGGAGAATAAACTCCACTTTTCAAACAATTTTTCCAAATCGTATAAATGCGACTACAGTTCTGTTGATGCTATTTTCGGATCCTTGTTAACGCTTATAAATGCGGTGTCGTCTGGATAAGTTGATGTGTATGTGTTAGGATTTGTGGCCATGTTCGAAGTTAAAATTAAATATAGAATAAGGCCTAGTATGCTACCCTGGGAGACACAGAAATCTTTTTTGTTGTAGATAGTTCGTTCTTCAATTTGACCTTAAAAGTTATGTTTGTTAAATAGCTTTTAAGAAGTTTGTGTTTGTTCTCGGGCAGCAATCGTGTTATTTTGCTGAATAGAAGACCATCTTCTCAAACCTTATCGAATACTTGTGAGATCTTGAACAATATTGAACAATATTATTTCCTTTCAAATGCCGATCTAATTATAGTGACGGTCCTGTAAACCTGGATAGGGATAATTTGTCGCTCGTCGAGGAACGTGGAGTTTTGGAGACGAATTTTTTCGAACACTTTTGATAATATTGATAGCAAGCTAATACGATATTATCTGACCAGCATCTTTTTCCCGGCTTGGGAATCATAACAATCGCAGATATCCTCCAAGATGATGGGAATTATCTAATTCTTAACATTGTGTTAAATATGAATAGTACAATTCTTGCTGACTTTTTCACGTCAATGCTATTAAAAGCGGCCTGTACGTGAGAAAGCTGGAGTTTTATGGGTGCGTTAACAGTATTACTTATGTTTGGTGGGCAGATATAGGCATTAATATCGTGTGAAGATATTCTCCAGGTGGTTTGCAAAAGCGTTAAATTTTCGCTAGAGGTCTTTGTCCGAGTATAGTTCTCCAATCTTAGTGGTGATTCTAGAGTAATAACACATCTCATATGCCTTACAACTTTCCTAATTTATAACTATAATTTGTGTTTTTTTTTTGTGTTCTAGATACTGGAGGTAACTAGCAAGTCTAGATTTTTATGTATGCATCAGGTTACTCCGCAGTAGGGATGCACTAATATTTAATTTTTATTATATCATCAAAATTTTTTAATAATATGGTACGGCAAAGGTTAATCGAAATAAAGTACCTGATCTCAGAACTACTATCTTAGAATACATTCAAGCGTAATTGCAGAAAAAAAAATATTTTAAACGTTTATAGGAACATCATTTGGCTCGGGTCAGGCACAAATGGATGCCAATCGTCTAGAGGATATTTTCACTACAAATTCGGAAGGTCTTCATGCCTGAAGCACATGACATAACACTTTTCGGCAGATTTTTTTAAATATAAACGTTGTGTGCGGAACGAACTGTGAATGTAAAAAAAGCTTCAGGAAATAAAATAGCGAGCAAACTCATTCCAAATATTCTTCACCGGCAATCATCCATGTATGTATGTAGATTTAAAGTGTTTACATGATTTTATTATTTTTTTTTTTAGTAGGAAATAGAAAAAAAAAAAGTTGACAACAAAAATGAAAACTAATTAACGAGAAAATTAAATAAACAAAATGATGGAAACGATCTTAAAAATAACAACACCATTGAAAATGCTTAGAGAAATACAATTTATGCAGCAAAAAGACAAATAGACCCACCACCTGACAACCTCTCAAACAAACTGGTATACTATTAGAAACTGGCGAACATATACAGATACATACATAGATACCATAAGAGTGATATACATACATACTAGGGATGCCAAACGGGATCGGTTTTAAAAATCCCGGGATTCGGAATTTTGTAAATCCCGATCCCGAAATCCCGGGATATTTCGGGATAATTCGGAATCTTACAATCCCGAAAAATCAAGGGAAAAATCGCGATTTTCTCTTAATAATAAAAATATTTTGTTAACAAAATCGTTTGTATTCCAATTATATATATGCAAATGCATTAGTTTTCAGAAAATTCTATGGATTCCAAAAAAAAGATTAAAGCATCCAACATGTGATCTGATAGGCTTGAACAAATTTTGTTGTCAACATACCCTGCCTGAAAAACACTTCTCGCAATCAACATTTGTTGGTAAAATAAATATTCACCTCTACCACCTCTTGATGTAAATAAATCTATTTCTTTGGACAGTTGAGTATCTAAATCAGTTACCCTATTAATTCGTTTTATAGGGCTTTTGCATTTTTCGATGCCATCAAATAATTTTTTATCAATGGAAGCAGGGTTTTCCTCATCTGAGATGCTATTATTGAAGTCAAGTGATATAGAATTTTTTTTCAGGACCTTTTGTAGGGTCAAAATACATATGAATTCACAATTCCGAAAATCCCGAAAAATCCCGGGACAAGTTTTTAAAAATCCCGGATTTCGGGATTTCCCGATTGGCATCCCTAATACATACTATAAGGTCCTTTTGAACGTGTAAAAATATTTCTACGAAGGAAGACAATAAACTTCAATGACGACAACAAACACATAGAGGAGGAAAAAAGAGGAGTTAATTTTATTGGGCAAAAAAAGAAAATTATTCCAACTGTCACAGTTGCACTCATTTGTTCAACGTGTCTATTCGTAGTCGGTTTCTTTTGCACACCGACGACCAGCCACCAACAGAAAGAAAAAGAAAACGGCAACAGTGCTATGGTAACGTCACAAGGCAGACAGTCAGGCAAGTGGAAATTAATTGATTTGAGTGGTGCGTTCGTTTACGATAGATAGATGCAAAATGATAATGGAAAACAAATTATTTTCAATGTCTTCATAGACTAATGAATTCGTACATGCTTACATTTATTGTGTGTAAACGTCAGGGATGCCAAATGTTATTGATTTTTAAAAATTCCGGGATTCGGAATTTCGTAATCCTAACAAGCAAAACTAAAAAGCGTAACATAAAATCGTAAATTACATACATAATTGGCCATTACAACCCTTCAGTCAGGATTACGACCTAGCTGCTCACACCACTTATGTTGTGTGCGTGAATTTTATACATGAGTGGCGGGACCTACAGTTTAAAGTCGACTCCGAACGACAGATTTTTGTGAAATTACCAAAAATTTTTCATACATATGCAAATACATTAGTTTTAAGAAAATTATTTGGATTCCAACAAAAAAGATTAAAGCATCTAACATGTGATCAGATAGGCTTGAACGAGTTTTGTTGTCAACATACGCTGCCGTTGAAAAACAATTCTCGCAATCAATATTTGTTGGTAAAATAGTTGGAAGATAGCTTGTAAATATTCACCTCTGCCACCTCCTAAGTTTGGACAGTTGAGTATATAAATCAGTTACCCTATTAATTCGTTTTAGAGTGCTTTTGGATTCTTCGATGGCATCAAATAACCTTTTAACAATGGAAGTAGGGTTTTCCTCATCTGAGATACTATTATCGAAGTCGATTGATATGGAATTTTTGTCAGAACCTTTTGCAGGGTCAAATTACGTATGAATTCACAATCCCGAAAAAATCCCAGGACAAGTTTTTAAAAATCCCGGAATTTCGGGTTTCGGGATTTCCTGATTGGCATCCCTAGTAGACATCTATGTATAGGCATATACATATGTACGAGAGGGGATTATATATTTCAAAAAGGACTCCTTTATCTTCAAAATAAAACAAATAGTATGTATGTCGATAGAATTAAAATAAATTTGTTTGTAAGATGACTTTGTCTTTGGAGCAAAAAGAAGCATTTTATAGCCTAACGCTTAGATTTTTGACAGTTGGGCATTAAATTCAACTACAAATTTATTTTTTCCTTGATGCTCATAGTAGTATACTATCAATGTCAATGCCAATTACAAACAAAACTTGTTAACATGTATGCTGAAGTCAAATGATAGATATTTGCAGACAGTAGGAGGAATATTCAAAAATAACAGACTTCATGATCTACCCTCGTGTTAACTGTAGTTATATGCGTATGTAATGTAAGACTATTACTATTATTTCTGGATATAAAACCATTGCTGTCCAAGGCATAGGCGTGTTAAATTTTACACATACGAAGATTTGTTTTTTATCTTTCAAAATTCAGTTAATTTTGGAAATAAATTTTGAGCCAATGGTGATAATATAACCTTTTTTGCCTTTTTCATTACTTCAATTCGATTTGAACGATAGCCATAGAGTCTATTTGGACTTAAGGTATGAGTATATGAAGAAATATATTACTTGCCAACATTATATTGTCAGGATTATCGCCTAGCTTTTCACACCATTTATATTGGGAGTGTGTGTTAATTTTAAACGCGAATTAAGGGACCTAAAATTTAATGTCGAAACTTTTTATGGCAAATTTAATTTTATCGCTGAGTTTTTGCTAGAAGACCGCTGAGAGTTTTTGTTTGTAATTTATTCGTCAGAAGTTGAACCAGGAGGTCTCGTCTTATAAGCCAACACATTAAATACTAGACTACGGCGAGTTCATAGAATAATATGCGATATTTTATGAAAAATAGTAATTAAACAAAATATGATTGATTATAGAAAAGCATATGATTAACTGTAGCATCCTTTAACGCGAACGTTAATGAACGAAACGTTTTCCAGCAGAAATAGAATTTTAGAAGGAAATTTCTTGTAAAAAAAGCTAAATGAACTCAAATATACTCGCTGATTATATATTTTTATTGAATTCGTCGGTTTGTATAAAAACTGCCAAAATAATAGGCAAATCACTGAAAGTAAGAAGGAAAGTTCTTTTCATCAGGATTTTCACATGTCGAAAATTTAATAAAGCCACACCTAATAGCTCTTAATCGGCTTCTCATACAGTCAATAAACTTCTCAGTTTAATTTCTCTTTTTGATAGACTTCTTCGAGATCCTCGAAAATTAACTGGGCTAGTTGGTGTATCGATATTTTTACAAATACCTTCCCTTTTAGCAACAATGTTTTTAAAAACCGATAGGAACGATGACGCAATACTAACTTTCTATTTGGATTGACATTGTTTTTTTCAAATACAGTCAAACTTCTCCATAGTGAACTTCTATACAATAAAGCTCTCCTTATTATGAATTGATTTCAAACATACAACTTTTTCCGTTCCAATTTCATTGTTTTTGATCTCCCGTTAATGAATTTCCATACAATGAAGCAATTTTGCAGGTGTAATATTTGACTCACATGCGTTTTTGTCTCCATATAATGAATTTTTCAAACAATTTTCTGTTACGCATACTAACAATTCTATGTACCGAGAAAGATGCCACATATAATGAGCGGATTCCCAGAAGAGGAAAATAAGAACAAAAAAAAAGAAGAAAGCCATATCAATGGCAATTTTGACATCAGTTGCCGGTGTTCAGTGATCGAAAATGACGCATCGAAGTAGCATTTCTCTTGAAAAAATGGTTAATTATTGATAAAGTTGAAGAAGGATTAAAAAAAAAATGTGGCTAGGCAGATTGGAATTACTCCCACCACATTATCAAATATTTTAAAAAACAAGGCTGTGATTCTAAAAAATGTAGAAGATGAGCAATTGAGCACTAAACGCAAAAGGCTTCGAACCTGCCTTATGCCTAATTATTTTAAACAAAAAGTGGGGGAAAAATATAATTTCTGTATAATGAAGTTTCTATATAATGAAGTAATTTTCTGGTCCCGTCAAGATTCATTATAGGGAAGTTCAACTGTAATATGATCACAGGCGAACTTAGCATAGTTTTCTGTCCAAAACAAAATTTTCTTTTTAAGAAAACAATTTGTTGATTCCATTAAAAATCCTCGATTTAAATAGAAACCGAATGGCAGATGATTAGCGTTTTTAAAATCGAAATTTTGTTCCACGTTAGTGCAACACAAAGGCGAATTTAATTAATTTGTTTCGGAAGCAATTTAAATTATTTTTATAGTCTATCCGTCGCTCCTTTCGGGAAAAAATGAATAACGCCTCTGTTTGTGGTATTCATCTGATGTATTTTTACACTATTTCCATTTATGAAGAATACATTCTTCCTTTTAAGCCACTTTACAAAAATTTATTAAATGTTTTATATTTTTTCTTTTTTAGAAAATAAATTTATCCCAAAACGAATATGAAAATTTACATGAAAAAGGATAAATTATTCTGTTGATGCCATCGCCAACTCCAAATGGTGCAAAATTAGCCATCACCATTGAAAAACTTTTCAACCGTAAAAATGAATTTTTCAAAGGATAAAAATAACAAAATGCAAACAAATATGGCGTTTGTCGTTTACGTCCGACATTTAAATAATTCGGTATGGGGACGAGAGAGAGAAAATGGTTCTTAATTAGTACTTGTGGTACATACCTACGTTTATTTCATTTACTGTAAAAATAAAAATACTGAATCAAAATCCATCAAAATTTAATTAAAAAACAATTTTATACGAAATTTTATATTCAGATAAACTCCTGATAAACATTTCAGACATTCGACCAAAGGATTATCAATTTTTTATTTTTTGGGTTAAAGTCGAAGTCAACGAAAAATGAAAAAAAGGGGAAAAACGCATTATAAGTTGCCCTAAATGAATATTAAAAATAATCATTGCGTTCTAAAGACAATTATTCGATACTTGAAGCGAACGTAGTTATTGTACAATACGAAAATGTATAATAAATTAATAATAATTTAGACATTTCGCATCCAATCAAATAAGGATTAAACATTGAATTTCATCACAGTGAATGCATCTGTGACTAAGAGAACACTAGCAGGGTTAATGCGAAAAATTAGAGACTCAAGCCACTGAAGAGGGGAACAATATCTTCCAATGGTATTGTCAAGTACAATATCGACAGATATAAAATAAATCGAGAAGGTGAAACCACGAACATTCGACTTCAAGATCATTCATCAGACAGTATATGTTGGCATATAAAGGTGACAAAGCAGGCCACGGAGCTAGTAAAAATTCGGTCAGTCTTGTGTAAAGATGCGCGGTGTTTGGAGAAAATAAACTGGTTCGAAGATCTCCGTTATAAGAATCTGTCCAACAATTGTTATTGTTTACGGTAAAGAGTGTAAAGAAGAATAACAAACAAAGTAATATTGTTGTTTAGATCAACAGTGGCGCACAAAATTATGCGAACAATAAAGAATTTTATTAAAAACTAAACACAAATTTATTTAAAATTTTATTTGCAATATTCGAAGCGATTCAAATCTTATAAAAAAAGTAACATTAATATAAAATTATTGTAGTTCAAGTAGTCAAAAAATAATATAAGTTAATATACTCACCAATCCTTAAACGTAATTTAAACAAACTAAAAATCATCAAAAGTTCATAGATAAAAAATTAAAAGCAGTCAAAGTGATGATGAAAATAACAGAATTCTATTTGCTATCATCGTCGGATTTCATACGTAATCGTTTACACAAGATTGGTTCAGAATAGCCATCAACTCAAACAAGACTAGCATTTTCAGTTTCAGATTGGACAGCACTGCGTTTAATAACAAAATCGGTTATTAGCCGTTGAAGTCGCCGTAGTCTAGTAGGTAGTGTAGTGTGTTGGTTTATTAGACGTAAAAGCCGGGGTTCGAGTTCCAGGCCAGACATCAGAACAAAATACAGAAAGTATTTTTTCGACGATTTCCTCTCAGTAGATTTCTGGCAAAAACTCTGAGGGTAAATAAAATTGCCATGAAAAGTTTCTCAAAAAATCTGTCGTTCGGAGTCGACTTTTAACTGTACGCCCCGCTACTCATGTATAAAATTAACACACACAACATAAGTGGTGTGAGAAACTAGGTCAATAATCCTGACTGATGGGTTCTAATGACCAATTATGTATGTATGTATGTCTTTGTATAACTCATAGTAACGAACCATACAAAATTTTAGATTATGTTGAAATTTTCATAAACGTTTCTCAAATATTACCTTGTAAAAACAGAATTAATTTTATTTTCTGGACCGAGCTATTACAGAATTAGGTGTACTTACTTTTTTGATATTTTTTCTTCTTTCTGCCGTCTTATTTTAAACACAACACTTTAAGCTTTACCTTCATTCGAAATAGATTTCAACTTTACGTTTTCTATTTTTGCTTTGTACTTTTCTACTAACCGTTTTTCGACTCTCGAATTGTATTTTTTCTTACTTGTATCATATAATTCAACTTTGGAAAACACGCTAAAAAACGCCAAAGCGTTATAAAAAAAACTCCAAATTTCACTCTAACCGCTAAAAAGCATTTTTTCCCGTAATTGGCACTGCAAAAACGTCAGATTTGACGGGGAAAAACGTCAAATTGGCAACACTTCTCCTGGCCTTTTATATGCCAACCTCTTCAGTCTGATGATGGTTCTCTAGTGGAATGTTCGTGGTTTCGCATTCTCGAGAATTCCATTGCGACTACATTGTTTGTTGTTGCGCCTGCTTACTCGTCTGTCGCTTTTTCTCTCATACTTGTTGTAGCTGGTTTACTTATAATAAGCTCATTGTATGTGGGAGTGTGTATTTGTGTCGTTCTTACCTTACCGTTCGCATTTTCCCCCTTTCTACCTTTCCTAAAACCTGCACAATGCACTGCATGAGTAGGAGTCATCCCCTGAGGGCTGGTTTAAAAAAAATAAAAAAATTCTGTTCAACGAAATTGCCTGGAGAGAACAATAGGATTCCAGGTTACGCCCGAGAATATAGTTAACCTGATGTTAATCTCATGTGACAATTGGAACGCAGTATGTATTTTCGCACGGAATGTATTGACACAGCAAAGATTGACTGAGAGAGCAAGGTCAGCGGAATTTGAAGGCAACATTCGCTGAATCTCCACCCCCGAAGTAATACTTGATTGCGGTCCCGGGTGTGGCAAATGGTTGAAAGTGTAATGAACTAGGTTGGTTTTGGTACGTATGCGTCTAGCAAGCCGAGAGTAAGTCTTTCGGCGAATCGTGCACTTTGGTAGGCCGGGCTGCCAATGTCTTTCGAAGATTTTCCAACCTTTAGCTCGCATAACTATAAAAAAAACAGTACCCCTCATGCACACCGAATGATTTATAAGTAAACCAGAAAACGTAAGATCAGCGAGAGCGAACACAATAAGAGGCAATGTGTACACAAATACACACTAACAAATACATCGAACATCTTCCAAGTAACAACAACAATCATTAGTGCGAAAGGGATGGAGAAGTAAGCAATCGCAACAACACACAATGTAGTCGCAATAGAATTCTCAAGAAGCCGAGAACGTGAACTTTCTACTTTATGAATCATCATCGGCCTGAAGACGTTCGCTTATAAAAGGGCAAGACAATGGAGGCAACCAGTCAGTGTGAATTCAGTCAGACTTGCGTGAAGTTGCGTATGAAGTAATCAGTTGCGGTGTGAAGACAAGTTGCGTCCGTAGTAGAGTCTACCGAAGAGTTGTTAGTTTTTACGCGAGCAGAAGTGTTGTGCTTACAAAAAGGTTGTAAGCAGAGAAGAGTATCAAACAAACACGTGTTGTTATAGTTATTGTTGTATAAGTTTAAATAGTGTGACTAAAAGTAGTATGAATAATAAAGAGTTTCATTAAAATAAACACATATTTGTTTTTTACTCGGTTTGTAATCAACGAACTCATATTTAAACGTTTTTAAAAAGGTTAAAACGTAACAATATTGAATTTTTAATAACCTCTTCGAATTATTTGCTTGAGTATCGAATCGGATCTCTACAACTACATAAAACATATATTCATAAATAGGTATGCACATAAATATACTATGCAAATGTAGAAATATTGTTTCGACTTACATACGTAAATCATTTAAAAACAAAACAAAAAAAATTGTTTTTCGAGGCAAATAAGATTTTTAAATTAATTTTATTACTCATAAAGAATAATGTTCTTCTTGTGTCCTTCTATGCTTTAAAGTCAGCAACTCGCGACGCATTATGTTTGATCAGCGAATAACTTGAGCACGTTGTTACTTCATACAATCTTCTTTACATTTGATCGTCTTCCCTGTAGTTTAATTGCCTTAACTCACCTTCCACCACCATTTATCTAGTTTTCTATTGATACTTGGCTGTAGGTGGTATGAAGCAATTTCAGCATATGTGATGGACACTGATATGAAGCAATAAAGTTGACAGTATTGCGTATATTAGCTCGAGTACAACGTATGGGCCTTGGAGGGTAATACATATGTATGTATATTGAATACGATTAGTTAGTGCCGCTTTTATAGTTATCGTATTCCTACAAACGGTGAGATATTTTCCCGATACGACATTTTAACAATTCCTTAAAGAGGTGAAAAAATATTGTAGCCATCAACCGACATGTATTCTCTTCTTAGAATTCATATTTTTTTCTTCTCTACAACGTTTTTTTATTTTTAATTTTTTTAATTGTTGAAAATATTTTTTTTGTTTTTTAGATCGAATTTTTAATTCCATACACAATTGATCTTTGCAGCCAATTAATTCAGGAATACTGGTTTCCTTCATACATTTTTCCGGGCATTAAAGCTATTTTTCGTCTAATAAGACAACTAGACTAGCTAGGCTAAAAACTGATTGAATTCCATTCAAAAGTTTTCAAATCTTAAATAAACGTTTTTTCCCCACTTTGCGCGGGGTTAACACTGGTTTTCTCTCTCGCTCTCTTTGTATTTATACATACAATCACTGTTGCCCGATAAATTTAGTATAAAATCGTCAAAACTAGATGAAAAAACCGGGAAAATCGGCAAAATATTTTCGAAATCAACAAAAAATCGGAATAAACAAAAATATCTTTCTTTTTGGTGAAATGTCTATTTTATTCGAAGAAATTTATTCTAAGTTAATACATATTGACGTTGAAAATTCCAAAAGTACGTATCATCAAAAAAAAAACAAAATCGAGTTTTTGATTGATTATGATTCGTGAGGTTATCTAACATATCACTACTAATTTATGGATTTTTGCGACCAAAAATAACGTTTTTATATGAATAAATTAAAATGAATATGAAGTACTTGTTATTTTGTACCTTTTATTGTTTCTCCTGTAAAATGAGAAAAATGTTTAGATCAGGTTTTATTAATGTATTAAAACAATTTGTTTTATTTAATTTTAAGTAGCTTCTGGTATACAGAATTTCTTCGATTGTGATATTGTTTAGATTTATTGATATTTACCTGACTAAATATTCTTTCCACATTGCCGAACGAATGTGGTAGAGTTAAAAATGTTTGGATAAAAATTTACAATTTTGGTAATAAAAAGTTTGTGTCGATAGTTTCCATTCCACAAAATTTGTTTCCAAAAACTTAAGAAATCCATTTCACTGTTATTGATTATACTATTGAAATTTAATAATTTAAGTTCTCGAAATTCTGTATCAATATTTAGCATATCTTCTTCAGATACGATATTCGAAAATGTTTAGTTATTTCAAATATTGAATCTAATTCTCCATTTATCACAAAATTTGGATTTACAGGTATTAAGTCGAATTTCATATGAAAAAAAATTTAAGACAAAAATTACAATTTGTACTACCAACTTTGAGGGTCAGGAGAAATAAAACTACACAAAATTCATATAATTCAAACTTTATTTAAAATAATAATATATTTTAAGGATTCTTCGCAAGTACATATTTGTCTTCATTTTCTATAAAAAAAATTGAAAAAAAATGGTCGCAAGTGCGAAGTCGCCGTAGTCTAGTAGGTAATGTGTTGGCTTAAAGTCAGGGTTCGAGCCCCAGGCGAGACATCAATTCAAAATACAAAAAGTATTTCTTCGGCGATTTCCTCTCATCAGATTTCTGGCAAAAACTCTGAGAGTAAATAAAATTGCCATGAAAAGTTTCTCAAAAATCTGTCGTTCGGAGTCGACTTTAAACTGTAGGTCCCAGCACTTATGTATGTATAAAATTAACACATAGTACATAAGTGGTGTGAGGTCAATAATTCTGACTGAAGAGTTGTAATGGCCAATTATGTATGTATGAAAGTGCGAATAGTCGAAGTCGAACGCTATTACTTTGTTCTATGCTTAACAAAGTCATATTGACCCAATTATATGAAAACAGTGGTGCAAACATATACTTTTGATTAAATCGGAAATTTGAGAGCAAAAATCGGCAAATTGCACTTTGCCATTTTTAAAGTCAAAAATCGGCAAAATGTCAATAAATCGGCAAATCTGGCAACAGTGCATGCCATGCATATACAGAATTGTATGAACGTTAACGGTAAATAATGCATACTACCTATGTACTCTAAGTTTTGTTCTTGTATTGTGTGAATAACAATAATAATCATCATAATAATTGTGATAAAAAATTAAAGAAGAAGAAAAACATTTTATGAAATGTCTACAATATAATAAAACACCCGTAATTTTCATAATTTACACAAGAAGTATGAGTGTTTCTGTAACATTATTTATCGTTATCGATTAAATGGCATTGAAGGCATGTGTGTAGTAGCAGTATTGTAAGAGAGCCAGAAAGACTCAAACGCAGCAACATAACTACATGCATACAAGTAACAAGAATAAGAAAGACCTATTTGTCACCAACATCCAAAACACATGCATACAAAAGAAACACATACAATGAAACGGAAACTTCTTCTTCTATTTTATTGCCTTCTCTTTTTCGTTAGTTTTCTTTCGAAAATATTCTGGTGCTTGAGTTGACTCTTGAAAAATTTCATCACAACGTATTATTAAATTTCCTCTTTGTGGGAATTAAATTTCCCAGTATTTCGTTTTAACCACACCCAAGCTGCGATTCACTCTTCTCTATTTTATTCTTTCTCTCTTATGCTATTTAAGCCATTTCTGTAATGCCATGCCATCATTCACTGCAAATCATATTTCGGCTCTTCAATTCTGCTGCTTGCCAAAGAACTGAAAGAATACAATTTTTGTCATTCTTTTTATTCCCCGTTTTTGGTTTGTTTTTTTCATCGTTTTTCTCTCTTTTTTTTGTACGACATACTCTAATAGAAAATCATTCATGTTTTATGCACTGCTCTGCTCTTGTGAACGGAGACTATGTACACACAAACCGGCAAAACTTTTAATAATTTTCCATCACTGTTACTCTTGTTAGGTACGTACTGTGTTATTAGCTCGTTTACCAATTCATAGATTTTTTGTTTTGTTTTTGCTCTTCTGTAACATGTGAGGGAGTCGATAAATTAAATTTGAATTCAAATTGAAACCATCAACGACACAAACAACAAAAATGTTACGCTAAAATCATCAGTTTTGCACATAAAAATTTCTTTTGTTTGAATTACATTTTGTAAGAAGGAATTTTAGAATTCTTATTAATAAAAAATATTATTCGTATCGTTAATTACGGAAATGTCATGTAATTTACAGCTTGTATTTACACCTTCTCTCGTTTTCGCCTTAGTGTAACACACTCAATGTAGGTATGTACGATATGAGTGCATGTATGTACATACACAGATGTAAAGCGCAACATAATATAACGTTAAATGTGTGTGGGAGAAATAGTAATGCTTTACGGCAGACATGCAGGTGAATAAAATTAAATGGTAGCAGAGCTATAAAACTCATCACTGGGTTGGTGTTGGTGACGAATTGTATGCTGCTTTACGAAAAACAGAAACAGAAATAAAAAAAGAAAAAACAATCAAGAGCAGTTGCCATCTCTTTTCAACCATCGCCATTATTAAGCGAATGAAATAGTGGAAGTTGTCTCAATTGGTTTTTCAACCTACAAACGAGTGGTTGCAGTAGAATGGTTACAAAGTGCCAGGCTGGCTTGTTAATTGCCATTGTAAAATGTTTATCGTTGTTGCTGTAGTTGTTTGTTAGTCGTTGCGTTGATGTTTTTAAGAAGTTTAAATACTTCCAAATGAAAAATATACCATGCCTCTCTACATATATCCATACATACATACATATCTCCAAAGTCATATTTTAGTATTTTTCACTCTCACTCTCTCTCTCTCTCTCTTATCGTTATAAAATGTGTATGGGGGACTGTGTATGATTGAATTCATTCTCATAAGGGGGAGCAAACAAAGAGTTTGCGCAATTTGTGAGCGCAAATAACGCGAAAAAAACTCAACGTATAGAGTTGCCAGTTTCAAACAACTGTCATCTCTGTGTGATGAGTTTTCCATATATTTTATAAGGAAGCTGAACAAAAATGTTGATTTTTAAAAATTTTGTTTTCCTCATCGACATTGAATTGATTTGGTTTCTACAATTTTCTTATGATGGTCGATTGTAAAAACAATTTGTAATGAAACTTGCATTTTAAAATTATTTTTTATTAGTATTTTCCTTTAGAAATATTTTATGTGCTGCGTTAGTGCTTTTCCAAAATGTGAACCAATATTACGAATCGATCTTTTACGATAAAATTTCAACCAAAAACTCGAGATCGATCAGAGAATACAAGCATTATTATCTGCTAGTACTTATAAGGAGGAAAAACGCAAAAAGAAATTCTAAAAACAACTTGAAACTTTTAACGAAAACAAAAACCAAAAAATATTGTGTCAGTTCTCCTATCAGGTGCATAGCAGTATTAGTTTCTGGGCCATTTAGCCAAAAGAAATATTGAGTGTTGTAGTATACATACATACATATAAGTATACCTATATTGTATGTATTTCTGACCAATTTTGGATAAGAGAAATACCTATTTAGTTGAGATTTTATTTAGTAATTGAATGAGATACTCAGAGAAAAACGTATCGATGATTTTATTTAAAACACAAAACACCCTTCATCCTAGATTTATGGATAAGTAATTCCTTCTGAACTTTTATTGTATTAAAATTAACTCATTTTGAAATGATATCAGACCTTTTTCCAAACAACAGAACTGCAGAATACTTTTAATCCGTTGTGCAGACTTGCAAAAGGGACCAGCATCTGTTATATTTTTTCCGAATATAATGAAGTCGTCATAGTCTATGTAGTAGGTAGTATGTTGGCTTATTAGATGTAAGGGCCGAATTCAAATCCCAGGTCAGATATCAAAACGAAAATATGAAAATATTTCTTCGACGAATTCCTCTCAGCAGATTTACCATGAAAAGCTTCTCAAAAAAAATCTCTCGTTCGGAGTCGACTTTAAACTGTAGGTCACACCACTCACGTATAAAACAACATAAGTGGTATGAGAAACTAGGTCGTAATTCGTACTGAAGGGTTCTAATAGCCAATTATTTATGTATGTATGTATACCAATATAAGAAAATTTTCAATTTCTGTCTGATAATGATAAAAAAAACGCCTATAATCATCCCTATTTAAATAAAGAGAAATCTGAGTTTTTAAAATATGTAAACGAAATATATGTAAATTTGGTTCCAAAATATCAAAAGATATTATTCCGTTTAGATTCAATTTAAATAAGAATTATTTTGCTCTTAATTTTTTAGGAATAAGTTACCGAAGGATTTTTTACAAACAAAATAGGAGTTCATTTAACACAGTAGGTTGGCACTACTGACACTACTACGAAGAGACGCTAAGCTCAATGGCAAATAAATAAAACAATAACAACAAATGCTGTTTAACTAAACGGGGCATCATTCGTTTAATGTTCATGACCAAGTGCAAATGTAAGTGGGTATGTGAGCGAAGAGAAAAACGAAAACAAAAAGACATCATCGCCTCCATTATTGTTGTTCCTTGCGTTTATGTAAGTATGTATACGTTCGTCCTATAATTGTAATTTGAATCAATTTGTAACAAAAAGACAATTCTGTCTCTGCTTTAGCTTCAGCCACCTTCAACCTTTTGGATCGTATGTAACGATAACGATAAATATTTGGTTTATAACCACACACACACACACACACACACACGAATTCTGTCGCTCTCTCTCTCTCTCTCTCACTTCCTTTCGCTTTTGGAAAAATCGATTTATGAACAATGACGTCGGTGGTTAATCGAAAGAACTACAAAAGAGAACAACTAAACAAAAACAACAACAACAAATTTAAAATACAAAAATGAAAACCAAAACAAAAATACAAAACACATCTGGTGAATTGTAAGCAAAAATAAACGGCATCACATTTAAGGTTTGTTGGCCAAAAGCGTTCATTCGTACGTGCTCGCTCTAACAACTAAACGGTTCGTACGTTCGATTGTTCGTAATGTACCGATATTAATGCGCGTGTATGTGTATGAGTGAGCGAGCGTATTTGTTGACGTCTAAAACGCTTAAATCGTAGGTTCATAAAAAACGCTATAAAATCAATTTCATTTTAAAGGAAAAAAAAAACAGTGGATTTTAATATGAATCATAAGAAATGAAAAGTGCAGCAATATAAAGATAAATTTGTAACTTTTTTTTTTGATGAAAGAAAACAAAATTGGATAAAAGCATTTAATTTAATTTAGAAATAATAGGGTGGGAAAAATATGATAATGGATCAGATGGGTGGAAGCCAATTGCTACGTCATTTAACCAACGGATTGGCTTCTGTTGGCCCCACCAACAATTTGATCACTACTTCGACTTTACAGTTGCATGCCGGCACAGCAGCCGCTTCCAACTTCCGCGTCCCGCCTTGGGCACCTTTCTTGCCATTGCCCACCGTTAGTGCGAGAATATACGATTACAACACTTTAATAGCTCATCATCAACGTCTATTGTCCAGTTCTAATTCTCAGGCTGCTAATTCATCTCTTTTTCTCGCTAATACCGCTACTTCAGCCAGTGGTGCTCATCAGCATTCGGTAATTGTGATGGCAAATATCTTTCCGTTCTGCAATAAAATTATCAAAGCTCAGCAAACGGCAAACTTATCTGCTACCACAGTTGATGCTGCTGCAGACTATAAACAGCAGAAGCTGCAACAGCCACAAGCTCTATTTAATTTAAATTTGATAAAGACTAATTCACAACACGCCAAACACAAACATGTACCACAAGGACCTCGAGCCAACGGCAATGAAACCAACGATGGTAAGTGAATAATTTTTCAATTTATAAAACAAAAATGCAAATTAAAAACAAAAAACTTTAAATTTTACATTCAACAATTGTTGTCCACTCGATAATTATATGTGTACCTACTCGTATATTGAAAGCAACACTTTTTCACAAACTTCTTTTCAACGTCAAATCCAATAACGTTTTTAAATTTAAAAAATAAAATTAATTACATTTTAAGTAAACAGTGAATAGATATTTAGTTTAAATTTATTTCATTTTGATTTATTATTTAAACAAAATAATAAATCAAAACTTTTTAAAACATCCAATTGAAGATTCATTTTTTCGATTTTCTTTCTCTTATTTGTTTTTTTTTTTTCTCATTTAATTTCATATACACAAACGTACGTAATTAATCGACTTACTCACACCATATCCAGACGGATATTAAGATGCGTATCGTGTAGAAAAGACTGAATAAGAAAACTGTTCAACATGTTACACTCACCTGTACTTGGTTAAGTTTTTGTTTCCTTGGGATTTTTTTTTACATAATTGGTCATTACAACCCTTCAGTCAGGATTACGGCCTAGCGTCTCACACCACTCATGTTGTGTGTGTTAATTTTAAACATAAGTGGCGGGACCAGCAGTTTAAAGTCGATTCTGAACGACAGATTTTTGAGAAACCTTTCATGGCAATTTTATTTACTCTCAGAGTTTTTGCCAGTAAACGCCTTTTTCACGTTGAAATTAGTTTCGAAACAAATGTGAGAAACTTTTTTGCATTTTCTTTTAAAATTTCTTTCTCTTTTGGACGTAAAAAATTAATTTCAGAAATTTTGTTTTCTTTTATCGCATCGTTCTGCTGTTTTTAACAGTTGTAACTTTGTTTGGCATTGTGATTTAGTTTCAAACACAAGACATGAATATTATATGAATATTATATTTGTTATTACATTATAATATATTATATATTTATGTATTATTATTTTTTAATATATTTCCCTTATTTAAATTATATTCCTTTTAATAATTTTTATTTTTTCACCTTTTTTAATTAATTGCTTGGCGCTACAATTTTTCTTTTGCTAATGTTTTGATTTCAAACACAAAATAAACAAAGACTAATGATATTTTAAATAAGGGAGCTTTATATTAACACACGTTGACTAACTACCAGTCATCTCTTACCTACTTTTTCTCCTAAAAACATCATTTTTGCCTTTTGATGATATCTACGATCTAAAAATAGTTTTTAGTAATATAATGTGAAAAATCAAATTGTCGTTATTGGCCTGTTTTCAGAAAGTTGCCGCGGCAGTCAAGATGTTAACTTCTCTATGCGGAACAAAAAATAAAAGAAAATGTGAAATTAAGTACAACTCTGTGTATATACGAATAAAGAAGGCGTCTCCTGTGAGGCAGTCGCCGAAGAAATATTTTTATACACCCAACTCTTTATTTACACGGTTTTTGATTCAGTTTACTTCGATTCGTCGTTAGTGCTGCGATTTGCCTCGTTAATACGAAAATATTTTGTACAAAGCTAAAACTGAAAAAGGGGATCTAGGGCAAATATGAAGTTGTGTCTTTTGAGAATTTCTGTGACTTCGAAGTTGCGTCGGTTTTGTTTCAGTTTGCGTCGTTAATCTGAAAATGTTTGTACAAAGCTGAAACAGAAAAATGGGATTTCCCATTTAAGTATAATGTAAATACATGCATACATAGGTATTTATGTTGTCTGATGGTTGCGAGCTGTAGATCGTTAATAAATTAAATATTTTTTATTGAAAAATCTATTTTTTCAGCTAAAATTATGAATCTCGGAACCAATTAAATGAAAATCAATACAAATGTATGGAAAATCGTGCTTCGTTTTGCGTCGCGTTTCTTCAGGCCCTATTAGCGACCCAAACCGGGGTATTAGTGTATTATAAATATTTCCTTAACCCTGTTTTTTGTTGGTTTGTTAGTTAGCTAATCACGCCTGAAAGCCTTGAACGATTTTCTTGATATTTGGGATATAGTTACAGTCATTTCTCTATGTAAGGACCTGTGTGCAATAAGAACAAGAGAGATAGTGATCCCAGTTTTGTTAGATGGGAAAATCTTGCCAAATGCCTGAAAGAAATCATAGTCAGATGTCGGCACAAAGATTACATCATAAAAATGTGAGTGTAGTTGTGGAAGCATATGCACAACCGAGAGGAAAATTGTTAGTAATACATATTTTCAAGTTTAACCTAATAATCTGTTTATTAGTGAAAAATGTATAATGCCCAGCGCCCAATCTCTAAACCCTGCATATTCAACTTGACAAATATTCTTCCAAAAATGGAGATCATTTCTTATTGTTTGTAGTGAATCTATTTAGAGAATAGTGAATCATATTGTAATTTTTCTTTGGTTGTATAATTGAAACCTAAAAAAAGGCGGCATGAACCTTCTTCTTTAGAGGCTGACAAGCAACTGAATGCATTTTTACGCCCTTTTTAACGAACATTCCTGATGTTCGTGTCCTATGTGTGTAAAATGCCGAAGATGATCTTCCCCTGAAGGGTATTGGTGACGACGTCTGATCATAATATTTATCTTTTTATCCAATCAATCTTCGAATAAACATAAAAAAAAAATATTGTTTGCAAAGACCATATGGTCACTTAAAGTGCAGGATTTGAACGGAAAAGGTTTTTTTTTTTTATTTTGAAAAAAGGCCTTTTAATTTGAAGTTTAAATCATTACTGTTTATAATAACTCCGGTGAATAACCAAATTTATGTAAAACGATGTCGTTTTTATTGAAAATCTCAAATTAGGTGAATATGTCTCAAAGAATCACAATTGAATGAACTTGAATCGAATGTAGAAAGGTTAAGCTTTGTTGAAACTGTGGAATATATAGAGTGCTTATAATTAACTTAGTGGTCGCGATGTAAAAAACAGCTCGTTAAATATTTTGTAACCACTTAACCCTTTCCGTTCCTGCCTACACAAATGTGTAGGAACATTTTTGGTATTTTGTAAATTATTATTGAAATTTTTCTTATTGAATTAAATGTCCTTATGCTAGTGATTATCTCTATTTTGTTCTGTTCTAAGTTTCTTTCGCCACTTATTTTAGTATTTGTGACTGAGAGTGCAATAAAGGGAATCAATATTGAAATTGCTTGGGACGGAAAGGGTTAAGATCGGGTTTTCTTTGATTTTAAATAATTTTTCTTATACTACAGCTAAGCAATACAAACTGTTTTTAACGTTTAAGATTATCATTGTAGTCGCCGAAGTCAAGTAGGTAGTGTGTTGGTTAATTAGATGAGAGTTCCCGGATTCAAACCTCAGCTCTGATATTGAAATACAATTTTTCTTTCGACGACGAACGCCTTTCTCTTAAAAGCCAAGAGTATGTTTCTCCAATATGTTGTTAGAAGTCGAGTAGACCCCGGCACTCATAACCGTGATTCTAACTAAAGATTTGTTATGGCTAATAAAGTAAGTAAGCGTTATTTGATAATATTTTCTTATTATTTTACGTATAATTTAGGTTTTATTGGTCGGCTTTGTCTCAATTCTTATCGTCCAGTCTAATTTTGACAAATCTTACCCTATCAGGTTAACAAATAAACTTATATGTAAAATATTATATATTGCCAGTTCAAACTCATGCGAAGCTGTTGAACGATTGATTTCTTAAATTCTCGATGTCGTTAAGATTCTCAAAAAAATTTTGATATACAATGATAATGCCATTCTAACTCCACTGACGCGAACATCACCTATTGTAGCGATTATTCAACTTTGCCTACTGTTGTCTGTACTCCTTCTTCTAGTGGAACTTTCACTACATGAGGTTCTGGCATTATGAATCCATTATGAAAACTGAATCCATGTTTAAGTTAGCACACCTAACATATGAATTTGAAATATTGGATCTTCTTTAACTATGTACTTTAACTATTAATTAAATTAAAATAATATCAGTTTTATTGATGCAATTGCTGTAAAGTGATCTCAAACAAAACGAAATATGAGAAAATATATCTTCGGCGATTTCCTTTCAGTAACAATTCCTCTCTGTGAGTAATTAAAATTGCCATGAAAAGGTTCCCTAACATCTGCTGTTCGGAAAAGACTTTAAACTGTAGGACCCACCACAATTGTACAAAATTAACACACACAATACAAGTGCTGTAAGAAACTAAGTCGTAATGCTGACTGATCATTTTAATGACCAATTCCATGACTCCTCCATTCTATAACGTTCTAAGTGTACTTAGAACGTTTTTAATATTCTTGCATTTTTAAATTCCACATACTCTAACTTAAAACCTGTAAAAATTTGGTTAAGATACGCCGATCGGATCCGAAGTTATAGGGAAAAATCTATTCAGAATACACATATAGTCGTATGACGCGAGTTACGATACAAATCTCACTTTATGTTAAATAACAGAACTTTTATGATTAATATGAATTGATGTACTTAACTTTTATTTTCTTTGTACTTTAAATAATAATTTAGTCTTAAGCTACCATTTGTGAAATAAAGATCAATTTACGAGTACTAAATACAGTTTGTGTATCAATTTTGTAACTCGCGTGAAAACTTTGATAGCTCATAACTCAAAACACACACTTTTTCCACTTAGAATGTTATAGAGCGGAGGTGTCGATATGTACATATGTATGTTTAAGTATAGAAAATTTTAATTTTTAATTAATTAAACAATTTGTTGAATAACAAAAATAAGTTTCAAGAAAATATTAAAATAATTTAAATTTAATAACATTACAGTTTAATTAAGTTTCCAGCAATAATGAAATTGTACCAATCTGTCAATTCCACCATGAAGTGATTTCATAAATAGTCATTCAACATTTTATTAATGTGGCCAAAAGCCAACAGAAAGAGAAAGAAAAAAGTAAAAAAGAATGGCAGAAGAACATTAAAAAAAAGCCATTTTAGGTTCTAACTTGTTACATCAATATTTTTGGGTTTTGTTCTACACCAAATATGTTTGTGTTTATAATTGAGTGGAAGTGTTCATTCAACTTGTTGGCCACTTTAATGTTTTAATTGACTTTGAAGTTTTTTTTTCTTCTATTTTATAAATTTTACGGTGTCTTCAAGTTTTGAATGGGAAGTCGTCAGTCGTTTGACGGAACCTCATTATAATTGATCATTGAGGGCTAATTGAGGTAAACGGTAGGCAAACAATATAATATGGACAATGAATTTTTGGTTGAAAGAAAACAATTAATTTAAAAAAAAAAAAGAAATAATAACAAAATAAAATAGAAACTAAAGCTACCTGAATATACTCGGGAAAGACTCATGATGAATTTTACAAAACGCAATAAAGTTTTCCGAATAAGTGTAAGCTGCAGCCATAAATTCTGAACGTTTGCCGTACATCTATAGAATGTCTATATAGTTATTAACAGCTTTTTTTTTTTTTTGTTATAAAATAGAACTTGAGCTTCAATTAAGAGTTCAGGTTTCATTTATTTCACTAGATCCGTAAGAGGAAGAGAATATTGTTAATGAAATCTTTCAGACCATCATTAAGGAAAATGATGAATTATTGTGATTATTCATCGCTCAGATTTATTCGGGATTGCTTGATTCAGTTGCAATAGCAATGAAATGTAGCCATTCTTTGGTTATTTTTAGTAATTGTATAGTCAAGCCATGCCTAAGGAGGGAAATTATTTTTTAATTAGATTTTTTACATTTTTTCATTCGTTTGTTTTCAGTTCAGTCTACAACGCTTCTGTAATTTGAAAATATTTGAGATAAATGCTGCCTCTGCCCATTTTTTCATTTGCAGTCGCTACTGACTCTGTCATTATGACCCAGTTACAAATTGTTTAGATACAATATTAAAAAGCCACAATAACAACAATAAAATTGTTAAAACTGTTGGTATCTTTTGTTACAAATGAAAAATATTGTTAAATTATTTCCAACCATGATAATTATAGACAAGCGAGTGTATTTTTTTTTATTTTTAATTTTTCTTTTCTGTTTCATTTAATTTTAGTTTCAGTTTTGGTTTAAATTTTTTTTTTGGAAAGAAACCAAAACAATTCTCAAATTAGCTGCATTATAATAAAAATATCTAATGGCAGTTAATTTCCTCTTTTTTTGCCCTTTTTTCTTAACAGTCTACGATGCATTAGAATATGTACAAATACAGTGCATGGTCAAAATATTAAGAACACTTTATACATATTGCATGTAAAGTAGAAAATAATTATTCTTTAGAAAATAAGTTTTAGATTTAATTACATTTAATGTAACATTAAATAATCGTTTTTAAAATACTAAAATACCTATGCGACGAGTATGTACATCAGAGTTCCTTTTCTTTTTCCAAGAGCATGCATGAAACAAAAAAAGGATCACACGAATTAAAAAGAAAAAAAGTTAAAATATCAATTTAACAGAATTGTTAAAGCAGCAAAGGGAAAGGAAGACCGGTCCATACTTGATTTAAAATTATTGCCAATTATCAGACCATGATGTAAGAAATTTGTTGCTTTGTTTTGATCCACTCTGAAGTACAATAATGACTACATTCCGTGCTTATTCTGAAAACCTGAAAAAAAAGAATCAAGAAAGACGAATAATAATAGAAACAAAGAAATACGAGAATATTGAAGATCAAAGAAATATCGAAAATAATAGTGGAACAATAACCAATCAACATTAAGTTCTAGAAGTCGTCAGACTGAATATAAATAAAGTATAAATAGAATCACAGGCAATGTTGGTAGTCAGAAGTGCAACATATTGAACGTGTAGTGTTATACTAGAGGTGGGCACAAGCCAAATAAAATTGCACACTATTGCATTTTTCTCAAGACCGAATATTGATTGTAGCTGCAAATATAAATAAGTGTGAAGCAAAGATAGAATACAAAAAAACAACAGCACTCGTAAACCATTGTACAACAGTATAAAAGAGAGTTGTGTGAAGCGTACAACAAAAATATTGTACTCTTCATAGAGTCACAACCAGCGTTGTCAACTCAGCACTGTTTTGAGTGCTTTTTAAAACTTTCGACACGGAAAATTTTCGAGTTAGTGTCTAGTGCTTTTCTTTTCATGTCAGTGACACCAAATCAAAAATTAAAAAAAACTATAAAGTAGACTAAAAATTAGTCCATAAACTATTCTAAAAGTCTATAGATTAGACTATTTTTTGATCTAATTTTAGTCTAGTCTATAGTTAAATGTATATACTAATTCGATATATTAAGACTGTAGTTTTACATGTAAATGAAAGTTTTCATGTGTGAAAGTGAACGTACATTAAACATAATTTTTCAGACGTATAAAATGTAAATGATTTTACCTTCGAAAATGTATCAACTGTTTTCCTTATTATTTAAATAAATAAATAATATTAATTTTGGTTTGTAAATTTTTTTTTACTGATTATATAAAATGGTGATAAAATTAAAAAAAATATTATAATGTTTAAGTGCTTTTTTGTCAAAATTACGCGTTTTTTAACGAGTTTGGTGCTTTTTGAAAATTTGTAATTGACAACGCTGGTCACAACATGCATTTCTTGTTTTGCTCTCGGCAACCGAACATCTTCGTCGACCCCAGCATTGCCAGTAACTTTTTTAAACTTTTTATTTCTGGGGAAAAACCTTTTTTTATACTACTGATATTCATATGGCAATACTGCAAATGTAGCTTCAATAGTAAAATTTGCTCTTACAGCACAAAGCATAGTTCCGTTACTTCACAGGCAAACGAGTGCTGTTGTATACATTGAATAAATGAGAAATACACATTAGAGTGCACTCGTAAAATCACGAGCAACAGAAAAGAGTACACTACAGCAGTGCATTCGGTGAAGGGTAAGCTAACAGAATGTCTTGTGCACACCTCTATATTATACACTGTAAAGTTTGTTGTAAAAGGATAGTGTATTGAAATTGTTAGCCTCATGTAATCTCAAAAAAAAAAAAAAAAAAAACAGCGTTGGCATATTGATTTTATTCTTTGTCTCCGTTTTCAAAATATTTAACTCCGATATTCTCTGAAATCTTAGTTTTACAAACAATTTAATTTTAATTACCAGATACTCTGGTCTCTGATACTACACTGAGAACATGGTCTAAGTTACTCAGCTCGTACATACATAATTAGAATATAATTTGTAATTGTACTGTAATAAATAAATAAATAAATAAATAATAAATAATTTTATTTAAATATATAGGTACACATTTGATTTTGCCATGTGCATTGCATTAAAATCCGTGTACATATCGCTCCTTTATTGCAACATAGTCATATCTCAAAAAAACTTGAACTTGGCAAAATGTGATTTAAGTTTTCAAGACATAAGTCCTATGATCTTATTGCCGCAAACACTTTTTGTTATAACTTCGGTTCAGCTTGGGATATAAAACTGATTTTTTTTTCACCATGTACAGAAGGTCTAAAAGAGCAGTTTTGCTTAAGTAACTATATGGAACGATATGGTATTTCGAAGTGATGTGTGTCTTAAAAATTTCGGAAACTTAGTGTTCTTCTAAGCAATCTATATAATCTTTGAAACAAAATTTTAAAAGATGGATTAAATGTATCGCAATATAGATTTATAGATTAGAGTCCCGCCTATCATGTATGCAATTAACGCACACAACATAAGTGGCGTGAGAAGATAGGCCGTAATCCTGACCTAGGGGTTGTAATGACCTTTTATGTATGTAATCCTCGAATCCATAGGGAATACTCGCTTCTAAAACGGGAAACATATCGTATAATATATAGTGTATGGTACAATATGTATTTATGTATGTACGTATGTAAATTGAATGCTACAGCAGTTAAACAAAGTTTAAAATAAATTTTCATGACGTTTATTACATTTTGACCAAACACTGTATTCCGATTGTTGGCACTGGGTGTTGGAGTAAACTGTGAACCTTACAATTTTCTTTTTAATAGGCGTGTAGCGGTGGCGGCAGCATAACAAACTATCATCTCTTATTCTATATTAAGAGGTATTTTTCCTAATATGTATTCAATGTTTCTCTGTTTTTTTCTCTCTCTCTCTCTCTGGCCGTCACCCCTTAAAAGAAAGGAGATATTGTACGTAAAATTATAAAGTCTATGTTAGAATAAATTCGTGCATGTATTGCATGCATGTATAGTATACATATATAAATATATGTTTGTGTGTGTGTATGTACATGTTTTGGCTGTACAGTTGATAGAGGAAATATGTTTAAGGCAACAAGCACTTTAAGTGCCTGTTTGTTATGAAGATTGATATTTTTCGTGTTTGAAAAACATTTTGACTTCTTTATTTAGGGTCGTAAAAATAAAAACAAACTTTATAGATGCTTATACAATAACAGCAACAGCAACAACAACGACAAGAACAATGGGGCAACGTAAAGAAGTGTTGCAGCTGATAATGACTTCATTGTGTCTTTTCTTCTGTCTGTTGTCGTTTTTTTTTTGTGGTTTTTTATTTTGGCAACGGATATGTGTTTTAACTTTCCAATTATTAAATGCAGTACCTACATACATACATACATTTGTGTGTACCAATATGGTTTAGTTTTAAAGCAACCCATAATTAAATTTTAATAAATAACCTGAACATGTTTTAATATTCATTAGTCAAGAGAGAAATTCAATGAAACGCTCACACAGTCATCCATTCACAGTAATTTCAAAGAATGTTTTTGTTTCGTTTGTGTTATTCGTATATTTGACTTTAAATTTTGCTTCAAATCGTATTTCTTTTTTTTTATTTATTTAAAAAATTTTAAATTAAGAGATCGTCCGATAAAATGTTTTTCAATTCCAAGAAATTTATTTTTTAAAGGTATTAAAAATCAATTTTCGTATATTTTTTGTATTTTTATTGCGATTCGTTTTTAAGTTAATACAAGGGCAACGTATTAATGAATAATGAAGCGAATTATAATTTCAATAATTGAATTTTTAAATGCATTGCCTCAAATAGAAAACTGAGGCAACCTTTCTGTTATTCATTATATTTTTGTATCGTTTTTGTTTTCAATATTTAATTTAAAATCTCATTTTTGACAGGCAATCAAAGTATGTAGTAGTTTCAGATTCAACAAAGTGCGGTTGAATGAGCTTGTGTTAGGCTATGACAGTTACGCATGACTGTGTACCATAACAAGATTATTAGTTTTAGACGATAACTATAAAATAAGAAGTTTCTGCATAAACACAGAAATGAGATTCTAGCAGTGACGTTGTTCAGGATATTGGACCATTACTTGGTCATTTATTCAAACAGTTGTGTACGCTTTCGGCTGCACTCTACGAGTGTATCTTGTTTTACAATTGGAAGATATAATACCGAGACTTTTCTTGAGAGATTATGACAGACAAGTCTGATACGAGATTCATCAGGGTCATCGTGATGTGATAAATCATCCAAAAGTAGCCTCCTTAACAGTCCCTTTCGGAGACCTAGAAACTTGTTTGATTTTAGTCAATGCTTATCAATGATGTATGTATGTATGTATTACACATTATGTGCAATAGTTTCGGCATAATATTTTTGGAGAGACTTCGTTTTCCGGTATACAGGACATGAAGAGACATATTCAAGACTCATTCCAACACTCACCTCGGTTCGTCTCATTGAAAGTTTACGCAATCGAAACATGTGCTCTCTTCAACTTGAACATTCAATCAGCTGCTATAAGCTGAAATAGCTAGATGGGAGAAATAGGGTCACCAGCTCATATGAGAATTGATGGCAATGGTCAGACAGATTAACTTGTTTAGAGGCGAGCTTCAATCCCTCTAATGAGACAAAGAGCTTTACATGTAGGGCTAGGGTAAAGCAAAAACAAAAAAAAAAAAAATAATGAACGGGGTCTGTCACTCTTCTTTAGTCAATCGGTACTGAACAACTTACACTTTTATTGGCAATTTGCAATGAGAAAAGAATTAAATTGTGCATTGCATTCTCCAGAAATGGTTTTAGGACAGTAAAAAAAATACATATTTTAGGAAATCGATCGACTTGTGACCGTAACTGTTATCACTTTTATCGTAAAAGTCAGAAAATAAGAATTATTTTTTTCATATTCTTTCACAGATTTTCTATGTACATATGTTTGTGAGTATGGTCCAGCAACAGTGGCGGTCAATTTTTTAATAACATCATCTAGTTCAACCAATCAATTGTTTATAAATTTTGAAATGTACTTTTGTTTCAAATATACTTTATGTGTACAAATATAGTTATGTGTACTTAAATATTCTACTTTCTTTGTGCCACGTATACATTTGAAAATAATTAAAACTTTCCCCATAATTAACCATTTATTGTTACTTTTATTCATTTTGATATTCACTTATTCTTACATTAGTTAGTATGTTTATAATAAAAATATTCCTATACTTTTCGTAATCAAGTATTTAAAGCCTCATCAATATTAGCTATGGATTCGTCTTTTTATCTGATTATATATGGGAATATTTTGCTATTATTTGTTCGGGTCGGGACATTCAGTTGGTACAGGAATATTTAACAGTATCCGTTTGACCCCTGTATGTTGATATTCCGGACGCTATTCGCAAATAGACGTCAAATATATTCCTGTAAAGTATAATTTATTTTTTAGTATTTAAACGTCAAAAACTGTAGCGTATTTGTCGTCACAGATTCAAAATGTATTAAAATGTGCCGGCATCTATAGTTTAATAAACTTAACTAAATTCAATTAATAAACGATGTGAAAGGATACAAATATTATTGAATTTTGTTTCATTCAACTTCTAAAGACTCTCATCGGAGACAAATGTCCCTCCCAAGTCGTTAGGTATGTTGATGTTGATTTTATAAATAAAAAATGTTCTATCGAAGGATCTTTTGGGTCTTATTGAGCGATTTACCCTCTGTCGTAAATACAATTTTAGAGAAATTGAATTCCAATGAACTTTCATTAATAACCTGCAGATCACATTGTTACGATAACGTTGCCTTTGGCAAGTCACGCATCTGGCGTCTAACAAAGAATAATTGAAACAAGTTATAAAGACTTACGTGTAAATTATTAAAATCGTTAAATGAATTTAGTACGAGTTGTTTGCTGCTAAACAAGAATTTCTGTGACGTTAAATGTTACGACGTGTTTTAATAAAAATTCTTTAACAGAAGCTGTTAAGCGTGTTATCGTCGTAAGCAGTAGAATATAGTACAACTAACAGAAACATTAGCTGAGGGCACTACCACTCCGAATGACAATTCTGTTGCAAAATATACAAACTTTAGTTCATTTGTCAAGCTAGGCTAGGAAAACTGGCGTTTCACAGAGTTACCGATTCACGCTTTAAAATATAGATCTCTTAGTCCATTATGACACTCCACGTATGGAAAGAAATGAACGTGAAAACGTAAAGCATAAGGAGAAGAAGATAGCGTAAGGAGATAAAAGAAAAAGAAAGGAAGACAAAACTAAAATCAGGAATTTGAAGTTACTCGTAGAGTAAAAGAATTTAACCTGTAAAGAATATTCCTTAAGCTAGTCCATATCCTTTTGGATCCTTAAGTCTGTAGTCCTTTATATGTACCAGTTCGTCAACAAATCGGATGCATGTTGGATGTTGCCTTAAAGACCAGGTACCCAGTATACATGTCTCCTTTCTTTACTATGTAGTCAATGCACAGAGAAGCACTGCAAAATTGAAGTACTCTGCACACTTGGCAACGCTACCCCAATGCCTTTAGTTTTGCCTAATTATCTATAAAAATTTTAAATTTCAAGCTCTATGGTGTTTTCTAACCAGTTCGATCTCTAATACTTTCGAGAAAAAAACACTACATTAGTTCGGTAGCCTGTATGAACGCCTGACATTTCACCCCGCACCTGCGCTCGTCTCTAATTGGGGCCTTTAGCTCAGCAATCGAAGAGATTATTCGAACCTATCCGGATTTCCCTATTAGATATAATCAACTTCGGCGTATCGAAGAAGTAAAGTTTTTCAGTCATGTGATGCATCATTCCGACAGTCGAAATAACCTCACTTCTCCACTAGACCTAGCTCATTCAATCTAATAATAGCTGCCACCTATCTCTCATGGTCCTTAATCGGGAGCACATGAAGAATGACATCCAAAACTGCCCGAGCCGTGCTTCTACTGGTGTGAAGCCCACAGAGACATACCTCTGTAGCTCAGGAAGAGGTTGATCTGTAGGAAAGACTAGGTCTAACAGTCGAGGTGTAAATCCAGTTTATCACAGTCGGTCTAAGGCCACAGTTCCTACCTATGGAATTCCTGCAGATGTAATAAGCATTGAAACCTTTTATTCAGCCTCCACGACAACCTAGAGTCAAGTATGAACCATAACTATTTTATTCTTCTAATGGATTAGACCATCCCTTTTTTGTCCAGGTTAATTCCCAGACAATTGCTACGACCCCGTAACAGCTGATTTCTCAATGGAAACTGCCAACATATTGATGCTTTGCATCACTCTGCACTTTCAATTGTTCGCCTACCCATAAAATAGTTTTCCTTCTCTAAAACGATTCCTATCTGTCTTTCTAACTTTTCTTACTCAACTGTTAACCTCAATAGCGTGACCTTAGAATGAATTTTGGAAAAGTATTTTATCATTAAAGACTGGAATAGCTGAAATTCGAGACAAGCTCTGTGCAGACGTAATAGAAAAAGGGGAGTCTTTTTGTGGAAAATGGGATATTGACACAACAATACGCGTAAGAAGATGCCGCAAAATGAGTGGAGAATTGGTTTCTCTCTCTGCAGAAAGAGAAATTTTTCGTTTTATGAATAACGTTCTTGATCGCCTCCAACAAGAAATATGTGACTAAGTGGCTTTAATTTCAAATATCGATTTCTACTGGACGAATAAAATTTTAGTGAATTTTAGATTTCATTGGAATAGAACCCTATATTGCAATATGTGACTGTAAAATGGTATTCCACAGTAGAAAAGGGATTGAACCCAAAACTCCAATAGAATTTTATACTTTTATAATGTCGTATGAAGAAGATGTATTTCCAAACCTAAAAGTGGCACTTTAAATGCTCCAGGCTCACTGTCAACGTTCATTCAACAAATTAAAATTAATTTCAAGCATATCTACGAGATATATTTCATCAATCTAATCTTATTTTCTCAACTACATTTTTTTCTTAAATATTAAGCCTATATTGAGCCTTTGATCACTATGATAATTTGCTTGATGTGCTTATTAAATTGTGAGTTATATGGTTTTCGCATAGGGGACGCTTTGAAGGTATTGTGCCCCGTCTCAGGGCAACGGAATTTATCTGCAGAATCGTTTGCTATGGAATCTATTAGCAGTTATCAGTTATTTACTGTAACTTTTTCATAAAATAGTTTTCATAAAACGTTTTGGGGTTAATACAAAATTGAATGTCATTTGAAAATACAATTTATTTTTAAATTTCTGTTTCGGTTTTTATCAGAAAAAGTCTTTAAAAATGAACTTGTTGAAGTATAAAGATGGTATCAAGAAATGATTAGAAAAAGTGGGAAATAAAAGCAGAAATTAAAGTGCTTTCCCAAACTAATATCAATTATTTTATCAACAATTAGTATTGTGGCAACAGTAACCGTTGACTTATTTGTCAGTTGTCAATAGATTTTATAAAAAGAAAGAAAAGAAGCAATTGAAATAAAAAGTTTAAGTTTTCTTGTAAAAAATAAATTAAATTCTTTTATTAATTAACTACAGGTTATTACATTGGCGACGAGTGGTAAATTATGGAGATTTGATATTAGCATTAAATTGCGTGAAATTGAATTATTTTTTTCTTTAGATTGGTTGAATACCAGAGTGCATTCAATTGCGTTTAAGTTTTTTTTGTTAGATTTGTGGAACAACACAAATTGCATTAAATTGCGGCAGACATTTGCTAAATGTGAATGGGCATTAAATTGCGTATAATTGGATTGTCTAAGGAAGATTGAATATTGATATGTTACCGATTAAATTCGGCATATTTAACGTGACACCTGTGGTGTAGTTTAGTTTGATTAATTTTAATAGATATTTTTACAGCGCCTTCGAATGGTAAAATGGCGGAAGTTATAAAACCTTTTCTTTGTGATGCCATAGAGAAGTCGCTTCTTCAACACGAATGGGAAAGATGGCTAAGATCATTTAGACTTTATTTGGCAGCGGAAGAAATTGTTGATGATGTCAAGAAGAAGAATAAACTTTTTCACTTAGGTGGTTCCCAATTACAGGAAGTAATATTCAATATTCCTGGAGCATTGGTAGAATGTGACGGAAAGGACGGTATTCAAATTTATGATGTTCTAGTGGAGAAATTAAGCGAATATTCCTGTCCAAAAAGAAACACAACATTTGAGCGGCATTTATTCCGGAACATAACTCCTGTTGAGGGCGAGAATTTTAACAAGTTTTTGCTTCGGCTACGTCAACAAGTAACAAAATGTTCATTTGGCAATACTAGGGAAGAAATTGAGGAAATTTCCATAAAAGACAAGATAATAGATTCTTAGGTCCCTCTCGATTTGAAAAAGCGATGGTTAGAGAAGGAGCAGAGTCTCTTTGAAATTATTGATGCATGCCAAGTGTACGAGCAAATTAACAAAACTTCTCGTAGCATGCTATCCTACACTGAAAAAGAGGAAGTAAACAAAGTTTCCACGAAAATTAATGTTCAATCACAGCCGTCAACTGAATGCAGCCGATGCGGAAGAAAAGGGCATTTATCCAATTCTTTTGAATGTCGTGCCAGAAATGCAAAATGCAATAAGTGTTCTTTACAGGGACATTTTGCAATAAGATGTAGAACTAAGAAAAGGAAATTTGAGAATTTATTACAGGTTGTAACGAAGTTTCTCGTTACATAATGTAATCATTATTTTTGTACTTATTTTATTATTTAATATTATTATGTTAGCAGTTTATATAAATTTAAATTATCATTTACGGTATTTATAATTATCATTATATTTTTTTTAGTGTACTCAATAATTATATTTGGAGAGCTAAATATAATATATTCATTGTCACTATATTTAGAAATAGGTTAATCATTACACTTCTCTAGCTCTCTCTTTGTTATCACCGTAATCTTAAATTTAATCACAGTTTTATTCACCACTAATTTTAAATTTCTCTAGCTCTCTCTTTGCCATCACTAAATCTTAAATTTAATCTCAGTTTTATTCACCACTAAGTTTAAATACACGACCATACTCTTTCATTTATATTTTCTATTGTACACTAGAATTAATTAGACTTAAGCAACAAACTAAAGTAAAAGTACAGTTAATTATCATTATTATTATATATGGAATTTAAACGAAATGTAATTTAGGATGATGTGATTGTGATTATCACAACACAGTCAGTGGAGTTTTAGATATCGTAGCGAGTGCACGCTTGTTAATATTGTCGGTGTTTTTTTTATGAAATAAATATTAAATAACTGAGGGAATACGTGTTTTATTTAACTTGTTCGGTGATCCCTGGAGTGGCTGAGTCTCCCTGGTACATATGTTATAAATGGCGCCCGAGCAGGGACTTGAAAATTAAAATAAAAAAAAAAGGAAAATTAATTTAAAAGAAAAAAATAAAACTTTGAATTTTAAAGTAAAATCTTAATTAATACTTCGCTTTGAGAAAAATTAAGTGGTCACAACAAACATGAGTCGCGCTTTTATTAATTTTATAAAGAAAGAAGGTTTATCCGAATGCCTAGAAGAGCTTGGTCTGAACACCGATGGAACTGTAGATGATATGAGGAGCCGTTTGAGAAGTTTTTTAGATAAAGGTAATCTTACGCCCGATCAAGAAGAGTTAATACAAAATCTAAGGTTGAAATATGACCCGACGTCCGAGAAAGAACTGAAAATTCCAACAGTGCGTGTTTCTAGAGCCTCGTCACCTTCGAAGAGCACTGGTGGTTGTGATAATTGTAGTCTAAGTGATCCGGAGGTATGTGATAAGGTAAGGAAATGGGGTGTAAGATATGATGGTGGTAAGGATCCACTGTGCTTCCTAGAAAGAATCGAAGAGCTCGCCGCATGCTATGCCATATCTCAAAACGCGTTACTAAATTATATGCCGGAACTTTTTAAGGGAGACGCCCTGTCCTGGTACCGCAATAATAAAAATAACTGGAAATCCTATTCCGACTTTGTTGAAGATTTTAAATTATTTTTCCTACCAGTACGTTTTTTTGAAACTCTTAATGATGAGATCAGGAATCGCGTGCAACGTGTCAATGAAAATTTTACAGATTATGTAACTACACTGCAATCTCTAATGCGGTGGTCAGATTTATCTAAACAAGAGCAGTTAGAACGCATATATAGGAATTGTCGAGCCGAATACAAAGTATATATAAAGCGACGCGAATTTTCAAGGTTGCAGGATTTGATTATTCTAGCAAAAGATTATGAAAGTATTCGGGCGGAAGAAAATTCCCAAAATAAGATAGTCCGCCACGTACAAACGGTAGTTGCTAATGATCGTAAAAATAGCGTATGTTACCGCTGTGGGCAAACTGGTCATAATCGAGCCACATGTTCGAGACCTCAAGTTCTTTTTTGCTGGGACTGTGGGAAAAGGGGCATTAAAACAATGGATTGCTGCAGGTCTGGTGCGGGAAACGCTACGGGAGATCACTCTGTGAGGGAAAGAGAGGAAGATCTCTAAGGCCAAAACCTTTCCCTATTACAATTAACCCTGATGACGGCTTACGCTTACGTATATGGCTCACGATAAAACGGAAGAATTATCTAGCAATCATAGATCCAGGTGCTACTCATTCGTGTATAAACTCTGCCGTGGTACAATATTTACAGGTTCCAGTTGTAGCCGCGGATTTTTCTACAATACAACTTGCAGATAAAACTACAGTTGCAGTCCAAGGATCCGTTAGTTTATGGATCGTTTTGAATAATGTTGTCTATTTTCATACATTCTTAGTTTTAGAATCAAGCATTGATCCAATAATTATTGGAATGAATTTTTTTGTACAGACTGGTTGTGAACTTCATATCATTCCCCGTAAAATTACTAATAACAACTATAAGTCCTTGGTAACTACCCTACAGGCAACAACATCTAATAATACTCAGGGAGACATTCAGGTAGATCTACGTGTTTCACAATTTCTTAAAATGGAACTGCCTCGTTTTGACTTAATTGTTGGACAATCTAATGTAACAGAACATGTAATCACTATGAAACACGCACGCCCACTTCGTCAGCGGTATTACCCCAGAAACCCAGCTATGCAAAAGATTATTGATGAACAGATTGACGCCCTTCTTGCTGACGGTCGAATCGAAACATCAAAGAGTCCATACAGCTCCCCTATAGTTTTAGTTCGTAAGAAGAATAACGAATGGCGACTCTGTGTTGACTATAGGCAGATAAATGAAAATTCAATTCGGGACGCGTACCCTATTCCTCAAATAAACGCTATTTTGGAGAAATTACGAAATAGTAAATTTTTTAGTACTATTGATCTTCGGAACGGCTACTGGCAAATACCCATGGCTCCACAGAGCAAAATCTATACGGCCTTCACGGTGCCTGGAAGAGGTTTGTTTCAGTGGCGTGTTATGCCTTTTGGTCTACACTCGGCTCCAGCAACTTTTCAGAGAGCCCTTGATGCAGTAATTGGTCCCGAACTAGATTCTTTCGCGTTTGCATATCTGGATGATATTGTTGTCCTTGGAAGTACTTTAGAAGAGCATCTTCAAAATCTGAAAACCGTATTTGATCGTCTGATAGCGGCTAATCTCCGGATAAATGAAGATAAATGCTCCTTTGTTAAAAAAGAAATTCGATATTTGGGGCACCTCATTAACGAAAATGGCATCCACACAGATCCGGAGAAGGTGAATGCTGTTGCTGCTTTACCGGCACCAACTACACTTAAAGAACTGCGATCGTTCCTTAACACCGCGGCATGGTACAGGCGATTTGTGCCAAATTTTTCAACCTTGACTAACCCCTTGAATAATTTATTAAGGAAGAATAAAAAATGGGAATGGGGACGACAAGAACAGGAGGCATTTGATCAAATTAAACAAAAACTTATAGAGGCTCCAGCATTAACTTGCCCCGATTTTACTAAAACTTTTATTTTACAGACAGATGCTAGTGACGTTGGCCTAGGTGTTGTTCTAACTCAGGAATTTGATGACGGCGAAAGAGTAATATCATATGCTAGCCGTACACTTACTGCCCCGGAACGCAACTATACTGTCACGGAGAAGGAATGCTTAGCTATTATCTGGGGAATACGCAAGATGAGGCATTACCTTGAGGGCTACCATTTTGCGATTGTGACTGATCATCAGTCGTTGAAGTGGCTCAACTCCATCCAGTCTCCATCTGGTAGGATCGCACGCTGGGCGTTAGAAATGATGCAGTTCGACTATGAAATACGATACCGAAAAGGAAAATTAAACGTAGTGGCAGATTGTTTATCTCGATCACCCCAAACCAATCAAACAGCAGTTCTCCAGTCCCTTAAAACATGTATAAACCATAAAGATCCCTGGTACGAAAACAAAATTAAAATCATTAGAAATGATCCTGAAAAGTTACCTGATTACCGAATCGATGACAATCAAAACCTACGAAGACATATATTTGACACGTCGGTCCACAACGAAGAAGATCCAGTTTCGTGGAAACTTGTGGTGCCAAAATCAGACAGAGAAAGGGTACTACGAGAATGTCATGATGATGCAACTGCAGGGCATTTGGGTATAAATAAAACGATAGCGAGAGTTACCCAACTGTACTACTGGCCCGGAATATTTAGAGACATAAGTAAATATGTAAGGCAATGTCAAAACTGTCAACGTTTTAAACCACTACAACAGGCTCCTGCGGGCAAAATGTATACCTCTCAGGTGTATCAACCGTGGCACACCATATGTTCAGATTTTGTAGGACCACTGCCACGATCTACTCATGGTAATAATACCCTAATCGTATTTCACGATAAATTCAGCAAATGGTCCGAGTTCGTTCCAGTGAGACAAGCTACTTCCAAGACATTCATTAAGGCATTCAGAGAGAGAATCCTGGCGCGCTTTGGTGTTCCCCATGTTCTATTGACTGATAATGGAACACAATTCTCTAGTCGAAATTGTCAAAAATATTTTAAGTCCATAGGCGTTAAACAGATTTTTACAGCTCCCTACTCACCCCAAGAGAATCCTACCGAGAGGATGAATAGGACCATTAAAACAATGATAGCTCAATATGCCGAAACCACTCACAGAAGGTGGGATGAACACTTACCAGAATTGACGTTAGCGATAAATTCCTCCAAACAGAGTTCAACAAATTATAGCCCGGCTTACTTAACCCAAGGAAGGGAGTTACGTCTTCCCAATTCTTTATTTCACGAGAGAACGAGGGGTGAGAGTATCAACCCAAATCAAAGCCCAGAAGAAAAGTCTGATCAATTGAAGGAGGTTTTTGAAATCGTCAAAATGCACTTACAAATCGCAACGAATACTCAAGCTACACATTACAATCTAAGGCGACGGGAATGGGCTCCCAAGAAAGGTGATCTAGTGCTCCTGAAAACACACGTACTGTCGAAAGCTATCGACCATTTTGCAGCTAAGTTGGCTCCACGCTATGAAGGTCCCTATGTAGTATCCGAATTCATCTCACCCGTAATAGTACGATTAGTGGATCCTGAAACTAAGAAGACTAAAGGAACAGCGCATTTGAAAGATTTGAAGTCATTCAATATGTAAGCTATTTGAACTCTTACTAATATATTCCCAAATATCTAATTGCCAGATTAACAAGAAGTCTTCAGTCCCACAAAGAAAACTTAACCAGGAGGGAGATGTAACGAAGTTTCTCGTTACATAATGTAATCATTATTTTTGTACTTATTTTATTATTTAATATTATTATGTTAGCAGTTTATATAAATTTAAATTATCATTTACGGTATTTATAATTATCATTATATTTTTTTTAGTGTACTCAATAATTATATTTGGAGAGCTAAATATAATATATTCATTGTCACTATATTTAGAAATAGGTTAATCATTACACTTCTCTAGCTCTCTCTTTGTTATCACCGTAATCTTAAATTTAATCTCAGTTTTATTCACCACTAAGTTTAAATTTCTCTTGCTCTCTCTTTGTCATCACCAAATCTTAAATTTAATCTCAGTTTTATTCACCACTAAGTTTAAATACACGACCATACTCTTTCATTTATATTTTCTATTGTACACTAGAATTAATTAGACTTAAGCAACAAACTAAAGTAAAAGTACAGTTAATTATCATTATTATTATTATTGTAATTAAACACTTGCTACGTTTTTACTTGCAATATTGAAAACATAAAATAACAATGATTCAAAGATATTTTATGTCAAAATGTAAAAATAATTTTCATTATACTTTTGGTTTTGAATTTGTAACTTAAATACATTTATAAACATTTTAAAACATTTGTTTTATTTTCAAAACCATAACATAAAATTGTGGCGACGAGGATAATGGCTACAGATCCTAAAATTCTTGAATTACTTCAAAAACAAGGAGAAATCTTATCAAGATTATCATTAGGTGTTTCGACACATCAAGAGGAATTAATGGATAAATTATCGAATTGTATAGCCGAATTCTATTTTGATCCAGAAAATTCCATCACATTTAACGTGTGGTATAGCCGTCATGAAGACATATTTCTGGTGGATGGAAAAAATTTAGATGACGCAGCTCGTGTGAGACTCTTGATGAGGAAACTAAATCCTGTTGCTTACGGAAAATATGCTGCTTACATTCTACCCAAGAATGTTAGGGATATTTCATTTGAAGAATCAATTAATATCCTAAAAGGTATGTTTGGCACTCAAGAATCAGTGTTTAGTTTACGGTACAAATGCCTACAGACTGTAAAAAAACCTCATGAGGATTTAATATCTTACGCGGCTCGCATTAACGAAGTATGTGAACAATTTAAACTATCTGAAATGAATTCCGATCAATTCAAATGCCTAGTTTTTGTTTGCGGGCTACAATCTCATTCAGATTTGGAAGTTCGTATGAAATCATTAGCTATCCTTGAGGACGATTCAAATCAAACAATCAACAAATTGGTTACCAGTGCTCAAAGGCTAATAAATCTTAAAAAGGATACTGCCATGGTGGAAGAAAGCACACCAGTGTCCATTAATGTCATTAATACAAAATCAAATCTTCAAAAATCAAAACAAGATGACAACAAAAAGATTCCAAAAACAGCATGTTGGAATTGTGGTGCAATGCATTACGCAAGATTTTTCACTTTGCGTAATCACAAATGTAATCAATGCAATATTGTTGGTCACAAGGAAGGGTACTGCAAATCTATAGGTAAAAGTAATTCATCACAAAACAGCTTTTCACATAAGAAGAAAAACAAGAAATATAAAAATAGATCAAGTTCTCCAAAATCGAATGTAGTTCAAGTCAAAAAGATAACTCATGCTTCCAGGCGCAAATACGTCATAGTTAATATCAAACCTTTAGTATCTATTCAAAACAGTAATGGGTTTGATGTTAAACTACAGGTGGATACAGCCTCAGACATCTCAATGATAGGTAAATCCCTGTGGATAAAAATGGGTAAACCAGGAAAACAGTTTAAAAATTGTTTTGTAACGAGTGCTTCCAATAATAAAATCAAGCTTCTAGCCGAGTTTGATTGCCAGGTCAGGCTAAAGGATGAAGTACGGGTATGCAAATTGTCAGTTGTAGAATTTGATACGCTTTTAATATTTGGCACTGATATGTGTGATATTTTTGGTATCTGGGACCAACCCTTAAGTAAAATTTGTTGTCAAATTACACAGACTGCAATCAATTCTAATACGTTACACGAAATTAGAAATAAATTTGCAGATATTTTTCAGGACACTCCAGCAAAATGTACTAAAATGAAAGTACAATTACATCTAAAAGAGAATGCTAAACCCGTTTTTAGAGCCAAAAGACCAGTGGCATATGCAATGCTTCCATTGATAGAAGACGAAATCAACCGGTTACAGTCATTGGGAATACTTTCTCCTGTTGAATTCTCAGATTCGGCAGCACCCATTGTTGCTATTAAAAAGCCAAATGGTAAAATTCGCATTTGCGGGGACTATTCAACTGGATTAAATGACAGCTTAGAACCTCATAAATATCCACTTCACCGCCCAGAAGACTTGTATGCAAAAGTGGCTAACAGCTGTTTATATACTCATATTGATCTTTCTGATGCTTATTTACAAACAGAAGTCACACCAGAATCCGCTAAGCTTCTGACACTCAACACACATAAGGGTTTGTTTACATTCAATCGTTTAGCTCCCGGTGTAAAAAGTGCTCCAGGTGCTTTTCAACAAATCATGGATACAATGCTTGCAGGTATAGACGATGCAGCAGCATACATTGACGATATAATTATTGGTGGTACTACAGTTGAAAAACACATAGAAAACGTCAACAAGGTTTTTAAACGACTACGTGAGTACAATTTTCACATCAAATTTGAAAAATGCAAATTTTTCGCAAAAGAAGTCAAATATCTTGGTAACATAATGTCAGTAAATGGATTACGACCCGATCCTGACAAAATCGAAACTGTTATAAAATTACCACCTCCAAAAGATGTATCAGAACTAAGATCATTTTTGGGATCAATTAATTATTATGGTAAATATATCCATCAAATGTCTAATCTAAGAGCTCCACTTGATAATTTATTGAAGTCAAACACAAAATTTGAGTGGAATTCCGCACAATTTTATGTTATGGTTTTGAAAATAAAACAAATGTTTTAAAATGTTTATAAATGTATTTAAATTACAAATTCAAAACCAAAAGTATAATGAAAATTATTTTTACATTTTGACATAAAATATCTTTGAATCATTGTTATTTTATGTTTTCAATATTGCAAGTAAAAACGTAGCAAGTGTTTAATTACAATATTTCCCTTTGTTTTAAAAGGTTTTATAATCTTTCATCCAATTAGGAAGTTGACGGTTCCTTTTAGATTTGGGAACTTCTACATTATTCATTGAAGTTGATGGAACTGAGTCAAACTCTATTGAATCAGACGTAGAGTGAAATGAAGATTCTTCTTCAAGTTGAATGTTTTCTTCAGTATTGTGATTATTTTCTAAAGATGATTGATTTAGTACATCTAAATTTGAATCTGATTTACAACCCTGACTTATTGGTAAAATGTGTAAATCAAACATTTCCAATAATAAATGTGTTGAATTTATTCGATTTTCGTTACCATACCTTCTCTTAATCTGATTTGCATGTGAACGTATAAGTCTTTGTTTGTTTTTGTCATTTACTAATACATTGTAGTTTACAGTTCCTATACGTTCAATTATTTCGCCTGCTACCCACATGTATTTATTAGCTCTGAAAATTTGAGCATATACCTTCTCTCCTGCTTTGAAACTTCTGTCTTTTGCTCCATGTTTTCTGTTAAAAATTCTCTCTTGTTGAACATTCCGAGCAGTATGTATTGGCTGGTGCGGTTTCAATAAGTCCAAAGTGGTTCTAATTTTCCGATTTAGAAACAATTCTGCTGGAGATTTTGATTCTAATTTTGGCGTTGATCTATAAGTTTGAAGAAAAGTTTCCAAATTTTCCTTACTTGTCCCTTCATTTCCGAGTTTCGCAAGAGCGCGTTTTAACGTTCCAACAAATCGCTCAGCTTGACCATTAGATTGTGGGTGATATGGTGCAGATTTCAAATGCAATATTCCTCTGTTAAGAATAAAATTTTTAAACTGTGCACTTACGAATTGACTACCATTATCTGAAACAATGGTATTTGGATTTCCATATCTAGCGAACATTTCTGTAAGTTTTGAAATAATAGTTGCTGATGAAATATTTGATATTTCAAAAATTTCTGGCCATTTTGAAAAAGCATCAATAGCTACAAAATAATATAATCCATTGCATGGGCCTGCAATGTCTATGTGAATGCGTTCCATAGGTTTACTTGTTAAAGGCCATGATTGTAGAGTATGTTTAACTGGCGCAGAACAAATCACAGCACATTTGTGGCAGTTTCGTACATAATTAATAATGTCTTCATCAATTTCTGGCCAGTAAACATGACTTCTTGCTAGTGATTTCATTCTTTCTTTACCTGGATGCCCTCTATGAAGTTGTTTCAAAATACAATTTCTAAATTTGGAAGGAATTACAATCCTATTGTTATACATTAGACAACCCTGAACTACACTCAATTCCGTTCTTCTTGCATAGTACGGCGCAAGTGCGTTTGATGCCTTGCTGGTCCATCCATTATTAAGTGCTGATATAACTGATTGTAATGTTTTACATTTTTTTGTTTCTTGCAGAACCATGTTAATTATATATGGAATTTAAACGAAATGTAATTTAGGATGATGTGATTGTGATTATCACAACACAGTCAGTGGAGTTTTAGATATCGTAGCGAGTGCACGCTTGTTAATATTGTCGGTGTTTTTTTTATGAAATAAATATTAAATAACTGAGGGAATACGTGTTTTATTTAACTTGTTCGGTGATCCCTGGAGTGGCTGAGTCTCCCTGGTACATATGTTATAAGGTATCAGAAGCGGTAATATGGAATATATGCTTACATTCTGAGAACAAATTTAAGGCATATGCTGCTATTGATCCATTGGAAATTATGATGGTTTTTGATGCTCCGATATGCGTTAGTAACAGAAAAGAAATAATATCTTCATTTTATGTTATTAAGAAAGCGAACCAATCTCTCTTGGGAAGGGAAACAGCTCTTCGCCTAAATGTGCTCAAATTGGGATTAGATGTTAATCAAATTCAGGAAAATGAAAAACAACCATTTCCGAAAAGCCATGGAGTTAAGGTATCATTATCTATAGACCTTTATAGGCATTACGATTTGATATTATAGAACCTGTTTTCGGTCCGAGTAAATGGATTTCTCCTATAATTATTCCTTTTAAAGGAAATGACGACATTCGTATTTGTGTTGATATGAGACGGCCAAATCGTGCCATTTTTCGTGAAAATTACCCTTTGCCAACTTTTGAGTCATTCATGAGTAGATTGAAAACGGCAAAAATCTTTACTAGACTGGACCTTAAATACGAGTACCATCAGATAGAGTTGGATGAATCAAGTCGTGAAATCACAACCTTTGTGACACACAAAGTTTCGATACAAACAATTGATGTTCGGGGTGAACACAGCTCCCGAAATTTTTCAGAAAATTATGGAAGGGATGCTATCGACATGCCGAAACGCTCTAAATTATATCGATGATATTATAGTGTTTGAAAGTTGTGATGAAGAACATGACGAGTCATTAAAGACTGTCATGGATACTTTAAGAAAGAACAATGTTACCTTAAATCAAGAAAAATGCATATGGAAGACTAAAAAACTTATGTTCTTGGGACACGTGCTTTCGGCAGATCGGCTTACTGCGGATCCAAAGAAAATCAAAGTCATACAGCAGTTTCGAGCTCCAAAATCAAAAGATGAGGTACGCAGTTTTTTAGGCTTAATAACATATATAGGGAAATTTTTGCCTGATTTAGCTGATATGACTCATCCACTGCGGATGCTATTACCCAGGGATACAAATTTGTATGGGGTCAGATGCAAGACGATGCCTTCAACAAATTGAAGATTATGCTATCCGAAATACAAAGTCTTTCATATTTTGACTCAAAATTAAGGACTAGAGTCATAGCTGACGCAAGCCCTCTAGCATTAGGAGCAGTTTTGTTACAATTCGTTAACGAAGGCGAGCTCAGAATTATATCCCTTGCAAGTAAGAGTTGAGAGGATATTCTCAAACCGAGAAGGAAAGTTTGGCCCTAGTTTGGTCAGCAGAACGATTTTACTACTATCTTGCTGGTTTAGATTTGATGGCCGTGACTGACCACAAACCTTTGGAAGCCATTTTTAAACCGACTTCGAGACCTCCGGCTAGAATTGAAAGATGGTTACTTAGACTACAGACTTTCAAGTTTAAGGTAATATATCGTAGTGGAAAAGATAACATAGCAGACTCAATATCTAGACTCCGTAAAATTTCTGATGAAGAATCTTTTGATGGTACATGCGAAGAATCAATTTTTCACGTACTTCAAAATACAGTTCCTAACACTTTAACTATATCTCTAATAAGTAAGCAACAAAGATGTGGTTATTCTACAGGCGAATTCCTGCATGGAAAATGATTGTTGGGATTCGAATTTATCAAATCCATACTATGTTTTTCGTCATGAGTTATCAGCCATTGGATCAATTTTACTACGCGGAAGTCGAATTATAATACCAACATTTTTAAGATCAAGGGTGTTGCATTTGGCACACAAGGGTCACCCTGGTGAGTCGGCAATGAAACGTCGTCTTCGATCTAAGGTCTGGTGGCCATTAATTGATATGGACGCCGAGAACTTTGTTAAATCGTGCCGTGATTGCCTCTAAGTTTCACAACCGTTGAAACCAACTCCAATGCAAAGACACTCATTTCCAAATGGACCTTGGCAAGCAGTGGCAACTGATCTTCTAGGACCACTGCCTAATGGGGAGTATGTTTTAGTACTCATTGATTACTATTCCAGATACCAAGAAGTTGTTTTCTTGAAACGTATTTCTTCTGATGCTATAATTAAAGCCATGAGGGAAATTTTCTCTAGGCTTGGGTTACCTAAAACAATAAGGACAGATAATGGCAGACAATATATTAGCGATGAATTTAAATGTTTTTGTGATGAAAATAACATATCCATAATCAGAACATCACCCTATTGGCTTCAGGCGAATTGGAAAATATGAACAAATCTCTGGGAAAACAATTGAAGATTGTTGCGGCGAATAAGCTAGATTACAAGGAAGAAATTCAAAAAATTTACACTTTTGTATAATGTGACCCCATATGACACATCAGGCTCAGCACCGAGTGAGCTGATGTTTAACAGACGTATTCGTAATAAAATTCATAGCATTGAGGATATATCAGAAGAGGTAATTGATTCGTCAGCTAGAGATAATGATTTAATAAACAAACAAAAAGGAAAAGAAAAAGCTGACACGAAGAGAGGAGCGAAGGAATCTAATATTCAGATAGGTGACAAGGTTTTATTGAAAAATGTAATTTTCCCCAACAAACTCACTCTGAATTTTGATAAAACTATTTACGAAGTTGTTGAGAGGAATGGAAGTGAAGTTAGAGTCATGGGAGGAGGACGAACATATAAAAGAAATATAAGTATGGTAAAACAAATTCCAGAGGGCATAACACATCGGCAACATCTATGCTCGCAACCATTACCAGCCGCCAAAAATCTACAATTGTCTGATAATGATTTGTTTTCATCTTCCAACAACAATCAACCGTTGGTTCACCGAAAACGTTACCCAGACCGTGGGACAGCAGTGACGCTAATTCCTATGAACCTGAGTGTCCGTCGTTTTCGGGCCAAGGACCGTTGAAGCTAAATCTGAAAAAGGTAGTTTGTGTTTGGCAACAGTAACCGTTGACTTATTTGTCAGTTGTCAATAGATTTTATAAAAAGAAAGAAAAGAAGCAATTGAAATAAAAAGTTTAAGTTTTCTTGTATAAAATAAATTAAATTCTTTTATTAATTAACTACAGGTTATTACAAGTATTTTTCTTTAAATAATATTTAATGTTTTTATTTTTTTTATTTTTCCGTAGGTTCCATATCCATAATAAATAATTAATTTTATTGCATTAATTCAGTAAGGGAACTGTAATTGAATTCGAATTGAATAAATTTCTTAGAATATATTCAGAGTTCGGATATTAAATTATGAAATAAAATAATGCTCGTGTTGCTTGATAGCTTCGTAGATTTATCTCAATTTAACCTTAATTAAATTTTTAACTTTTTATAACAATAGCGTAAATAAAATTTTTAATTCATTAAAAAACAAAAAAAAAAAAATGAATATATTTCTAAACAGAAACAAAAAAAAACTGGCACGATATTAAAAACGTTTCTATTATTTTTGTTGGTGACTATGAACGCAAACGAAATTTACGTGAATTCAGCCAATTGGAAAATAACGCCAAATAAATTAATTTTAAACGAAAACAAGAAAATTCACCAGATTTTTTTTGAAATACAATAACGGTGCAAGCTCCCATAGGCGGACTCTGACCGTCAAGGCATTTTTGTCCGGGTAGGGGAGATGTCCGTCCATTTGAAACACACCTACCTTTTTGTGTTGCCTCGAACTGAAAGTTTGAAATTTTAACACCTTGCGATTTTGAAGCACACAAATTTTAAACTTTCACATCATATTTAATGACCCTCCATCAGTTAGACGCCTTTTGCACGTTGAAATTTGTTTCGAAACAAATTTCAACACTCTTCAGTTTGTAGGAGAGAGGGGAAAAACGAGCGGGGGCGATTTTAGAATTTATGTACTCAGAAATTTGGTTTGTTCATTATTTATATACACAGAGTTGTATTTGATTTCACATTTTCTTTTATTTTTTGTTCCGCATAGAGAAGTTAACATCTAGACTGCTGCGGCAACTTTCAGAAAACTGGCCAATAACGACAATTTGATTTTTCACATTATATTACTAAAAACTATTTTTAGATCGTAGATATCATCAAAAGGCAAAAATGATGTTTTTTAGGAGAAAAAGTGGGTAAGAGATGACTCGTAGTTAGTCAACGGTGTTAATATAAAGCTCCCTTATTTAAAATATCATTAGTCTTTGTTGATTTTGTGTTTGTAGCGCCAAACAATTAATTAAAAAAGGTTTAAAAAATAAAAATAAAAAATATTAAAAAGAATATAATTTAAATAAGGTAAATATATTAAAAAATAATAACACATAAATATATAATATATTATAATGTAATAACAAATATAATATTCATATAATGTTCATGTCTTGTGTTTGAAACTAAATCACAATGCCAAACAAATTTACAACTGTTAAAAACAGCAGAACGACGCGATAAAAGAAAACAAAATTTCTGAAATTAATTTTTTACGTCCAAAAGCTAAAGAAATTTTAAAAGAAAATGCAAAAAAGTTTCTCACATTTGTTTCGAAACAAATTTCAACGTGCAAAAGGCGTCTTACCACATAAACCAAAATAAAAAGGGGAATCACCATTTAGATTTTGTTTATGAACATCACATTAAATAAAATAATAAACCCAGGAATTACCGCACTACGCAATGTTACATAATTTGATTAAAGGTTCAATTAGTCGTGACTTAACCATAACCATATAAATCAGCTGTTTTAACCAACTTTATGGACATCATTGTTTGCGTAATGCCGTAGTCATAACGATAACCATATGTACCAATTGAGTTTTGGTTTTTTGCCATAACCATAAACAGCTGTTTGCTGAATTTACTTACGCGTATGCACATTTTTTTGTTTGTTTATTTTTGTACTTTTGAAAAATACATATGTGCAATTATCGTAAACAGCTGTTTATGGCTATGGCAGCACTGATTGCTGCTAATAGTAAATTTACGGTTCTGGATTATGTTACGACACCAGCGTTATGGTAAAGTCACGACTAATTAAACCTTAAGTTGAAAAATACGCACCCCATAAACAAAAATGTATGTAATCCCTACACATTGTCCATAGTATAATAAATAACCGAAATACAATAAAATTGCTCAGCTTTGCCTTTTGTAATATTTATTTGTCCGTCCACGGGAGATGATTTTACTCTAAAAATCTTAGAAAATCGTCCGTCTAACGGAGATGTCTAATAGGCTGCCCGCCAGTGGAGCTTTCACTGTATTATTTACGCCTATTCATACACATGTGAAGGTATCTATTGTACCCCTGTAATTTCTGTAATTTCTTTGGTGAATATGGTATGTACATGCATGCATATACACATACATATATGTATGTATGTATGTACTATGTTGATAAATTCTTGTTATTATATTCAATATTATTATTAAATATTTTAAATTGACAATAAGCAATAAAAATTTATTGCACGCAACTAAATTTTTAATATTAAAACAGCAACGAACAACAACAACAAATAAATAAATAATAATAATAATAACGATAATAACAACAACAACAACAATAATAACAAAACAATTTTACTGATTTTCAATTTGCCAATAAAATTAAAATCTCGCAATTTTAATCAATTCGCAAATGAAAATTTTACCAATATTCAATATGCAGCATAAAATGGGGCCCACGAGCGTACCGTATGCTCCAATTCGATGCATAAAATAATAAATATCTGATGACAACAACAACAACGAAAACAATTTATAGTGGCAAATGAATCCCATTTGTAGTAAACGCCCATGTCATTAAATGCGAAGCTAAATACGTTTTTGCTCCATTTTTTTTCAATGTTGCCACATTTGTATTGTAGAATGGCCGCAATTTGCAGCATACCACACAGGGAAATTATGCGTGTTCTTTGATAGCTTTAATGTTGCTGCCGCTGCCGCTGTCGTTGCTGCTGCTGCTGCTATTGCTGTAGCATAAACAGGGTGGGTAATTAACCATTAAAAATAAAAGCTTCTGATAAAAAAAAGAAAAAAAAAATTTAATTTTAATTAAACTTCTCGTAATTATTAAAAATAAAGCATTCAGAATTTAATAAGTTGTTGTTATTGTTTTCGTTTTTTTTTTCTTATAATATGTACAATAAAAAACAAAAACCACCTACAACAATAACGACAACTAAAATTTATTACAACGTTGTGTTAATAAGAAACACCCATTATATTATTAAAGGGGCCAGTGACTTTGCCATGGCCAAGCACCACTATTAGGCCCTACACACGATATACTATTTGTATTTAGTTGCTCCACTGCCAGAGTTGTAGCCAGCAGTATAAATACGGTGGCCATAATTTTGCCACTACTTTATTGTACGGAAAGCAATTATTGTAATTTGGTACAGATAGTAAAGGAATCGAATCCGTTTTTATTTTCACACTGGAAAAGCATCTTTAAAACAATATATTCACCGAATTTTACTTTCCCTAAAGTGCTGTTGCTGTGAAAAGTTTAGTTGAGTTAAGAAATTAAATAGTCATCGGCAAATAATCCATTGATTACAAGCGTGATTGATTTTTTCATAATTAGTAATAATTCAGAAGAAAATGTTTGGTCTTTATTTATTTTGTATTTCTTATCTAGACTTTAGCAATTCTTGCTTATTTTTTGAATTGTTTTAAAACTCTATAAACTATATAAGCTATTGAAAACTTCTGGATAGCAGACAATTGTCTTTGAGTCGAAATAATTCGAAATTTAAGCTTAAAGTCTCCGAAAATTCGATAACCGAAGAAGAGGCAATTCTTTTATGTGTCTGTAAGCGATTTATGGCTAAAACGTCCATAGTAAGAAAACAAACGAACGAACAGTTATGCTAATGAAAATGTTTGCAGTCAGAAATTTACACTCGTCCACTTAATAACATTTTTGTTGTACTTGTAAACCGATCCTATGATGAACAGTGTTAATGCTTTCAAGCCGTACAATTACTGGCTGCCTGTTGGAGGATGGTTACGCCAAAAAAAGCCTTAACGCAACGTGTTTGATGGGAACGACGTAAAGTGATTTACCAAATACAAGGCATTCATTTACTGCAGTAGGGAATTGTTGCAGCTGTTGTTTTAGTGAAATATCAAAAAAAAAAAAAAAAACAAACAACAAACTTACAAATCGTTTAGAATATTTACAAACCTTTTGCTTGTCTCAAACTCTATGAGTAAATAATTATTCGTACATATGTATGTACAATGTACATACAGTTACATTTAAAAGTCAATTTGACTGTTAGACAGTCAGACAGTCAGTCAATAAGTTGTACAGGCAATTGGTAAGCGTCTGTTGCTGCTATTTAATCCATCCCCAAAGCACCGATTTAAATGTGAAATTAATTTTTAACACGATATAATGTTGTTGCTTTTACACATATTGTTGTACATTTTCAACAATACCATTTCACTACTGTTGACTGTCCATAAGTAAGTCAATAATTGGCTGTTGTATTGTGAATTTGGCAATATGTATGTATGTAATACTCATAAGAGTTCATTTCATAAGAGAAATTAAATAAAATGTTATCAAATTCTTTCATAAAATAATTTTCAATTTGAAAATAATTTTAAAGACAATCACTCTTAAATATTTAGTGGCAATCAAAGAATAATTTCTTTTTGGAATACAATATTATATTGAACTTTTAAAGTTTCAAAGTAGACAGTAATCACTCAATTCGACCAAATAACTGTTGCTGTGCCGAATTCAAATGTCATTGAGGATTGAAATACAAGTATCGTGCATATTTAATATCTGGTAAACAGTCTGGAAAAATTTCTGTAATTTCGATAAAACCCGGGTCTGTAGAGTGATTAAAAATACAAGCCGACATTAAGAATGATCAGGACGCATTCAATGCCTTATCTGCCAAAAGCATTATGTAGTTTCCGCAATACCATACGCGTAATGTATGGTGACCTCCACACTGAGCTTATAAATGAGATAAAAGTAACTGTGACACATTTTATCGTCAGATATCTTACAAATATCAGGTATATATCGAGCAATGGTTGCTGATCAATTACTTCGGTTATTTTGGAAGAAGTTGGTTAGAACAGGGTCTGTGCTTACCTGGGGCGTCAAAGCTACCACTTCCATGTATCTATCATGTGATAATACTGTAAGCAATAATACTGTTTCAACGGAATAACCTGAGCCAATAAAAAAAACTGTCCTTTTTAAAGTTTGGCGGAGACAATGAATAATTTTTTGAATACTATGGTCTACTGATCTTCTAGGTTCTCGGTTACTGAGAAAGTTTCTTCAGGTCTCTAGAAGCACACTTTCTCACAGCGCCCGACTTTGTCAGACATAGCTTTTTTGGCTCCGAGTAGGTGCGCCTAGAGAGCGAGAATTGGATAATACAATATCATAAGAGGTATGGACGTTATACCATAGGCAATCAATTTACAGGAAAACAAAAGATATTCCTTAACAAATGCTTGTCAATATACCGGCATATTAAATATGATAGGGTTTCCTCTGAAATGTAAGAGTTCCAAGGGAATGGGAGCTTAAGAAGTGAACAAAAATACACAACACCCCATGCATTCAAAGTTATTTTAATTAGTACCTCAAGCAAGTTTATAAAAGTATGTACTTTGACATAAAACTTTTCCTAAAAATTATTAAAAAAAATTACTGACTCATACTAGTTGACTAATGTGACTTTAATTAACACGTTGACTGCCGCGGCAATTTTCAGAAAACTGGCCAAAAAACGACAACTCGATGTTTTCGTATTAGAAAGTACGAGATAACTCGTAGTTTGGCTCCCTAGAAGAGAACTCAACATACGAGTTATCTCGTAGTCGGCAGTTAAATTAGTTTAACGATAAAAAAAAAAACAATTTCCAAAAATTTTTTAGGACACTTTAATATGTGCTTAAAAATTCCAATTCTATAGTAATACAGAGCATTCAATAAATTTGTATTGTCTTCTTGCAAAAAGAAAGTCCATGGGGTGACATAAAATACAATTTTAAACTGCAGTTGAGCATCGATTATCCGATTATTTTGCTTTTAATATAGGTCCTGTCACAGTGTTCTTCTTTTCACGTTGATTTAGAACCCACTTATAAAGGCGCTCTTCCATTTTTTCATATTCTGCTTTATGTAAAGACTTTTTGCTTCCTGATATGTGCTGGTAACTGCATCTATTATTTCTTGTTTTTTGACTTTAGATAATGGAAGATTTTGTCACATTAAAATCTTGAGCTAAACGATTTCCACTCACGTCTTCATTAAGACTTTTTAATATTTTAAGCTAAGTATCCAAAAATAAGGTATATTTTTGAGTTTATTTGACATTTCTTTTTTTAATTTCACACGTATGAATACTTTTCTTTGATCTTCAATCATCAACTGAACCAAATTTGTACAAGCAAATCAAAATTCAAACGCATACATATCGCTCCTTTATTGCAACATAGTCATATCTCAAAAAATTAAAAATTTGTAGTTAAGCAAAACTGCTCTTTTAGACCTTCTGTACATGTTGGAAAAAAATCAGTGTTTGCGGCAATTAGATCATAGGACTTATGTCTTGACAACTTAAATCGCATTTTGCCAAGTTCAAGTCTTTTTGAGATATGACTATGTTGCAATAAAGGAGCGATATGTCGAAATTGTATACACCACAAATAACTTGGTGATTGCCCGTTTTTTTTTTTATATTAATTTCAGAGCGGACAATACATTGAAATGACAGGTTCTAATTTCTGGGCAGTTCAAATTTGTGAGGGTTCGATTTCGTGAGATTCTACTGTAATTTGTTTTTATCGTAAATAAAAGCAAACAAGGGGAAATCGGTTATTTTTATTCAGAATTTTCGAACATAAGAGAACAAGATAAATAGCAAATCTATCCAGTTCATAAGAAAATTTCGGCAGAAAAAATAAAGTTAAAAATAACGAACAAACTACTTTAAAACATTTTTTTAATTATTAATTACTTGTACATTGCACATACGTGTGCTCCGTGTATATATATTATTTACATAATTAAAAAAAAAAGTTATGCAAAAATACATACACTCGCTATAGTGTGAACTAATTAAAACTAAGCCTGTTCATATTTTCGAAATTGTTCATATTGTTACGTTTTTGCATTTTTAAAAACGTTTAATTATGAGTTCGTTAATTGCAAACTAAGTAAAAACAAATATGTGTTTTATTTCTCTATTATCCACACTACTTTTGCGCCACTGTTCAAACTTATACAAAGTACGCAACGATAACCATGACAATATGTGCTTGTTCGTTATATTTCTCTTCTTTATAAGCAATAGCACTTGTTCGTTATTCTCTGTCTAGCATCATCAGTTAGTCGAACAGGGTTCGAAAAATCTGTTCCTCTCTTTACGTCATCTTTCCTCCTCTCTATATCCACTACTAGCTTCAGGGGCATCATCTCCGCAATCACCAACGCTGCATCAGTAGACACCGTGCGGAAGGCAGAAATCACCCTTTGAGCTGATCTCCTGTAGGCCAATTCTATTCGTACAATATAGGTCCTCTTCTGCATAGCCCCGGCCCATATAGGGGCTGCATATATAGCCATCGCTGTAGTAGTAGCCGTCTCCTCTCCTGTCTTGGGTCTCTTAAGTTAAGCATTATTCGGGCAAGTGCAAATGTCGTCGCCGCAAATTTTTGGCCGATGTACGTCAGGTGTTCTCTAAACGTGAACATGTTGTCAATTATCACTCCGAGATATTTAATCGCCAGCTTTTATGATATGCACTGGTCACCTACCGTTATGGTAATAAATTCGATCTTCTTCCTACTGCTTACAAGTAGTATATCCGTTTTGTGATCAGCTAGTTTGAGACCTACTTCCGTGATCCAGCTCCTGACTATGGCAACCGCAGTGTTATATGTTCTCACCAATTCATCCAAATATGTTCCCCTTATCACCAGGGCAATATCGTCCGCGAAACCAATGATTTGTATACCTCTAGGGAGTTTTAGCCTCAGTACACCATTATACATCACATTCCATAGTAACGCGCCCAGCACGGAGCCTTGCGGGACCCGTGCCGATACCGCATATGACTTCCTGCCATCATCCGTGTCATATAAGAGCACTAAAAAAATTCTTAATGAGTTCCAATAAATAGTTCGGTACGTTCTTTCTATACGGGGCGGCTAGCGTGGCATCCCAATCCGCAGAGTTGAATCCGTTTTTGACGTCCAAGGTGATGATAGCGCAGTATTCCTTATCGCCCTCCAGCCAGCGCTCACCGCTGATAGCATCCTTTGCTTTAGTCATAACCATTTCTATTGCATCTATTGTGGAACGTGATTTTCTGGAACCAAATTGACTCCAATTCAGCTTTCTCATCACCACCTTATATCCAGTTCCCCATCGGCGCACATTTCTCCTGAACGCAATGGCTCCATTCAGACTGGTTCTAAGCCTTTTACACTTTTCCCGTAGTTCTGCGAAGTCATCACGACTCGTGGTCATTTGGAATAGCCGCTGTGCGCGGTCACATGCCTCAGATTAGCTAAATCCGCGTTCCACCGGTAAACGTGTTGCTTCCCAGTCAGGTGGCGTCTTCTTGCCATAGATGTGTTGCTAGCCTCCGTTATGGAGCGCACAAGTTCTGTCGCCTTGTTATTCGCGTTTCCGGATAACCGAATGTCCTCCAATGCGAGGTCAAAGGTTTCTCTTTCAAAAGTGGAGTCTTACCAAAAAGGTTTCGGCGGTGCTGCAGGAGCGTTCCGTTCCGTACAGCGTTCCCGGATTTCAAAAATGATAGCCTAATGGTCACTATGTATATATATGTCAGACACCATCCACGTAGATGAGCTCGCCAGGGAGTCGCTGACGAATGTCAGATCAATTTTAGAGCAGCGGCCAGTTCTCGAAAATGTATTCTTGCCACCACTATTAAGTAAAACAACCTCTAACGTTGCAAATGTGTCAAGTAGGCATTCTCCTCTTGGGTTAGTGAAGGTCGAGTCCCATTCAACAGCCCAAGCATTGAATTCCCGGCAATTACCACCGGTCTCACGTTTCTTGCTTCCTTAACGATGTCATCTAATCTGCGTTTAAAGTCCTCTATTGACAGGCTAGGGGGAAGATAACAGCTAAACAAATGTACTCCATTAACGGTGCATTTCACAAAGCTTTCCCTCCTCTTGTCGACATTTCCCACTGGGAATTTATCGACATTTCTTCTATTTCATTATCTTCACATTCAATAGTATCCTCATTTCATTCTTTCACATTCAATGCTTTAAATTCAATCAATAGAAAAATGTAGAACAACATACAACTTCAAACCTTTTACAGCACATTAGCACAAACATCTCGGGTCTCAGGGTACATAAAATATTGTCCGGACTTAAAGGGGATTTCATCTTCAGGATTATATTTATTAAGCATAAATAACTCGGGATTTCCCCCAATTTCTAATGCTTTGTAACTGCTTTATGCTTTAAAAATAATAAAAGTAAAGCCTTTGTATAAAATTCATATTTTGGAGTAGTCAATGGTTAAGAATTTTATTTTTATTGTCTATTTAATTATAGTCTATTTTTTTATTATAGTCAAGTAAATAGTATGTTGGCTAATTAAACGTAAAGCCAGGGTCGAGCCTCAGGCCAGATATCAAAACAAAAATACAAAAAGTATTTCTTTGGCGATTTCCTCTCAGCACTTTCTGGCAAACACTTTGGGTGCAAATAAAATTGGCATGAAAAGTTTCTTTAAACTGTAAGTCCCACCACTTATGTAAAATTAATACACACAACATAAGTGGTGTGAGAAACTAGGTTAATAATCCAGACTGTAGGGTTGTAATGACCAATTATGTATGTATGCAATGGTTAAGAAAAAGTTTTCATATTTTGGGGTGTTCGTATATTAGAGTGTTCATATTATCGTGAGTGCACTGTATAAAGTTTTACCTCAATTATACGGTATGTGCCTACTGACATGATAGACAGTGTCGGAGAAAAAATGTTTATTTATTATTTATTTATTTATTTATTTAAGATTTACAATACAATTACAAATTATATTATAATCATATACGAGCTGAGTAACTTCGACCATATGCCCGGTGTAGTGTCACAGACCAGAGCCTCTGGTGGGAATCGAACCCACGACCCTCACGCTAATAGTCTAGCACACTACCCACTAGACTACCAGGGCGCTCCTAAAAAATGTAAACCTTTCATTGACTCCAAATTTATGTTTGAAATGCGATTAAGAAACCAAATTTCATTATTCCATACGATTGTAATTACATTTTAACAAAATGTGAATTAATTTACGTATTTAATCGATTATAGAACATACTTCACAAATTTGGACGTGGTTAAGGGTAATTATTGCGTTGGAATATCCTCTCATCTAATATAATATTCACCCTTATTCTGGTTGTCGTCGTGGTCGTGGTTTTTGAGTCGACATCGTTTTCTATCGTCGTCGACATCATCGATACTATTTTGGTATTCTGTAACAGTACCGTGTCGACGTCGACACACATCTCTAATATTTAAGTCAGCCGATTCATTTCATAGTGTATTTTTGAAAATGTTTTTTTTGTGATTTGTGATACAAGTTCAGACTCGAGTGATGAAAATAATAAAGAAAACTTAATTTTGCAAAGAAAACTACTCAGACTAAAGCCCGATATCTTTAAACTTCCAAATAAAAAGTAGGAAAAAAAATCAAAATCCGATGCTCGCATATTGTTTGTATTTTTTTTTTTTTTTAAGTTTGAATGCAACTTTCATCTAAATAAGGCGGTATTAAATCATCATTTACTACAAAAACAATAAAATATGCAACAACTTTAAGATTTCTGGCACAGGGTTCTTACCAGGTCACTGTGGGAAACGATTTTAATTTAGGTCTGTCACATCCAGCCGTTTCTAAAGTATTAGCCGAAACTTTGGATGATAGTTAACAGAAATGACAATTTGTCCACAATGGATAAAATTTGCGGAAAAAAATGAAGCCAAATTAAATTTTTTTGAAAAAAACGGATTTTTCTGGTGTTATTGGTTGTGTGGACGGAACCCATATTAAAATTTTGGCACCAAATAAAGAACACTAACGTTTATATTTTAACCGTAAATCCTCTTGTGAGAGATAGATTTTTCTGCAACTCTTCCACAAGCTTCTAAAATTGATTTGTCAATTTAATTTTTTCATTTTTCTCTATTTTGTTAAATATTTTTTGTTTTCCAACTTTACAATAACAACTTGTTACCAAATATGACGTCGACGAAATCAGAGTCGACACAACACAATATCGACGAGGTATTGACTTACAGAATACCAAACGTGTGTCGACAATCATCGATAACTGTCAATAACGGCAAACAGAATACCAATCGACGTCGTCTTGTGTCGACGACGACAACCAAAATAAGGGTGATTATTTTCTCTTTTTGTCCATAATTTCCTCCATTGTATGTATGTTAACGTTTAGATCGGACCATTACTTGAGAAGCACCTCAATGTTTAACTGTTCCTGTACAAAATCAAGGATTACGTCTTTCATTAGCGGATCGTTGAACTCTTCTTGTTCTTGCAACAAGAATGCTATTGAACAAGTTTAATGCGAACATATTTTCAAGTTTAGAGTATAAACCTCTTCGTTTAATTGTTTATACAATTTTTTACATTTCTGTAAAGTTCACACTACATCTAAGCATATAAAATTTTCTGAAAGTATTTTTTTGGAAGCAAAAAAGATGAAATGATCTAGGAATTGTAGTTCAAAAGCGAGTTAGATGGAGAATGTTATCGCCCTGTACTATTGACGCAGTAAAAGTAAAGATAAGTAAATATTATTTCAACAATCTCTTATTTTCTCCTGTCAAGGGAGCTCAGGACCTCCATCCCTCCACTTCCTTTATAGGACCCACAGGTTCGTTTATCATGTTCAACAGATCAACGTTCCGCAAACGATTCTGTTCTATCTTTAGGTTTCTAGATTTCGCAACCATAAGAGTCGATACTCCAAATGTTTGAATTGTATATTAATTATTGATATCTCAACTGAGCTGTACTCTTCAGATACATAAATAAACGTATACATTGACGTGAAATGCATAATTTGCTCCATATTGACCAAGTGTTATCCTAGTTCGGGACATATTGAATCCAGAAACAATAGAACAACACGAAACTCAATTCTAATGGCTTCAACTTTTTTTTAGTAAATTCCTAGATCTTTTGGTTATGCGACAACAGCATATTCCAAATCCTAAAAGTGTTTGTTAACGCTGTATCGGGAATTAAAAGATAATCGCATTATGCCGTCAAAATAAATGTTTGATTTTGTTGTGTACGTTCAACGATTGAAAGCTGCTTATATTACTGGTATTAAATAGGGGATTTTTTATGGAATTTCACATCTCTCCAGTGTTATGCACAGTTGTCAAAATCTTTCAATAAAGTCAACAAACCCCAAGTAAATTGCTGATTGAAGTCGCCGTAGTCAAGTAGGTAGTGTATGGGCTTATTAGACGTGAGGCCGGGGTTCAAACCTCTGACCAGACATATCCAACAAAATGAAATACGACAAAATATTTCAGCGGTGATTTCCTCTCAGCAGATTTCTGGTAAAAGCTCGAGTTGTGAAATAAACTTGCCATGAAAAAGTTTCTCAAAAATCTGTCGTTTGGAGCCGATTTTCAACTATTGCTCCCGCCACTCATGTCTAAAATTAATACACACTTCTAGTGTGTACAGCTTGAATCGAAATTACTTTCGGTCGAGGGCCCTTCTAAGTTTCACTTTGGTTTTAGGGAAGTTAGAAGCATAGAGGATGCTTGGCTGCATGTCAAGAATAGTGTTAGCGGCTCACCTGCCAAATATGTATTTGGACTATTTATTGATTTTAAGGGTGCATTCGACTACTTTCAAGTTTAGAAGAAATAGGTTGTTGGGAACTAAAACTTTGGAAAAGTTATTTCCGGTACAGGAAAACTTGCGTTGTAGGTGCCAGAGACACGGTTTGGTGGGATGTCGTACGTGATTGTCAGCAGGCTTCCATTTGTAGTCCATTTATTTGGAACCTATTGATAGACCCTCTGCTGAGGCTACTTGTGCGTTGTTTTAAGGTGTGTGAATATGCGGATGATCTGCTTATCCTCGCCGAGTGTCAGTTTCGTGCTGAATTTGAGATGAGGGGAGAGAAGGACATGAGTGATGTGTGAGGCGACCGTGCAGGTGTTGAAGTGGCGGTGGAAAAATCTGAGTTAAGGTTGCTCAAGGGCAAATTATTACGGGGTCATCCTCCACTCATTGAATCTGGCCGCGCTAGTCTCCGATATGCGACTGAAGTCAAATATCTCGGAATAATGGTTGGTAAGAGAAATAATTTTTTGGTTCATCTTCCTCTCGTCAGAAGCCAGCCTACTGCCGTAGTAGTTAAGATTAGACGCATCCTTAAAAGTGACTGGGGCCTAAGCAGACGTGCTATTCGTCTCATATATGAAGGGCTTTTTGATGCTCCCGTGTGGTACGAAACGATTATGTCTGTTGTTGGCAGATACAAGGTCTTGTCAGTTCAGAGGGTAGCCATGTTAGCCTGTATTCAAGTTTGTAGGACCGTTGACTTGGAGCTGATACAATGTGCTATCATCTTCAAAATCAAAATGGGACTACCAGCTTTAGATCATGATTAGGTTTCTGTTCCTGACTTGGTGAATTTGGTGAGTAGGGAAAAATAGACATTCTTAGACTAGTGCCTCGTTTCAAGGTAGCGGACCCGATTGACCAATGCAGGCGAGGAGGGTTGCGTAAGCATTCATACGTGACGCGGATTTCGTACGACTTTGGCTCACTTAATGCATTTTCGCATAAATGCGGGTGTGGGAGGGGAACTGATGCTGTCGAACACATTCTAATAATGATTTTATACTACGATGACATTAGGAGTTTAGATAGTATGGGAATAGCCCTTACTGGGAGGGTTGGGATTATAGTAGGGCCTTAATGGACAGCCGGACTTTAGGGAGGTTAAGCGATTTCGCCCATAAAGTATTTGTTAGGTTCTTCTGCTCCGCTTCGCTGTTCCTGTTGTTGCTGCTGTTGTTCATATGGCGGTCCAAATTGCCCCTCTCCCTTGCTGTCATCATCCCCGCCCTTTCCGTCATCGGCGCTACCAAGCTTCCTGCGTTGTTGTGTGTCTTCCTATTACGTTCATTCTGTCCACTCCTGATGCCACATCATGCGGCCAAAGCCTCCTCCGTGAGGACGCTGTTCAATGCTAGTACCGTAAGTGATGTTCTTTACATCGCTGAATGTTTATTCCCGAACTGTTTGGAGTTCTGCTGGTAGTAATCGATTTGATTTCGAACTCTGATCGGAGACTTAATTCTGGTACCACGGGAGTCAGGAGACCCTGGAACCGCTTTTCCAGCCTGGCTGTTGGCGTAGCCCCTTTTGGGAGCATCGTGGTGGCTGTCGTTTGAACCCAAATCGTGTGGAGTTGCATTCTCAACCGGGTGCCGTGATCCAAAGAACGGAAGGAGTTTTAGATAAGGTCCGCTCCTAACTAAGAGCGAAGTCATGTCCAAATACATGGCTTCGAATTGGTACTCCGGTGTAGCAATCTGCGTTGGCAGACGCATTGTATTTTACCCTGTGTGAACTGCACCGTGAGATTAAGTCCATGCGGACAGGCACCCACGTAAAACCAATCATCGTTGTCAGTCCAGTTGTCTACGAAATTAACAGAACTATGTTGCCAGAGTTACAATAGTCTAAGAACAATATTTTTAAAGTTAATTCTTTCAATGAATTTAATAGGAAAATCAAAATTGGATCTAATAATCGTAAATAAACAATTTTAACTAAAAGGCAAGTTAAGTTTGAAACATGAAGTTTGGAATTTCATATTTTACGCTTTTAATACTGTTTTCATTAAGATATAAAAAAATTCTTATGGTATACAGTATTATCATAAATATCCAAGTAAAATAAGGCACACTTAATTTCCCATAATTAATTATGAACTTTTATGATAGATAAGAAAGAAACATTTTCTAATTTCCTAAATTAAATTCTAACCTTTTCAATCATCTGAAGCAAGCAAAATGATAGGCCTGTGGTCCTTATATTTAAACGGTATTCGTGTTCGGTTTTTATTCAATTGAAATTTCGAGAAGAACAATCGGATAAACAATAAGTTTTCTCAAGGTAATGTAGCCGTTTAGCGTTTTATCGTCAACATCTTAATGTGAATGAAAGCTACAAGTAATAACAAAAACAACGTAAATAATTAAAAATTGAAGAAAAAAGGCTCGAATTTATCGCTGCAAAGTAATCTTTTGATAAAAATTAACAAAAAAAAAAAAGAAAAAAACGTCAAAGAATAAAAGAAACTTAACAGTAAAAAGGCTTCTTTGGTTGGTTTTTTTCGATTTTTATAAGGAATTTGAAAATCGAGCTAAATAATGAAACAAAACAACAAACAACAATAAAACGATGTTGATCCTTTACTAAATATTTTCAATTTAAGTTTAGCCAACATAAACGCCTATTTGTGGCCATGTAACTGGATAAATGAGGGTATGGCTGAATAGAGAGAATGTCTGACTGGTTATTTTTGGCTAAAGCCATGGCTCTATGGATGATGGTTGACTGGTTTGTTGGTTGGTTATTTGCCAGTAGACTAGAGAGTGTTTAAGTGCCGATACAGTAAATAAATTGCCAACAGATATTCAAGTTTCATTTCCCAACCAAATGACTCTTAACGAAACAATTTAATTCTTCTACACAATGCCCCTTTTTTATTATTTCCTTTGTATTCTTCCATTGATTTTTGTTTTCATTTTTCAACCGTATTTACTCATTATAAGTGAATACATGGCATTTACTAAGTACACCGACAAGTACAAAACTAGCGCTGTTGGCTTATGGCAACCCAACAAACATTGCATGAGACATACAATTTGGAAAATTAATTGTCACTGTATTGAGATTGACATAAAATCTCCGAAACGGATTAAGAATCTATTCATTTACAAATTACCGTGTTTTTTTTTATCGTTTAAGTGTTTTTATATTATCCTAATATATATTATAAATCTGTCTGTAAGTCTGTTTTTTTGTTTGTTTGTTTGTTAGCCAATCACGCCTGAACGCCTGGGTCGATTTTCTTGAAATTTGGGACATAGATCGGGCTTTTGTCTGTGCAGGTTATATGCTATAAATGCTTTAAAATTTTGGTCAAAAGGGGATAAAAAATGGGAGAAATGGGGAAAAAATAGTAATAGGTACTTTTTTACAATTTAGCTTGGTTAAGTTTCTCTAATAGTATTTGGAGGTATTCCGTTTCTAAAGTAGAGGCAAAAGGAATCCAAAAAAGGGGAAAGAGGCTGAAAACGCGCAGGTTATCCTAATCCTAATATCCTAATATATATTATAAATTTTTCTGTAAGTCTGTTTTTTAGTTTATTTGTTTGTTAGTCAACCACGCCTGAACACATGCACCGATTTTCTTGAAATTTGGGATATTGATCGGGCTTTTGTCGATGCAGGTTATAGGCTATAAATCTTTTCAAAATTTTGACCAAGAGGGGAGAAAAAATGGGACAAATGAGGAAAAAATGGTAATAGGTTATTTTTTTACGATTTAGCTTGATTAAGTTTCGCAAATAGCTATTGGAGGTGTTTTTCTAAAGTTGAACCAAAAGTGGTCCAAAAAGGGAGAAAGGGACCAAAATGAGTGCAGGTTATCCTAATCCCAATATCCTAATCCTAATATATATAGTATAAATCTTTCTGTTGGTCTGTTTTTTTGTTTGTTAGTCAATCACGCCTGGACCGATTTTCTTGAAATTTGGAATATATATTTGATCGGGCTTTTGTCGGTGCAGATTATAGACAAAAAATCTTTTCAAAATTTTTACCAAAAGGGGAGAAAATTGGGACAAAAAATGGCAATAGGTAATTTTTTTAGCTTGGTTAATTTTCCTAAATACATAGCTATTGGTCTAAAGTTGAACCAAAAGGGGTACAAGAAAGGGGAAAGGGGTCGAAAACGGGCAAATTGAGTGTGGGTTATCCTATTCCTAAAATCCTAATATAAATTATAAATCTTTCTGTAAGTCTGTTTTTTTGTTTGTTTGTTAGTCAATCACGCCTGGACCGATTTTCTTGAAATTTGGGATATAGGTCGGACTTTTATCGGTGCAGGTTATAGGCTATAAATCTTTTTAAAATTTTGGCAAAAAGGGGAGAAAAAATGTGACAAAGGAAGAAAAAATGGTAACAGGAAATTTTTGACGACTAAGCTTGGTTAAGTTTCCAAAATTGCTTTTATAGGTATTCCGTTTCTAAAGTTGGACCAAAATGGTCCAAAAAGGGGGAAAGGCTACAATCTGCTAGTTTTTAATAAATTTTAAAATAAGAATCAGTTTGTCATATAACTCATGGCAAACAAAATAATAGGGACGCTTAAATTTATCAATATACAATATATATTTTAAAATACATATTACAAAGTATATACATTAAATTAAAGGTATTCAAATAGTTTAACTAATAAAATAAAAATAAATGACTAGTTCTGTCAAATTCTTAAAAAATGTATATATTTTATATTTATTTATTTGAAATAATAGGGACACTTTGTGTTATGCTAAAAATATGTATATTTTGTTAAACATTACTAATATTTCCAGACAATATTTCAATATTTGGTTGAAGCACCTTTCAGTTTTATTACCTCCTGAAAGCGACCGTTCATAGATCGCACAAGATTCGCACAGGCGTCAGGGGGAATTGAATACCATGTCTGCTGAGTTTTTGATGACGTACTAAATGAGAATTTGTGCAAGACAATGATCTGAAGCATTCCGCTAGAAGCGTCAAATTGTGGTTTCAATACAATGGGGTGTCTGTAATGGAGTGGCCGCCCCAATCTCCGGTCATAAAACTCATTGGACACCTCTGGGAAGTACAAAAAATAACATCGGGAATTTTAAATCCAAAAATAAATAGGATTGTGGAAAAAAGCATAAAGTGTCCCTATTATTTTTTTCAGGCCTTATTCAAATAAATTATATTTTTTTAACAATTTGGCAGAACTAGTCATTTATTTTTATAATTTAATTTAATGTATGTACAGTTAAGGAAACAACTCTACATACACCCTTTAATTTTCATCTTTTAAGAAATTATTTTAATATATTAAAAATTAATTTATGGTATTATATTAAGTGTTAACAAAAAAGTTTATTTCAAAAAAGAAAAAATCCAAGTTTAAAAAAAAAGAAATAAAAAAATAGAAAAAAACAACAAAATTCATAAGAAAAAAGTCTACATACATTTATAAAAATTAAAATATGAATTAAAATTTTTGTACTTAAAGTGAAAAAAAAAATTTTGTTTAGTACTTGGTCGGTCCACCTTGAGAATCAATTACGGCCTGAAGACGCCGGGGAATTGACATTACCAAATTTTCAGTAATATCAGGTGTAATTTCAGTCCAAGCTCGAATCAGCGCGGTTTTGAGAGTTTCTCGACTGCTGATGTCATACTTTCGTATTAATCTCTCCAAAAGATCCCAAACATGCTCGATTGGATTAAGGTCTGGTGACTGGGGTGGTGTATTTAGTTGTCTTGGAGCATGATAAAGGAGCCAGTGCCGTACAAAGTGTGCCGTGTGCTTAGGGTCGTTGTCTTGTTGGAAAATCCACCGATTTCCCAGACCCAAGCTTTCAACTGATGCGTTCAGGTTTTGTTCCAATATATTTTTATATTGATGTCGGTCCATATTACCCTCGACAAAAACCAAAGGTCCGACCCCAGATGACGCCATTGCTTCCCAAACGATAACACTGCCGCCACCGTGTTTCACAGTAGGTATAAGATTCTTCGGATCGAGAGCAGTGTTTGGTTTTCTCCAAGCCTTTGATCGTCCATCGTTTCCGAAAATATTGTATTTACTCTCATCAGTAAATATAACAGTTTTCCAGAAATCAGTGTCTTTTTCCAGATGAGCTTTAGCAAATTCAAAACGAAGTTGACGATTCTTTGCCGAAATTAATGGTTTTTTTCATGCTGTTCTACTTCTGGAACTATTTTCACGTAAAACATTTCTTATTGTTCTCGGTGTAACTGATATATGGGAACATTTTTCAAGTTGTTCCGCCAATTTTGGAGGACTTATTCTGGGATTCTGCTTCACTTCTTTCAAAATACTGCGTACGTCCCGCCTTGAAAGTTTCCTTGGTCTTCCAGATCGTGGTTAATTTCGGTACTTTTTGTGTTTTCGTAGTCCTTTATTATTGTTTGTACCGTAGAACGATATAATTTAAGTATTTTGGCAATTTCTCCATAGGACTTACTTTCCTTTCGAAGATTGACCACCATATTTCGAACTGAAAGATGTATTTCTTTCCTTTTCCCCATTTTTAATCAAATATTTGCTTTAACAATCACTTTTTGCACTTAATTGATAGTATTGCTTATAAAAAATGTAAATGTGGAAAATAACGGATCTTTTCCTTTTTTTGCCCTTAACTTTTTGTTTAATTTTAGAGGTTGCCATACTGTATGTAGACTTTTTTCCAGCGGCTTAATATGATAATCTCTAATAATTTTTATAAAGTAAATATTTTCATTTCTCTTTTTCATCGATTTATATTATCAGTCTATATCCTAATAACTAGTATACAAATATTTTCTAATATCACAATTAATTCTTGAAAACTAAAAAATATTGGGCTGTATGTAGAGTTTTTTCCCTAACTGTATATACTCTGCAATATTTATGGAAAAGTAAATAAAAATACAGTTGGACCTTGATTATCCGTGATGGTCGGGACCGGAAGCATTCCGGATAATCGATTTTTCCGGTTAATTGAGTTCCAATTTTGGCTAGTTTTTTAATAGATATTTTTATTAATTAATAGATGAATATGTACATATTTATAAAAAAACTAAATAATTCAAGGATTTTATATACACACATGTTCAAAAAATATAAAAAAAAAATTATTTTGTCAGAAAACAGTGAACAGTAGTGGCTCATCGTATACTAAATAGGGAATTTCCCATTTTCCCTTGTTTGTCCAAAACAATAGAAAAAAATTTTTGCTTATAATCACGGATAATAGAGGTATTCACGGTTAAACGATGCAGAAAAATTTAAGTCGATTGAAAATAAAATTAAGTCGATGCAAAAAATTTTCTTTTTCCATCCCGGATAACTGATGTTGCCGGATATTCGAATCACGGATAATCAAGGTCTTGCAGTATAAGTGAACCTATTATTTTTTTAACACTATATATATGATTGTACTCATCAAGAGTTAAATAGCTACAGAAATAACTGGAAATAAGCCATCATAAGCGATAAAAATTTGAAACTTTTCATGCATAATAAATTTTACTGTTTGCTGGGTTATAAAGGGTGGCAATTCTATTTTCTTAAATTGCTTTTTATTTTTGTTTTTTGTGGTAAATGGGCACTATCATTGGTTTGCGGAAGGTTGGCATATTATTGCCGCCTCACTTCCTTAGTGTATGCAAAATTGTTAAAAAGAGATTCATGTTCCCGAGCTTTTTCTCTTTTCTCTTTAAACAATTGAAGATATTATGATAAAAAAAAAAAAAAAAAAAACAGAAAACAAAATAAAAAAAAAATTAAACAAATTGTTTTTAAAGTTAATTAGTTGAGGGTATCTCAAATAGAATTTATTTTTGTTGTTGGGTACACAATACGTAACGAATAATATCGTATAATAAGTAACAAAAACAGTATGTTTCTCTTTATTTATTTTTTTATTTATTCAAGGATAATTGAGCCTTATTTCTATCGTCTAAATAAATTATAATTATACTACTACCGACAGTAATCAGTGGAATCAACAGCCCATTATATCATTAAATATGAATTTAAATTACCAACAAAGAAACGATATTTAAATCAAACAAAACTCAAACATTTTAAATAAATTTAAAAAAAGACTCCTTGAATTTGATTTATATTCCATGTTGATTCACAAAACTGGGAGATAGGATGACAAAACGGTTGAAATAACTTCATTGTTACCACTGGCTGACAGAGTATAATTTCTGCGAGCATCAGATTCTGACTATGTGTTCATGTGGCTTGGCTAATGTGTACATACACAAATAAATAACAAAAAATGAGACAATTTGAACAATTACTAATTAGCATCAAAATATTTACCATATGTGGCCACTGTTAGTTCGAGATTTCTATTTCTCGAAAGTGTAAATTAAATATTTCGTTTGCATTCAAATGGCAATTCGCAGCAGATCAACAGACAGACATACATCTTCATTGTAACTATCGAAAATTGAAATAGACTAGGAGACTATACTTCAGAACTAATAAGCCATGCATACCATTTTCGTCCTTTCTAAAGTTTTTAAACTTTCAATGTCTAGTGACTGAAATTTTGATGCGTAGAATATCAGCTAGATATCGGGGATATCCATCGTAAAACATATGATTTGATATGCATATGATATGCACTATATGCATATTAATGAATTAATGTAAATAGTCGTACCTATTTTCGGCCAATTATAGGTTTCTTTTTCGATAAGCTTCAGGATTAGCCCTACTGATAAACATAACACCGATCACAACCTAAGCTCTAAAATGAAATTTGCAGAGTTATTGCTTCTAGTCCTTAGTACATACATACTTGGACACTGCATGTACACTTGAGCAATACACGCGCTTATATCGTTAGGCTGTGAATCGTTGAGCAATGAGATGCAAAAAGCGCTAAATCCTTAAATACTATCGCTAGTCGCTAATCTATGAATTTAAACGTCTATAAAACTGTTTTCGTTGATTTCATAATGAAGTAAACTTAAAGAATATTTTTTAAAGTGCATTGAATTCGGCTTTTTTATTACTAAAATCGATCCGAAATAGCGCCACAATATTGCTTCAATTTAAGTTTATTAAATGGTGTTTAGCTAAACGGCACAATATAGCACGAATGAATAGAAGCCAACAAAATGTACACATTTGTGGTGGGATGATAATGTCAGTCAGTAAAAAATTCGACACAGACAGGCAATATGCCAACAAAAACAAGCGTATCCTTTCTTAACACGGGCATCAGAAAACAAAAAAAAAAAAAAACAAAAAAAACCATGAAATAAATTTTATTGTTATTTTATTTTCACTGTCGTTGTTGTGGCTGTTGTTGTTCTCTTTGTGAACAAAGTCGTTTAATAGGAAACAAAGGAAACGGAAGACAACAAGAATAAAACAAAACAGAGGCACAATATAAAACAACGGCAACAAAATAACACCAATTTTCCAATTTGCAAGCGGCCTAAACACACATAATGGTGGCATGTAACAAAGCCACCCACAATACAACAACAATACAGTCGTTATACTGCAACAGTGCTTCTGGATATATGTAAAGTATACACTTACACATACACACATACACATACATATTCATATACATATATTTACCCCAAACGACAACAGTAACAATAATAAGCCACAAGTATAGAATGTAGTTAAATATGTAGTATATCCATCCAGGTGGTAGATATAAACACTTTAGTCAAAATGAGTGTGTAACAACCCAACTCGAACAAACTAGTGAAATTCAAATAGAATTTGATGTCCTTCTACACTGTAAGAGAAAATCATGGTGAAAATTAATTTTAAAAATAAAGTTCTTAGAAAATTGCGTACTAGTCCATACTAGCTGGTTTAAGCCCGGCTGCATAAAAAGAAATTCATGGAAGCTGGATTCAGTTGAGATACCAAATTTGAAATGACATTCGAAACATACAAACGCTTATTATCCAAAATAATTCGTACATTGTATTTGGCGTAGCTTGTGATGTTTTAAGCGGATTATTGCAATGCGATATCGGGGAGTTTGCATGAACTGTTTAATTGGACGATAAAAATTTTTGATAGTTTTATTGTATTTTTTAAGATATTGTTACGTTTTTACCTTTGGAAATATGATTTCGTAGATTGTAAATAAAATACAAATAAATAAAGCGTGCGCCAAATAACTTTTTTTTTGAAAATGTTTTAAAAAAAAAGCTATGAATATTTTCTCAAATTTCTTTTTTTATTTGAAAGTACAATCCTTCCGGATATTAGTCCTTTAAAGCGTCAATTGCCTCTGGCTTGTCGGCGTAACACTTATCTTTGACGCCACCCCATAAATAGTAGTCCAACGGTGTCAAATTGCAGCTCCGATTTTCAAAAACAGGGCGCAAAACATCGAGTGTAGATGCGGCTGTGTGGCACGTAGCGCCATCCTGTTGAAACCAAATGTTGCCAATATCCTCCTCTTCAACAAAAATTCGTTCAACATGGTCCGATAACGATCGCCATTCCGTGCTCTTTTTTCGAAGAAAACTGACCCAATTATGACTCTGAACTAAAATCCGCACCAAACATTGTCTCGTTTTGGGTACGTCGGCTTTTCAATGTATGCGTGCAGGTTCTCTGTGCCCCAAATGCGAAAATTTTGCTTGTTTACATACCCGCCAAGATCAAAATAAGCTTCATCTGAAAAGATGATTTTTTTTGCCAAAATCAGCATCTTCGGTAAGTAAGATAAAACTAATTATCTGTCAAATTAGACATAAGTTAAGTGTTAGCATTCACGAAATAGGTACTATTTGAAAAAAAAAAAACGTTAGATGGCGGACCCGATATACTACGTATACAACGCCTACTTTCACAATATGTGATTGTTCGTTATATTTCTCTGCTTACAACCTATTTGTAAGCAACAACACTTGTTAGTTATTCTTCTTTGTTCACAACCTTTTTGTAAGCACAACACGAACAATTGTTTTCTTCACACGCAACTTGTTTGACTGAATTATAGCTCGATCTCGTGTCTTCACACGGAACTGATTCAATTCTCACTGCAAACACCGTAGTGTCGTCACACACGACTAACTTAATTCGAACTCCGTCATTGCTAGCTTTGTCTTGCTTTTTATATTGCTGGATCAACAGAAGGAGAATGACGGCCTTCGGGAACAGTCCAAAAATGTAAACAACTTGTTTTCATTATTGTTGTTTGTGTGTCTTATATGCATTATATTTTTGCTTGTTTATTTCTTTATTCGCTGCACTTTGTTGTTGGTTGTTTACACCTTTTGTCCCTTTATTATTTTTTAATTCTGATGTTGTTGCTCTTCATCTGCTTTAGAGTTCAAAGAACTATACTGATTGTCGAACTTAAATTCTTTTTATTCTGACAAATTTCTTGACGGAAGATGATGTTAAAAACACGCGATTAAGAAATGCGTAACGTTTGTCCCACTTTCGATACATCGACTTTTTTTTATAATTCAGTGTAATGTAATCAACGATATAACAACTTTGTCCATTTGTTTCGAAAGTTGCCAAAAAATAGCACATAATCACCCCTATCGCCAATAACTATTCCCAAAACAAAAATTCCCAAAATTCGTCATTTCCTATTGTGAATCGTTCCCAAAAAATTTTTTGGGAGTGAATTCACAAACATAAAAAAATTTGGTATCGCCAATGTTTATTCCCAAGAATTATTTTGTAGAATTAATTCCCAACATCTGCCAATGGGAACAAGAAGGGAACATGGAAATTATAAATTGTTTTGATGTTGATTTTTTGTTTTATTTAAGGAACACAAATGTAAATAAGGAGCAGATTAATTGTATGGTAGAAGCGATGGTAGCAATGAATTATAAAATATAAAAAGGAATTTATTAAATATGTATAAATCGTATGCTTACAATCGCAACATTAAGACTGTTGTAACCATTCCGGTTGTATATACTTTATCGGTTAGTTCTTTGACGATGCGAATCGTCGTACTTGTGTGCCGTCTATACAACCCACAACGCCTAGAATTTTGTATTTTGTGTAAAACAATTCTACAATCTCTTTCTTTTCCTCAGAAGACGGCCACACAATCTACTGAGGACATAAAACTCTTTCAAATGTTGTTAATTCTTCTAAAAGCACTTCGCTGAATGAAGACTGCGCCAAATCGACATTAATTTGCCTACCTACTAACTTTTGGTAGCTACCTTCCTGTGGGGCAGGTTTTCCATCGACACATTCAGTAGGTATTTGTTCGCCCTGTAATATTCCTGAAATCAGAGAGCGATTGTGGATTCGATTCATTTCTAATAGCCCTTCTCTACTACTTTTCCATAGATTGTTTCTCCTCTTCCAGCACCAAAAAACGAAGATAAACCCAAATAATTTATTCCCATAATATTCACGATAGGGGTGAATATTTATCGATATCCAAAAATTTGTTAATATAATTGAACCGATTGAAAAGTCATTGCTTCAGCGTTGTGTAACCGTAAAAAGGCGAGCACTACGTTTTCATTACGTCCATTACATTTACAGCCAAATGTTCCAAAGCAAAATTTGTAATTTCGAGTTTATAAAATTTCTTTCAATATTTTCTGCGTTGGCTAGGCGAACGAAGCTCCAATTTAATGTTGTACACACTGAAAATAGGGTATAATGAAGCGACCAGGCTGTATAAATTCAGCCATATGTATTTTGTAGAGTGTACCTTTGAACAGCAATGCCAGCAGCAACAACAATAGCATAAATAACTACAGCAACAGCAATATTTTAACTCAAACATAGTTCTCCGTAGATGTTCATGTGTCATGCGCCGAAATGATTTGGTTCCCTTGAACCAGCACTCACACATATGCATACAAACAAACACATGGAAACATATGTGTATAGATAGACAAGCTTCTATAAAACAAAAGAAGATGTTAGTATTTTATTTTTTAGGTATGTATGTACATATGTACCTACCATACGTGTTTGTATAGCTTAGTATGGAATGGTATGGACATTGAACCGGAAACAATATTCCAACAAAATATCCTTTTTTTCATATTTATGTGCACGTATATATGTATATGAGTATACGTACATACATATGTGTCTGTACTTCTAGAGAGTGTATAAAACTGGGAGAGTGGTCTTAATGGGGAACATCATCGTTTGTTTTAAAATAAATTCTAATTTTCTCCATCCAAACCATCTCCGTCCGAGTGGCCACTTAACGCTACAGGGAACAGGGGATGAATGCGAATATGCGAGTGAATGTTTGTTCTGTACCTCAACCGCAATTGTTTATGTTTTTTCGACTTTTCTAGTTAAAAAAAAAAAAAAAATTTAGTGTTTGGCAGTCACTTGTTTCAAATCGTAAAAACCACAACGATGTTTAAGAGCTGCAATCTGTTTCAATATAAACGAACGGACACAAGTGTTGGTGGTATTCATGGGGGACAATTTTCTACCAGTCACCACATCTCCCCACTATCATTCCTACTGAGAAAATGTTTATATTTTTAACGTTTTGCATTTCTCTCCTATTGACGATGATGATGTTAACGTTAAACTGGGGATGATTCTGGCATGTATTCTGACTGAAGTTAGCTATTTCTCGGTACCTTTTGAATATCATTCCATGGTATTCCTCACGTTTATCAACATCAACATAAACACCAACATCATTATCTTAGTATTGTCGTCGACCACATTTAGTGTTAGTGTTCTTGTTTTTATTGTTGTAAATTATTTTGTTTTTGTTTTCGTAAGTTCAGTATCGTTAGAGTCGATTCCCCAGGGCGTCATAATTCTTGACGACCTCATCTTTACTGTTTAAGTTTTGCATAATTTCATATTGAATTTGCTTCAGAGTTGATTTAAGTTTTCTAAGGATATACCCCAGAGAATTTATAATCGAATCAAGGCCTACTCGTACAAGTGAATATTTTTTCATCGTTTTTCAAGCGAGGAAAACATTTCAACTGGCTGGTGTATGTAAGTGATAATATAATTGGCCTGCTATTGAATTAAACAGACTCAAATTTAATTTAATATTTAAGAATAACAAACGAATTACTTCGTGAGGGCTAATGTAAAATTGGAATATCACTATAAATAAAAAATTCGAAATAAATTAACCACCAACAGTTGTAGACAGTTTAGACAATACCAAAATCTTCCACAGAGATATCGATTAGAATCTTGAAAATTATGATTTTATAACTAAACAAAGAATATGTTTTCGTTTCAATTTGATAATGCCGTTTTTGCTTATGTACATATATTGAAATCTGATTAAAACTGATCAAAATGCAATATAAACGATCTTGATTTATGACAAAATTTTCAAAAATAATGTACCTATGTAATGTATTAGAATTCGGTTTGCTGTACGTGAATTCATCGATTCGATTAATTATGATATTAAAGAAGATATTTAAAGCAGTACACCTGTCCCTCGTTTTGCACAATAGATACGTTCATGAGATAATCGAATGTAATGTAAAACGAATTCAAAAAAATTTGTAGGGAAAATCGTGTTCATCAAAAAAATTACAAAAATTGGTATACATACGTATATAGTATTTTTTTTTTTAAATATAATTTTATTTGTTTTAATGTGAATAACGTAACAAAGCAAGCAAAAGAAAACAATTTCATTTTATTGACAACCTAAATAATTATAAAATTTATAAAACTGAATGCAATACAAATAAGAGAAAACACAAAAATATACATTTAAAAATGTTATTAGAAAAAAATCAATACAAAAAATTATATTCAACAAATTTCATTATGTATATGTACCTAGTAGGGATGCCAATTCGATTGCCGATTTCGGGATTTTTAAAAACTTGTCCCGGGATTTTTCGGGATTTTAAATTCATATGTATTTTGACCCTACAAAAGGTCCTGAAAAAAAATTCTATATCACTTGACTTCGATAATAGCATCTCAGATGAGGAAAACCATACTTCCAGTGATAAAAAAATTATTTGATGGCATCGAAGAATGCAAAATTCCTATAAAACGAGTTAATAGGGTAACTCATTTATATACTCAACTGTCCAAAGAAATGGATTTAATTACATCAGGAGGTGGTAGAGGTGAACAATCTGCATACAGCTATCTTGGAACTATTTTACCAATAAATCTTGATTGCGAGAAGTGTTTTTCAACGGCAGCGTATATTGACAACAAGCCTATCAGATCACATGTTAGATGCTTTAATCTTTTTGTTGGAATCCAAATAATTTTCTTAAAACTAATGCATTTGCATACGTAGTATAAATAATTTTTATTTTCATTAATTTACACTTTTTTGTTACATTTTGTCTTGCTGTGTTTATATTTTATTTTTAATGACATATGTAGAAAATGGTTTCCTAATTTTCGGCCTAATTCAAGACTTTAAGAAATATTTTATGATGTCATTTCAACGATTTCTGAATCATCTTCATCAGACTGATTATTTTCCTCATCAGTTTATATCCAATTCTTTGTCAACCATTAGTTCAAAAATATCTCCCTCAGCAAAGTCAACAAAACCTCCTTTCAATTGTTCGGGCTAAATTTATTATTTATCTTCGTTCATGTTCTAAAAGATCATCAGAATTATTATTATCACATATTACGATCTTTAATTTCTTTCAGGATCCCTTAAGCGTTGTTTTTTTTTTTTGTATTAGAAAATAAATGTTGTTTTAGTTATTTACTTACAATAAATTGTGTCAAAAGCTTGTTTTAATTTAAATAAAAAAATCGTCCAAAACGAGGTATTTTTTATCCCTCGATTTACACCAGAAATAAAAAAATCGTGTTAAATCGAAATCGTGCAAAACCAGGGATAGGTGTAAATATTTAATTAATTAAAATTATATGCAAATTGTTCTAAAATATTCATACTTTACTAGTTAGTGTCATTGATAACACTGCGCAACAGAGAAAATACAGCGGAGTAAATACATAGTCTAAGTTATTCACTAGGTTGAGTAGAACTCAAAAATACTTTTTTTACTTTTTCGAACTCACCAAAAGCTGTTTTCTTGATCTTTTCACACAAAATATGTTTGAGCCTATTTTAAAAATCCAAAGTTTTTAAGAAAAGGCAGAGACTATGCTTAAAAAGGGTATGTATAAAAGATATGGGCTTTGATGGGGTAAACTTGATAAATATTATATTTTTCTTATTTTTCCACGTTTAGCTGTTTTTAATTGCAAAATTTAATAAAAAACTATAAAATAAGTGATAATATTTTGAAAGTGAATTATCTTTGACATTTCGTTTGATCAAATCGGAAAAAAATTACCGTAGTTATAATTTAAATAGTATAACAGTCGTGTTATATTTTCTATATATGTCATCTTATCAAATACACTTTCAGTTCAAAAATTTTCAAAAGTTTTGATTAATCTTGATTAATTATCGCAAAATATGTCAATTTCACGTTTGTACATTTGTATATCATTTTAAAGGTCATCCCTCTCCCTTCTAATAAGGTTTAAATTTTGGACATCGGTTCAGAAATGTTTGTGTTATCAATAAATTTGTGAATAAAGCCAAAAAAAAAAAACAGGTTTTCTCAAATACAACAAGTTTGGAGGGTTCGAGAAATATAACAAAAAAAGTATTTCTGAGTTCTACTCAACTAACTGAACAACTTAGACTAGATAGTTAGTTACTCGGGTGTATATAATTTTTTGTATTTTGTCGCATAATTTACTTTGTATACGATTTAAGCGCGGCGCTATAGACTTGTCACTCTTAAGAACCCAATTGTATTGACAAACATATTTTAAATGATTTCATGGCTGAATTTTAATTGAAATCCAAAAACTATGAATGAAGCGTATAGCTTGCTTAACAGTTGACACAACAACAGTGCACTTTCTTATACGGACATCTAAGGGACTGATGGATTTGTTCGCTTAAGAAAGGGACACGAAAAGAATAATTAAATATCTTAAAAACTTTTATTTTCAAAACAATATGAAAATAAGATAAAGTTCTATTCAAAATGTTCATTAATATTCTTGTGAATAAAGAAAATAAAATATAAAAAGAAGACAAAATAAAGTAAGTGCATTCATTAGACTAGACTGCTTAGCCTGCGATATAAAAGGGAAGACAGAGTAGGCAACGGAGTTCAGAAAAAATTCAGTGAGTCTTGTGTGAAGACACGTTGCGTATGAAGAGAATAATTGTGGTTTGAAGATCTCTGTTATAAAGATCTACTGAACAAATGTTATTGTGTATGCGGAAGAGTGTAAAGAATAATAACGATTAAAGGAAATTGTTATTGTTAAAGTCAAGTGGTGAAAGGTGTCACACGGAATTATGCTAACAATAAAGAATTGATTTAAAACTAAACACAAATTTATTTTTATTTAATTTGTAATCTACGAACTCACATTTTTAATGTTTTGAAAAGGGTAAAAGCATAACAATTTTTTTGCGAATAAAAAATTAAAAGAGTTTGTAAGACCAGATACCAGATACTGAATTTGAAAAAGTCGAAAATTATAGTTTGTGCGAGTTTTTCCTTTAATTTCAACATTTTGGATCGCTGTGATATAAAGAAAATCTATTAGTTTTTATTACTAAATAATAACTAGGTCGTCATCTAAATTGATATCATCTTGAATATCAACTGGGATCTGGCTGTGAAGTCAATTAATGATGCTGAAGAACTGAGCATGTGCTAATAGTGAAAGGTCAACTTCCGCGGTGCAGCAACTGTCATAGTTTGAAATATCTCCTTTTTTTGTGTGCGTAGCTGATAAATTGTTTAAATTAATGTTGCGACGAACCCTAGGTGTTGCAGTTTTCCCAATAACTATAAGGCGTTATTCAGTAGTCGCCGTGGTTTAGCAGGTGGTCTGTTGGCTTGTTAGACCTCGATTAAAATTCCGGGTCAGAAATCGCTATAATTTGAACAGAATATTTCTTCGGTGACTTCCTGTCAGCAAACTTCTGGCAAAAACTCTGAGAGTAAATAAAAATTGCCATGAGAAATTCCTCAAAAATCTGTCCTGGGGAGTCGCTACTCATGTATAAAATTAACACACACAACATAAGTGGTGTGAGAACCAAGTTCGTAATCCTGACTGTTCTTTTTCTTCAGCCATGTGGACGCAGAATAAAATCAAGAGTCTGTCCTTAGTTATTTTACCAATCAGCTATCTTTTTTTTTTCAATAGTATTATAAATATCTCCTATAAATCATATCCTTTAATGAACGATGGTTGTTTTTCGGTAAAACTTTTGATAACATCTTGATTTACCCAGGGACCGTAACTGTTATAACTTTTATCGTAAAAGTCAGAAAATAACAATTATTTTTTGAACTTTATATTTTCGAGCATAAATAACAGTTATGATATGACTTTTATTTTTCTACCAGAAATAAAAGTTATTTTTGTTTACCTCGGAAGATTAACATTTTACCAACTCAGAGCAACACGGTAAAGACAAAGAAACTTCAAATTTGGATTCGTATAAAAACAGATTTAGAGAGAAAGTAAAGACTTAGAGGCAAAGTAATTGATAAGGATGAGGAAAGAGTTTAGCCGACAAAAAGAATAATTAGTTTAAATCTTAAATATTAACGAGATTTGTACGAAGAAGAAGAAGAAGTTATAGTTATCGCAAAAGCGACTTTAATTTGTGATTTTACAAAAAGTAACAATAGGTCGGTAGTGTGTTTGTTGGCTTATTAGGCGTAAGGCAAGGGTTCAAACCGCAGATCAGGCAACAAAACGAAATTTTGAAAAAAATATTTCTTCGACGAAAATCTGTCGTTCGGAGTCGACTTTAAACTGGTGGGACATGTATAAAATGAATGCACACAACATAAGTGGTGTGTAATCCTGACTGAAGGGTTATAAGGACCAAATATGTATGTATCTTTAATCTTTATCTTTAATTATCTTATTACACCATATGTGTTGAGAACTTTTTCCTTTCTTTAAATATCTTTGAAACATCCTTCGTTTGTAGTTAACAAAAAACGTCTGAACGTGCATGAACGACGAAAATCGAATGACGTTGTAAACCGAAGTTAGAAGCGAACAGAAACCTGGATGACTTAAATCGAAATGACGTACATAATTTGAGATGACGTAAATCGAGATATTACTGTAATATTGAAAAAATATGCTATGCTATGTATGGTATACCAAAAGTAACTGGCAGCAACATCTTAGCATATGGAATATTTGACTAAATTTAATTGAACCATAAAATGAAATGGGAAAAGAAGAAATAGCCGTCGGGCTATTGGAGTTTAAATATTTATTACCAGAAGTTTATTGTTAAATGCCCTGTTAATATCGGCAATATTGATTTGGCAGTTTAGTGTAAACTATGTAAATAATTAAGAAACAGTTCACAAAAAATAAAAAAAAAATACTTCCAAACCCAGATATTTTAAACTCAGAATTTAATAACTCTTAAAAATTTTATTAATTTGAATGTTAAAATTGTATCTTCCTTTTAGAAATCATTCTCCATCTGAAAACATCATCGTACACTAGGATAATCGTACAAAAACTTAAAAGGAAAAATAAAAATGAGATGACAAGTATCGTTAAATAAATTTGCGCTTAAAGAAAAGTAAATAATGATAGGAAGTTATTAAAAGTGTCCAGATATAATCGTTATTTTATGGGTCTACTATATACATACATACATACCACATATTTGCTAAATTTCCGTACGGAATAAATTGAAATTTATTTTTGAGCCTAACCCAAAACCAGGTTAATATAATTATTTTTCAATCAACATCAATACCGTAGCGTAACATTTCATTGATAAAAAAAGTTCAATTTATTAAAATTAAAAATAATAACCTGTCCATATAAATATGTATGTACATACACTTACAGTGAATCACAGTAAAAATGACCCACCATGAAATTAATCAGTATTTGGTTAATAGTTATTAAAAAGGAAGGAAATAAAATAAATATTTTTGTTTAAAATAAAGTTTATTTGGTTTTCAAAAATATTCTCTTAATAACAATATTAATTCATCGATTTTTTACATCAGAAACAAAAACAGTTCAAATTTATCTGACAATGAAAATGGTCCATTTAAAAAAACGTTCTCATATAACGATAAATTCCAACTTGGAATAAAATATTATTACTTCTTTCTAATTTTTCTTCATGTTTACTTATGAACGCAATGATAAAAGTTTATAACTCATTATTAAACACGGTTTTAATAGGATAATTCGTCATACCACAATTGAAATAAGAAAACTGGTAATTCAGCACTACAAAGGTAGAAAGAGCCAGCGAGAAATTGCGGAAATTGTCAAAATACCTCGAGGAATGGTAAAAATAGTATCAATAGATTTAAAGATGAAAACCGAATCGCTAGTAAAACAAAAAACTTTTTTCTGAACGTGACGAACGTTGGTGGCTCATTTTTACTGTGATTCACTGAATATGTAATCTCGTAAAAGAAGTTTTTGTGTCTGTCAAATACAACAACAACGAAAACATTTTACAAATAAAGTTGTATTGCAACTATGTAATGCCTACACGTATGTATGTATGTATGTATGCATGCAACTACATATCATTAAAAAATCGATAAGAACATACGCATGCACAAATTATTCCGATTTTTAATGTCCGTTCATAGGGTAATCGAATAACTTAATAATCAATAATAAGAAGTTAAAAAATGTGGAAAAAAGGAAAAGATTTTCAACTTTTGTTCAACAATAACGTGGAAAAAATTCTTCAAATACTACGGATGGAATGAATAACTAACCATTACCCCATACTCGAGTTGGAATACTAGGATTTAAAATATATCACTTTGCCAGAAGTCTTTCATTCTTCAGTTAGTTTCGTACTTTTGACATTGAAGACACAACACGGCCACAGCGATAAATTAATGAAAGTCGTCAATCTCGATCAATTGGGCTGGAATCTAAACTTATTTAAAAACAACTAATTGAAGCCTCCCGTACGAGGCATGATTAAAAAGGATTTCAGTGAATACAATACAATTATACGTTTAGAAGGTTTATTATGACTAGCTTCCCTACAGTTACTATAATTGCACCATTGTGCCACATACACCGATAATAAATCCACTAAGGCTACTTTTTCACCTTTTGGTGAAAATTCCGCCGGGATGGAAAGGCAAGCAACGATAAACGCATAATAAAATTTAAGGCTTCTAGAATGGAAATAATTTGTCGACCGAAACCTGATTGCGAACCTTATAACTATGCCAAACAAAGTCTTCATACTCCACCTTATGTAATCCATTGTCTTACTTCAGAAACTGACATCTTTATTAATACAATTATGTACATATGTATGTATGTATTGTTATTGTCCGTCTGTCTCAATTTATACCAGCCAAGCATCATTTTGAAAGACTTAAAGCACAGCCTTTCACTCGTATATACTCTATAGTATGAACATGAAAATATTTTTCTGACATTATATGTGCATGTAGTAGATACATATGAATGTATGTATATAAATATGTGATCATATTAGAACACAGAAACATACATATGCCACGGAAAATATTCTAAAATTTATGCGAATTATTATGTCTGGAACTATAAAAAAAAGCATTTGATGCGTTGTACACAAAGTGATTATGATACAAAATAACAAATAACATGGACAGGAGCATGTGAGCGAATGTACATACATACATACATACATATACAGTGAAAGCTCTCTTTTCGGACAGCTCTTATAAGCGGACATCTCTATTAAAGAGACAAAACTTTTATCTCTAGAACCGTTTGTATAAATCCAAACGAATTACATTCCGGACGCTCTCATGACCGTACGCGGACATGAAAAAATTACGTTCTTTGAAAAAAAGTTCTAATAAGCGGACATTAAAGAAAACTAAAGTTAAATTAAACATGAAAAGTTGAAAAAAAGTAGTGAAAATTTCGAACGATTGTACACTAAATTGTTTTCAGGCCGATTGCAGAAGTAGCCGATAAATCGGACTATAAAATCGGCTTCTGATGGATGGCTGTAGAAATGGCGTAAAAGGCATTCCATCAAGTTTTTAAAGAAAAACTTCCTTCGATATTATCTAGATATTAACCCAGGAACATTTACAAGGCTGATGAAAGTGCTCTTTTATTTCGTGCTTTATCAGACAAAACCATGGCGTTCAATCCCATTTCACTTTGCCAACCATTAGATCAGGGTGTTATTCAAAACTTTAATGTACGCTACAGAACTGTTATCATGAAAAATTTACTGCCAGGCATCGAGTTCCTGTAAAAACTTTAAAACGACAACAACAATTAACGTTTCGGATGCTTTGTATTTTACTAAAAAATCATGGGAAATGGTAACACCCAAAACCATAAAAATCTGCTTTAGGAAAGCAGAATTTATACAAAATTTTAATTCACTAGAACTAGATGCAGAGGATGACCTTTCTCTATTCAAGGTTGTCAAGGTTGGCAAGATCAAAACTTAGAATGTGTTGAGTTTACATTTATTGATGAAAACCTTTTAACAGAATCTGATGATATGGAAGTTTTCGTTGAAGAAATGAATTTAAGTTCATCAGAAAATGACATAAGCACCGTAGGAGAACATCCAAACAAAATATCCTCTTTTAAAGAAGCATTAGAAGAAGTTAGATGTTTAATGAAGTGTTTAGAAGAAGACTACACAGCATATGAACACTCAAAGTATTTAGAATGTTATTATGGACAGCAAATTATGCAAAAAAATATTCTGATTTCTTTTTCTACCATGTAAAATGTATGGTTTTTAAAAACATTAGCCAATCAAAATCAAATGAAACTAAAACATTTTCTTTTTTATTTCTCTCCAATAAGCGGACATCTCCACTTAGCGGACAAAATAGTAGCCGACGGAAAGTGTCCATTTATAAGAGATTTCACTGTATATGTACGTTCAATGAAAGAGAATAGCAGAGTGGCACAATGGCAGGGCGACTGATAGAGCTGTAATGTTTTTATTAATTGAAAAGTTAATTAAAAGCGCTAAAAGTTACACATGCCACCGATTTTCTCGCCAAAAGCGTTCAGTTGTTGCCTTTTTTGTTTTGTTGTTTGTTTCTTTTTTTTTTTGTTTTTTGTTTTATTTTTTGTTAAAATAAAAACAGCAATAATCGAATAATAGCAACAGAAATGAAAAGAGAGACACACGAACAACAGAACCCGTGTTTCGTGTTTTTAGTCTCGTTTAGACATTGTAACACTTTTATTCAGAATAACCATTGAAGTGATATTGTAGTCACTTGAAACGACTTCTTAACACCCTTTTTTATTATTTCCTCTTTAAAAATAAACGAAATCCCTTTTTGTCTTCTTTTCGACATTAAGAGACAATATGGACGCACTGTATATGATTCTTAATAGGATAGCTTAATAGTTTTAAGTTGAAAGATTACGAATAAAAAACAATAAATTCAATCGGAAAAATCACCGTTAAAGTTTGTGTTAAAACCATAGTTTTTACACCGGAACGTAACACTGTATTACAGTGTATGCGGGATATAGTGAATCCCTTATAATTCGAATCGACTCGTTATTTTTTTACATAACTTACTCTAAATAGTGAACAACACAAAACTTTATAGAACACTAATGTCCCTCAGGGGAATATTATCTTCGGCTTTTTACATACATAGGGCACGAACATCAACAATGTTCGTTACAAAGAGTTGCTTGTCAGCTTTAAATGAAGTAAAAGTAAAATTAATTAAATTAAAAATGAAGTGAAATTACAGTAGGATTCACTATTTTCTAATGAGATTCACTAATAACAATGAGAAATGATCTCCATCTTTGAAAGAATGTTTGCTAAGTTAAACATTCAGTCCTTAGGGATTTGTCGCTGTACATGAATGACAAAAAAACGAAACGTTTTTAAATACTGTTCGTTTTTTTGTGTATGTATATCTAGGTCAAGGGTTACCACTATTTTTTTGGTTGTGTATTAGTGAGTAAGAGGGAGAAATAAGTTGAGAGCTTACAGTTTTAGAAAAATGTTAGTAATATACACTATTCTGATTTTCATTTCATCAACATACATACATAAAGAAATATATGTTTGATTTAATAATTAGGTAATCTTTTTTAGATATTCGCTGGGTATTAATTTTGGTTCATAAATTTCCTTTGCTACTAATAACCAACCTTTTAATTTTTCCATAATATTGCTTTATGTCTATAAAAAAGTTCTTCTCTTTCCCCATCATCTAAATTATTTACTAAAACAATCAAAATGTGTTTTAAGAACATATAAGGCTTTGAATTTAAAAAAAAGGTTTTCTTAACATAAATATTTTTTGAGCGTAAACTTAAAAAAAAATATTATAGCATCCGCTGACATGTCCGCTTGTCGAAGTCTGATCGACAACTAAACAAAAGAACATAAGCAATATGTGTGTGAATTCTCTCTACACAATTGTGTTATGGAATCTTAATCCCTGATCTAGGTTAAGACATATTTGAAAAAAAGGACCGGCATATAAAAACATTTCTGCTTTTTAATAGCTCACCTTGTCGTATTTATGCCGTAAAATGTAACGCTATTGATCCAGCCAATGGATCAGAATGTTATTAATATAGAATGACATCAGATAATGGAACTATGCAAAACATGTGTATCCGGTATTTGTTGAAAACGTTTCAAATATCAGCACCGAAGACTAACTTTACGGAAAGTTAAAACATCTCGTAAAAAAGAGAAAAAGTTTATTTGTAACGCAATAATTATTTATGTCTTAACTATTGGCCTGGGCGTGAATTGTTCACTATATCCAGAGTGCACAGTAATTCATTTGGAATAATTTTATTTCCATCGATATTTTAACCAAAGTATAAGAAAACCATACCATATGCATCCTCCGATATATTGCTTTGAAAAAATTATTAAAAACATGAAGAATTTCTGAACTTTGAATTTCTCGCTTTCTTTGTTTTATATTTTATAAAATTTTATTAACACATTATGCGAAAAACAAATAAAATTTCAGACAACTCAGGAAATGGTTTCTATTGAAATAGGACTTAAAAAGCTTAGAGTTGTGTTCATTCATTTGACACATCATCTAAATGTTCGAAAACAATGATCTTCCGATCGTTCAGTGATCGGTGTATTATAATTTGTGTGATACAAATTGAAGCAAATATCATTTTTATATCATACATTAATAAGCTACTAAGTTGATAAAATTGTAGACGAATGGATTGTTTTTAATCGAATAAGAAGGTCGCTCTGTATTGATTCCTAATTATTTAGGCACAAGCAAAAATTTACCATATCTACCAGAGTAGATATGTAGTAGTACGTTTCAGTATCTCCTGTAACGTATTGTGCATTACAACACACGCAGATAGGAAAATACCCCAAAAAAATTATATTATTAATTATTTGAGTTTTTTTTTTAATGTTTGAGAGAATTTATCAAATATTTATATTTTTCTTTTTATTACATTATCTATATATATGTATGTATATAAAAATGAATGTGTGTTTATTTGCTTGTGGGTTTGTTTGTTTGAAGTCTATAGATGACTAAACGGATGAACCGATGTTTTTGAAATTTTAACAGAACCTTCGGCAGCTCTAGATGTTGCTCGTAGTTTCTCATCTTCTAGGCGTACATCGCCTTGATCCGGCGTCTCTTCAGTTCTTGATTTTGATGATTGGAATCGTTTTCTTCTGAGACGTGCATCACGTTAATCAGGTATCTCAGCAGCTCTAGATGTTAATGCTCGTTATCTGTACGTACATCTCGTTGATCTGGTGTTTCTGCAGCTACTGCTCTTTGCAATCGTATTCTTTCCCTTCCTAAACGTTCATCACGTTGAACTGTAGCCTTAGCAGTTCTAGATGGACGCTCTAGACCTTGCAACACTGAGACGAACATCATGTTATTCGGGAGTTTCTTCATTTGGTTCCGGTTTGAACTTCTTAGGGTTGGATGGGAATGTGGATGTTTCCCCGAAGTTCTTTTCCTCTAGACACCGTACTCTCTTTCCCGACACGGAAGAGGTAGTTGCGTTTGGGAACTTCTAAACTACGTCTATTGTCTTTTGTCTGTTCATCTTCGCGAATTTACGTCGCTGTGCACCTATATTGATGCTCATTGACCTTATCATTAATTTTGCTGAAGTCATTAGCAGAAATGCTACTATTACTTTGACTTTCTTCTGCAGTTTCAGATGCGGAGTCGCAACCTGTATTTAAAGGTTGGGATTACTTTGAAACCCTTTAGCATCTCTTTCTATAGGAGGTTTTTCAATTTTTGTTTTAGGGGAATACCTCCGTAGTTGCTTTTGGACCGCGGGAAACCTTAAACTGCCCCATGAAATATTTTAATAATCATAGTCAGATCAGGAAATGACATTGTTGTAGCTATTCGATGTCTCGGACTTTCGGAACCTAGTCTCATACCTTTTCAACCTTTGGTTGGAAGATAGAATGCTCCCATCTTCGCCACTAGGCGACGTACTCCTTAGAAGACCGGCATATCTCGCGATATTTTTGAGGATTTAATAAATAAATAATTTCAAAAAAGATATCACAATGCATTTGAGTCATTAAAATATCATGTGAAGTCTTCAGCAGTAGATGAGTAACTGTAAATGTAATCTGAATAATAGCGGAAGAACTTCAAAGGTTGATTTAAAATACAGTTAACTGAATCATTTGGTGCACATTTTATTGGAAAACAATTTTAATTACATTCCCTATTACAAATGTGCTCAATTCAGATATTAAATTTTGTGGGAGCATGTTAGTAATGTAGTCATGTGTTCCTCTCAACGGCATTCAATTACCTTCAAACCAATCTCAAAAAAAGTCGCAAAAAAAAAGAAAAAACTGGATTCTGAGCTCATTTTATACACAAACCACTCCTTATAGGCCAACTAATGATGATGATATGGTCGTTGTGTTCTGGCCATAACCGATAAACACAACCAACGCTAACAAAAGGTTTGTGGGCTCCACAAAAACGATCGTGAAAAACAATCGCTTGAATATAATTAATGTTGGTTTTAACGCTAAAACGAAATGGTTATTTGCCTTGATTATAGACAATAACCACAACAACCACATCAGCAGCTTTAACAACAAATAACACCACTAACTGAATATCTACTCGTATGTATATATGTGTGTATGTATGTAGTATAGGACAGTCATGTACGAGTCAATTTAAAGGAAAAGAAACAAAAATTCATTTTAAGCCATAAAATTTTGCTGCGGATGTAAATGTTTCGAATTTTGGATATCGATTAATCGATTACGTTTTGTAACGATTGGTTCCCGCTAAAATGTTAATTTTAAGTTTTAAATTTTACTGATTTTGGCACACAGAAATTTAGCATTGAGGTTCATAAATTTAGAAAAATACTTATAAGTAATTCGAGTGACTCGAATCATTCATCAAAATTTATAGTGTTAGTTGCTGTTGCATGTACAAACAATGAAGAAATGAGAGACAAAGGCAACAAGCAAAACAAACACATAACCTTCTTGTATTGTGATGTTCGTACGCGAATCATACTTATTTTGTGCTTCGTGCTGAATAAAGGAGAGTAAAGTATGAGTACAACGAGTACTTCAAACTTTGAGTATGAGTATGATATTAAAATATGTATATACAAGTATTAGAAATTATAAGTATGACTCGAATCTACTCATCGTTTTGAATGCTTATTGCTGATCTCTGATGTGTATGTAAATTATTTCGCTTAGTATAAGCCAATAAATAATCCACTAATGGTTCATAGTAAAACAAGAAATCACTTAAAACAAATAAGAGTGGATGGACATAATTCGTAATCAGACGATAATATTTAAGGATTTTTGGTAGCATATTATCTTTCGATGGTCTACAGGTTACATTTTTTAGCTTTCAATAACGGATAAACAAGGTACTATGAGAACCAATAATTTTTATAATCACTGTATACGTACATATGTAAATACGATGCTAAGGGATCTATTAACATTTGCCAATTGATTCATTGACTTTTGAGTTCTTAAGCAATAATAGACTCCATCCTTTTGGATTATACAAAGTATTGTAGTCGAATACTCGTGAAAGTCAGTGTAACCGTATGATAAGATAGAATCCGATATGATTCGGTCTATTTTTTTTAAATACTTTATCTACGCAACATATTCGAACATAATTCGATCAGTCGTCGCTAGCGAATAAAAACAAACAATAAAGTTACGAATCTTAAGATGTTCGAATGTGTCGAATGGTTTGCATGAATGAAAAAACGAATTGTTTCGTATGACGATAATGATATTTGACTTGCTGTTGTCGTTATAGTTGTTGTTGTTCCTCTTCTTGTTCTTGTTGCGACTATTCAGTTTACTGTGACTTGTATTGAATGGAAGGAAGTATAAACGGATCGTTGGTTTGGTTGGCCGTTTATTTGGATTGCTGGTCGACTGGCTGGTGGCTGACTGATTAAAATTCTTGCGCCTGTTACTCAAGGCAGTCATGAGGAAACGTTTTATGACGATTACAGTAATTCGTGTACCACAAACAATAATTACTTTCCATTATGAAAATGGCGGGTATATTATCACCTGAATATCACACACACACACACTCACATAAACCGGCCAACTCAAACCTTGCCTAACCCACCGATGGCAGCACCATGCTCTGGTATTTTGTTTCTTCTTTTATTTCTTTCTTATTGAGCGAAGGGCTTATGGTTTTTTGTATTCACTCACACCTTTTATGTCTTTATTTGTTTCCACTTAAATATAATGAATTCATGGCTTAAAACACTTACAGGTGTCGGCTCTTTTATTCGCCATACACAAGTAACCAAAATATGCTTTAATAGGCTTAAATAAAAAGAGAACCAAAAAAAAAAAAATTTCTTGTTGGGTTTCTCGTCTTCATCTGTTATGCAGCGATAATACTCTCGGGGTTGCCGGCTTAATAATTTTTTTCCTTTTAATTTTTTTGGGGGGGTTTACGAATAGAATTTTATGGTATGTTCACTCCAATGTTGAAAAATTTAAATTTTGAAATGGTACTAAACTATCACTGAAAGAGTACTTATTCGCATCAAATGGTACTTTTGTAAAAAAAAAAAATAAAAAAAAATAGTTCCGTGTTGTCAAACGTCGACGGAAGGTTATAGAAAATACTTCCGTTGGTAGTATATGATGATGCTTACCGAAATCACATTACGGTTCGGACAGCGTTTTCATTGTTTATCGTATTCTAAAAACGAACGTATGTATGTTTCGTGGATGTCTGGCTAACTGGAGCTAAAGACAAATTCTACCTTTCGCATTACGTTGCTAATGCATTTATAGTTGAAAAAAAACGCAAGACGTGAAATTTGTAATAATAAAAAAGTATTGAAAGCGTCGCGCGGGTACTGCGGTATTTTTGAAATGGAAAAGTACTAAAGTACTGAATTTTTTAACACCGGCTCACTCTGAGTTGCGTAAAATACGATTGTCTGAATCACGATTGGAATTATTCTCTGTGGTCGAAATTTTTATCTGGCAGCTCTGACAAATTGAACTGTTCACAGAGAGCTGGAAATGTTTTTGTTCACCTCTTTGGCAGCACAATACGAATAATGAAGTCATTTTGTAAATGATCCTTTATTTGTGTATTTTTCTTGTATTGCCTGCCGTTGCAATGCGATGCATTCAGTTTGCCAGACGATCCTGACCAAAGTAGTCATTTGCGGTGATAAAATATGACAACTCAATCAAGCCTCATAAAAGTGTTGTTGGCCATTTATTTTAACAACATACTTGGTACTAAACCACATACATACTTAAATATTAACATAAAGTCGGTCGTTCTGAAAGACAGACAGATGAATAAACGAATGGCAGGATTGATTACTTTTATGTCTCAATAGGAACTTGTGCGTCGTCATGTCCGTGAATATTTGTTTCATTATAATTCTTTATTGTACAATTATGCAATTTTAATTCTCTTATTAATTTAAGTACATATTCTCAAAAACAAAACAAAAGATATGAAAGGCTTACCACCATACATACGTACATATGTGAATACAAAAGTTCTAAGGCCTAACATTTACCAAGTTTTAGATATCAAATTAAATTTTTTTTTAAATTAAATTGTTAGAAAAACTAAATTGATTTGGCAAATTTAATTTATTTTGTTTGCACAGAAAAGAGTAAATATTATAGCAATAGCAATAGCAATTGATTTTCAATTGCGTCCTTGTTTCACAACTGCTTCGACAAATTAAGAAAACTTTTTAAGTGAGATATTCCTTTATTTATTTATTTATTCTTGTAATACAATTACATAGGAATTATATTTAATTACTAGTATTACTGGTGGAGTGACTATGTTCACATGGCAATTTGAAACACATGTTTTGTTTACTGGATCATATTCATAATCAGGACGACATATTCGTATTTCTTTTTGATAGTTTACTTTTATGTATAATACACATGCATACATACATACATAAATACATAATTGATCATTACAACCCTTCAGTCAGGATTACGACCTAGCTTCTTGCACCACATGTGTGGTGTGTGTTAATTTTTATAAGGCAACTCTGAACGATAGGTTTTGAAGAAACTTTTAATGGCAATTTTATACACTCTCAGAGTTTTTGCTAGACATCTACTGCGAGGAGGAGGTCGAAGAAATTTTATTTTTATTTTGTTTTGTTGGAGGTGTCTGACCATGGTCTTGAACCGAAACCTGACGTCTAATAAGCCAACACACTACCTACTACACAGCGGGGACACAACATACATAGTTGGCGTGATTTTTGTTGATATATTATATTTTGACCTTTTTTATTATGAATAATAATGGTAAGGAAAGATTGTTCTTTTTATTATATTTACTATAATATTACCAAAATTTAATTAATTTAACTAGGCAAGGTGATTGTTGTTGTTATCGACAGAAACTAGAAGTTTCAAAAATCTTTTCTTCCAAATGAAATATTTGGTCGTCTTTATTTATTTTTTAACTTTTATTTCAGTTTTATTAATTTATGCTTATTAGGAATGATAAATGTGGTGTCATAGAGCTTGTATTATTATTATTTTTAACTCTCCCGAGCCAATAAATTTCTGTCAAACAATGTCTAACAATGTCGAAATTTCTAACATTAAAATTGGAAAATATTGAACATTTACTGGTCAATAATGATACTCTAATTTCGTCAGCAGGCAAACAGTGTTTTTTATTTCACTGTTGTTTATCAGGTTATGCAATTTGCTTGCAAAATTGATTTTTGTGTTGAATTTTGTTTCTACGGTGAAACATTAATTTTTCACCATGAACTGTAGCGGTGTTTGTTGGTTGCATGGTTGCCAAAATGAATAATGCGAATGCAGCTAGATTCGTGAAATTCTTTTATTTTCTTTATGCTTAACCACTGTCCAGATCATTAGAGTTGCCATCCATTTTTCAGACTATGGATCTCACGTAAGCAATATTTACGGCTTATTCCGGTAAACATTTTTGTAGACAAATTTCGGATCTTCGCTTCCCTAACTGCCCGTCATGGACAGAACTGATAAGCTTTACGATTTTGGATAATATTTTGCAATGAAAATAATTAATAACACTGAATCAAGTTATTTTGAAGCTATACACTCATTTACAAAATGAGTCACGTTGTGAAGTCGCCGTAGTCTAGTAGGTAATGTGTAGGCTTATTAGACGTAAACCCAGGGTTCGTGCCCCACGCCAGACTTCAAAACAAAATACAAAAAGTATTTCTTCGGCGACTTCATCTCAGCAGATTTCTGGCAAAAACTCTGAGAGTAAATAAAATTGCCATGAAAAGTTTCTAAAAAAAATCTAACGTTCGGATTCGACTTTAAACTGTAGGATCCGCCACTTATGTATAAAATTAACACACACAACATAAGTAGTGTGAGAAACTAGATCAATAATCCTGACTGAAGGGTTGCAATAACCAATTATATTGTGCCAAATAGTAGAAGATAAGTGTTTGGTTTCGGAGCAAAATATTTGGAATCCATGCGGAAACTAACAAGTATCTTCCAAGCGGAAGTTTACACCAATGTAAACTGTGTGTTCAATTAAACTTGAGCATGATAATAAGACTGCAGAAAATTTAGGAAAAATTTAGAAAGGCGAAGTAAAAACTGGAAATCTGACTGTTCTAAATACCGAACAGTGTGCTGAGGTTCATTATTGCGAGAGAATTTAGGAAGACAGCAGACTAACAACAACAGCAATAATAGTAACAATATCGCAGACTCTATCGATACATCGAAAATATAAATCCATATGTACAATGTACATACATACGCAAAGAGTAATTATTTTTAAAGGTACATGCGTTCATTTCAATTTTTGTCAAAAATTTGCAATCAAATTAATTCAGACTGCCACTCACCAGTTTTTTTTTTTAAACGACATGTGAGTGAATAAATTGCCTTTCATTTATAAATTGTTTATGACTTTATTAAGGCTTAAAGAAGAAACAAAAAAGGAAAGAGAGAATATAAAAAAGCCAGAATATTTTTATAATTGAATTTTTAAAAGACGTTCTTCCAGGACCAAAAATACTTTGACGTGTTTAAGCATCAGTTGGCAGTTGTGTGGTTTTTTCATTCTGTTTTTCCTTCCTCTGTCTCTCTCGTTCACTCTCTCTCTCGTTCTCTCTCTCTCCCGTCTTCATCTCATCTCCCTCTCGAGTGGACTCATTTACTTAAAACAAATTTGGACCGCACTCATAAGGAAAATGATGACTTTAAAAACGTGAGACAGGCAAGGTGAACGCACATCTTTGCTGGCGATCGATGTGAAGAATAGACTTTAAATGTGGTATAAAGCTTAATACATATGCATTCCTTTGGGAGTGTGTGTTTGTGTTTATGTTGCATGCTGCTGCTGCTGCTGCTGTTGCTGCCAATATGTAGGTACTATATCTGTTATTATTATTGATGTTAAGTTGCTTAGATTGTTGTTGTTATTGTGTTTGAGGCAAACAACGTTAATAAGAAATTAATGTCTTGATCATTTTCGATCGTTATGTAAATCAATCAGGCAAATTATACCTCAGAGGCTTGCCATAATAATTAGACCCTACAACATAATATAATCAGAAGTTGTGCAACTACACTCGAAAAAAAAATCATGCGAATCCAGTCTTAAATATCTTACGAAAACTTTTTCAATAATATTCAACGAGAATCACAAAAGAAGTCCGATTAAGACTAACCATTGTTTGGTAGAGATTTTGATAATATAAGTTCAATACTGTTTTTACGAAAATCAAACCCTAAACCCATAAAAAGTAATCCAAAAGAAACATGTGCTTACGTTCGTCTCTGAAATTTTAATCCTTTTGTTCTTGAACTGAATGAAAAGTTTAAAACCCGAAATATTTTTCACTATAAAAGCAAATTAAAAAAAATTTTGGATACCCGAGAAATTGATTTTTTTCTGGGTGTATAAAGGTACACACCTTGTCAGAAAGTTTTAAAAACACACTCTCACAAAATAGGAAGACATGCAACCTCAAAGAAGACGGGAAAGACAAAACAAAGTGATGCATGCAACAATATAAACAAGCGATCAATTTGCACACATTTTCAGTACAAGAAAAAAGAGAGACGACTTTTGCAATTCAAACAGCAACGCCATCTCAAAATATGCAACATGTTCAAGATTTCAATTCTCGTAAAAAGGCGTTCGTAAAAACCGAAAAAAAAATATTAAAAAAAAAAAAACTAAACAGTTGAAAGCAAAAAACGAGAAGACAAAACAAGAAGACAAAATAACGCCAATTTCTGTTCACTACTTGAGGGTCTCTTTTAAAATATTTTTTTTCGTCTCTTCCTTGTCTTGAAAATGAAAACGGCTTTATTAAAATAACAAAACATTTAGACGCTATTTTAGGCACCGAACACTGTCTTCCGCATCATCATCGTCCTCATCATCATAATCATCATCATTGTCATGATAGCCATAATCAATGTTGTAGAAAATTGATACTTCTTCCAATGTATCGATTGAATATCCCCAATACTTACTTATGTTATGTTAAGAATTGCTTTTATTTTTGCTGTTGTCGTTACTGTTGCTGCTGCTGCCGCTGTTGCTGCTGCTGTTATTGTATTATTTCCATCGGAATCCATGTTTATTTCACTTAGAAAACTGGGATTGGTCAATTCATGCCTCACATGCGATATGGAGTGTTTGCATTACTCAAAGACACGGTGTAACAAGATGCGTTAAACTTATTGATTTTTCATTGTTTTTGTTTTGTTGTTGTTTTTTTATCTTTTTTGTTTGTTTTTCTTGTTGTTGATATTCTTGTTTTGGGGGATTTGCTGTATCAACGAAATTTAATCGCCCGACAAATTCAAATTGTGAACGCTGTCATGTCCATAAGAATGAATACAGAGTTGGTTGTATGTAGGAACAGAGAGCCTAAGGTAAGAAGTGAAATTAAAGTGTAAAAAAATTTATTTATTATGAACACTAGAATGGTTTTAAAAAATTAATGTAAGAAAGAAGGCGGCACCCCTCTAAAATGGTTTTAAGATTGCCAAAGTTTGAGCATGATTGAAAGATATTAATACGTGTCACTAGGGCCTCAAAGTATTGAAAATCTCGATTTTATGGCAGTTTGGCGACGTTGCCGACCCATATTTTGAGAACGGTTTAAAATATTTGCCCGTGTCATACATTAAATTTAAGTCGGTAATAAATATAAATACGTAAATAGTACTGAATTTGATATAATGAACCCAATGTCCCTAGGTACCTCTAGGAAAGTTGGGACCTTTTGTGAAAAACCCCATTTTCCTTCCTATGTTATAAATTTTAAGAATTCAAATATCAAATACAATAAATGTATTTTTCATTTCATTCTTATTTAAGTTTATTCAAGGGACTGACATAGTGTGGTTGCATTGCACACCCTACAATGAAATGTTAATTAATTTGTGTATATTGTTACGTAAGTGGAAATGGTGTAGTTAAACTAACAAACAATGATCCAGCGATATAAAAGACAAAACAAGACGAGCAAGGATGAAGTTTGAATTAAGTTAGTGTGTGTGACACAGTCACGCAGTAAGAACTCGATCAGTTGTGTAGGAAGACACCAGATCAAACTATAATTTAGACAGACTTGTGTGCAGACAAGTTTCGTGTGAAGAAAACTGTTGTTAGTGTTGTGCATACAAAAAGGTTGTAAGCAATGAAATATAACGACCAAGTTATTGTTGTATACATTGAATAAGTTGGAATAGTGGCACAAAAGTTGGAATAGTGGACAATAAAAGATTGATTTAAAATTAAACACGTATTTATTTTATTTGCAATCTATAAACTCATATTTTTAATGTTTTTAAAAGGTAATAATAACATCAGTAACAAATAGTTTCGTTAATTGATCACTTCAAGTTTCGGTATCACTTCAAGTTATGGTACCCCGATCATTTACCATATCTCTGATATGAGTCTTCGTCTGACGACAAAGTTATGTAGTTTTCAAACAAATGTTAAAGGGGCCACAGCGGAATACAATGCTATCTGGTTCAATGGCTGCATGTACTTTACTACTTAGACTTAAGTAAAGCTCACAGGGTCAAGAAATCTAACATTTATAAAAAAAAAACTTTTTAAATTTCATTAAAAAGTTGATTTCATACTATAAACACAACAGATGCAATCTAGCTTGTACCAAAATTTTGCAATTGTAGCCTCACATAACCTGCAAGCGCATGAATTATAATAAAGGCAGGAGCGTGCAATAGACAGGTCATTAATTCTTTATCAGTGGTGCCACTAAAAAATTTTTTTGCGTTATTTCTGCAACATTTGACAAAATTTATGTACAAGACGATATTTAATCAAATATTTAAAAATTGTCAGCAAATATATAGAAACAGTATTTCTTTTAATATATTGTTTACAATTATTTCCGTATTTTTTTCCAATGGGGCTATACTTATATCTGCTTGCATTGAATATTGACAATAGGCTAGAGGTTAAAAGATTTTAGAAATACCAAAAATTTACGGATCGGTATGATACCCTATTCGTATTGTCCGTGGCATTACTTTAAGAAGTCCAACATTCCACTTTTCATGGTTGTAAAAAGTTGATCAAAATAAATACGTTGTCCTAATAGTAATACAGGTCAACTCCACTAACATACTGACTTTGCCTATACTTAAGCTCTTGTTGAATTTGACCTTGCGCATCTTACGTATGGAATCTTTTATTTAGGATCTAATCCTTGTCGACCAATGAGTGTCAGACACTGCGTTATACAAGTTTGTCTTGTAGTAAGAATGTATTCGTTTTAATGCGTTCCAGAAGTATCGATCATCAAACTGATTTTTTGTTAAAATGCAACTCTTGTGTCCGCAATAAAAAAAATTATTTTGTTTTTGGAACTTATACCGATGCCAGGTATTTTGACTGGTATGATTTTCTATGGCAGCGATAGATTTTTGTTCAGATATAATGTATATTATCAGTTTTTCTGGTAACTCCCTTATTACCGATAAAGTCACAAGTGTGTTCTTCTATGGCAACGGTAGATTTTTGTTGGAATAATGTACATTCTCTTGCAATTTTTCGGAAGGATTGCCTTTTTTATATGAATATATTATAAGTTATGTCTTGAATTAGAAAAAATGGACAACGGTTTCCTTCTAGTTCTGAAGAGGATAAAGAAAGCGGGGTAGATACACAACTTGTAGTTTCCGCAAGTGGAACTATTTGGAAAAAAGTAAAAAAGGGCTCATTGCATATTCAAAGATTGATCTGGGCCAACAGCATATGCTAGAAGGAACATTATGGAGAGAAGCCAAGCAGTGCATTTTTACTATTGATTGACCACCATATATTAGAGCCTATCTAAAATTGCACCGAATAAGAAGCCTCTATCGTTTTAGGGAAGAAATGACCACTTTCACAGGATAAATTAAAAGCTTTCATTGGAATACTGTTTTACGAGGTGCATATTAAACAAAAGGTTTGTAAGCAGTCGTATTTATGGAACAAAAAAAGGCGGTTCTGATTTTTTTTTCTAAAACTATGAGTAGCCATGACTTTACAGAAATTTTACGTTTCATACATTTCGAAAAATGCAATGAAAGGAATTAACGCTTGCAAACTGATAAATTTGTTTGGAACAAATTTATTGTCAACAGCCAAAACTGTTTCGAACCAGGAGGAATTGTCTCCAAAAGAAACCAGATGTAGCTTTACACAGTATATGCCAAACAAACCAGACAAGTTTGGAATAAAATTCTGGCTGGCTTCTGACGTTGAAACGAAATACGTCGTAAATGGCTTAGAGAAGGATATCTAGGAAAAGATGAAATATAGAAAGAAAATGTTTCCTGAAAATGCATATTAAAAAGTTTGTATTTGTAAAAAATGTGGCAAGCTATAACTGTTTTGAATAAAAATTAAATTACAGCTCTGGACTTTTTACGAGTATTTATTTTATATTTTACCAATACTGTTTATTAATTTTATAAAACATTGTAACAAATGCAAAGTTTACACGCTGAAAATGATATTTTTGAGCACCAGTCATTTTGATTCGGAAAACATACAAATTATTTACTATATTCGACTTTATTGTTAAGAACTACTTCGTTTGACGTGTTCTCTAACGTTTAGTAATGAATATTGACTCCATGGTGCTTTATTACCTCAAATAAGCGATTTGGAATCGAATCATAGAGTTTTTAGGTAATCTAAGGAAATCTCGTCCCAAGAGATCTCGATTGCAACATCTGCATATTGCTTACCTCCTTCATAAACTTACCGCGAAAACAATCCTCAAACGTTTTCCACTTTGTTTAAGTCTGGTGAGTAGAGTGGCCACTCTATCAGAGGGACATTTTGGTCACTTATTCAGGCTTTTACCGCTCTGGCATTGTATATCGAAGCGTTATCCTGTTGGAAAATCCAACGCAAAGGTCTAAGAATGTCACTGCATTATGGAAAAGCTCTTTCCAGAATGTTTTTGAATTGTTCTGGGTTTAGTTTTGTCGTTTTAAATTCTAGTTTCATCTGACATAATATGATATGGCACCCCATACCAGTGCTGTCAGATGTGGCGATTTCTCGCCAAACGTGGCGATTTTTCATTGCATTTGGTGACTAAAATTTTCAATTGGCAACGTGGCGATATTTTGGCAATTTACAGGCTATTTGGCGATTTATTTGGCTATTTTATTTTCTTGAAATACTTTTTTAACACTTTAATTTAATAATATAATGTTCTTACATGAGGTATATGATATTATAGATTTATGCAAAGTACAATTATAATATTTTTTTATTATAGACGTTTATTAGATTTATGTATTATGAATGAATATAAATGATTTTTTAAACTTTTGGCGATTTTTATTTTAGAATAAATTAATAATATTTTATTCTGGCGATTTTTCGTATAGGTTTTGGCGATGGAGGTAAGAAACAATTTGACAACACTGCCACATACCATAATTCCACCAATACGACTGTTTCGACGGCTTAATATTACTTCCTCTTTTCTAATATCATGGCAATAGAAGTTATACCATCCAGATTAAATTTTTCTTTTTCGTTTGAGAAGACAACCGTGTGCCATTCGGTATTCCACGTCATGTGAACTTAAGCAAAATCCAATCGTTTTTCTTTATGAATAGCTTTTAATACAGAATAATTTTTAGTTTCATTCTCTGGATATGCGAAATATCTACAATCAAGCGTCGAACAGTCAAAATACTTGCAGAAACTCCGGCTTTCACTTTAATTTTTGGTATGGAGTCAAAGGAGTTAGATGCAATTCTTAAAATTGAACGCTTGTCTGTTGGCGATAAGATACTTCTTAATGGTCTTCCTTTTATGTTTTCCCATAAGAATTCCGATTTTTTATGTAATTGAAGACAACACGACCACTTTTGTTCATAATTGGGTTAAATTTTTCCTATTTCTTCTGATGCTAACGGCTATCCTCGTCCCATTTTGAAGTAAATTTTATTTTAATTTATCAAACTAGTTATGAAAGAAAAATCTGCGTAACACTATCGCTCAAGAATATAAAGAACCAGAAAATGTTATTATTCATATGAATTTTGTACGCTGCAGACGTAACGGGACATTTTTTATTATTCTTTGGCACATTTTCTTGAACCAGTGTGTCCACCTATTATAATATGTTATCACCAGTTCAAGGAATTTCATGCACTAAAAAATTTTAAATATGCGCGTATAATATGCACTAATAGAGAGAAAATATGCACTAAAAATGTTAAAAATATGCAATAAAGAAATTTTTTGTTTGAAATATATTTATTAAACAAATAAAAAAATAAAATTCAGGTCACAGTTTCATATTTATAAGGAACATCTAAGAATTTAAATGTATTTTTTAAAGGAAATTTAGATAATTCATTTACATATGTCATGGGTACATATAAGGATATTGTTGGAGGATATTGATAACGTTGTTTTGCCTTCGAATTTTATTTTCACTGTAAGTCTGGTGTTCATGCAAAGTCATGGCTGATTGATATTTAGAAGAAGAGTGAAAGGTGCACTAAATCGACATAGCAATTATTGTTCAAATGGAATGCTAGCCCGAAATTTTTCTTTTATTTTGAATTGCTTTTCGAAGAAAATCAAAATCAGTGTGGAATTGGTCTAATTAACGCCACTGCACGCTGATTAACGGCCCAACGCCTTCAACGAAACACATTGGATAGTGCAGTTGTTTTTGAGTTACGGTGCAAAAACGCAAAAAAAGTAAATATAGTGCCATATGTCAGCCAAATTTCAAACTACACAGAAACACTAGTCACGCCCCATAGAACCCCATAGTATATTAAGTTTGATCAAAATCGGTACACGTCATTTTTATATATACAGTAGTTTTACGATTTAACGACCTTTCGATTCTACGAACATCGCATTTAACGAACAGGCAAATTTTTCCTATTGAGTACCTTAAATAGCGAATAAAATTTATTTTGTGTACGCAGTTTAACGAACAAATATAAATATTATTTGAATGAAGGAAAAATGAGATTTTTGTAAACTTGATGTATTGACATAAAAATATTTCCAAAAGAAAATTAAATACACATTAAAATAGTAAAATATGCTTAATATATGCACTTATAAGAAAAATATGCAAAATATGCATTTATTATAAAATATGCAACAACAAATCGATGCCATTTTGTTGCAAATTCTTCGATTCGAAAAGCTATATTGCCAAAAGTGATCTTGACTTACCGACTACAAACATGCATTGTCATTAAAATCCTTGCCCTGGTTATCGCATACATATTGTCAAGCTTTAGCGGTGATAGTATCGCTGTTATTTAAATGAAGTAAAGTGTACGTTTCTTAAACTTTAAAATGATGTGCTGTATTTAGAGTTTTTGCCCTAACCGTAAGTCGTGAGTCGTCAATAGCAACGAGTTGAAACATGGAAGCGTCTACTTTTAAAAATTTATGATCGTTTTGTCACAATTTAAAAATTTAAATTGAAAACTAAAATTTTTAACGAATTTAAACTTCCTTTTAAAAGTTTATAAAAGCGTTTGACTTGAAAAATATTTCCTTGAATTTTTTTTTTAGTTTTTTTTAAATCTTTCCTAGCGTTGTTGTTGTATTTAATTTCAAAGGTCGTTAAACAAACAAACTGAAGTGTAACAAAATCAAAACACAGTGCTTAGCATTGTTAATACCTTTTTATTATTCGTTAACCCTCCTCAATTCCAGTCATCAGCCACCCTTGCATTGACGTAAAAAAAAACAAAAAAAAAATTACCAAAATTAAACGTTTTAAAATTTTATTTTACAAATGTATAGTTGGGTTGTTGTGGGCTATTCAAATGAGGTAGTGTGAGGCGGCAGAAAAAGTGTTTTAGAACAGATTGAATCAGTAGAAAAATATTTAAGGTGACATATATGCATAAACCAACCCCCGAAATTAACTAAATTCCTCACAAAGGCACATTTTTTATAGATTTTTTTCGATTTCGTTATTCTGTAAAAACTAACGAAATAAATTAAAGAAAAAAATCAAAATAATTACCAAATGACTGAAAAACGAAAAAAATTCTATACCCAAAGAGTTTGTTTTTTTTCCTCTTTTTTTATATCATTTTTTTTACTATTTTATTGTCATTTTTATCATCGTTATTGTAAGCCAGTAATGCTTTTTTTGTCTTGTTTTTTTTTTTTTTTTGAAATATTGCATTTACGGTGGGTTAATTAGATCATTGCCAGTTAATTTTAGTATATTTTTTATTTTGTCTGTTTTTTTATTTTTATTTATGATCAACCAAACTGTACGAGAGACGGTAATATATTAGAATCTAATTAACGGTTTTGAAAAAGGGAAAAAAAACGACCTTGTCATTGTATTTGATTTTACTGATGCTGTAATTTGGCTTAATGTATAGTCTCAAATGATTGATGGCTATCCCGTTAACGTTTTAAATTGTAACGCCGCCCTTTTATAATGACCTGGTGGATTTGAAAATCGTGGGAAACTCTTTTGCATTCATCTTGAATTTAGTGATTCGCATCTACCTACACTAATAATATAAATTTTATTTCCCATTGAAAACAACATTTTCAAAAATGTTTTTTTTTTAAATTAAACAAGCAGGTGATTTTTCTATTAAAAATAAAGAAAAAGAATGCAACTGTAATGTTACTGGCACGCAGAATTACAAACGCTGAGCAGGCTACTCGTTCGTTACGCTCAATGTGATGCAGAAGACTGGCATTCAATTTCCACGTTCATGTTGGTAAGGATAAAATATCGCTCAAAAGCAACACTGTTCCAATGTAAAAACGGTGATTTCGGAGTAAAGTTCACGGTTGCAATTTTTATGTCCAATTTGTGGCATGATAATATTGCAACGGGCACCTACTGCTACTCTGGAACTCAAATGGTATAAAAACATGAAAATAAAATCCAACACTTTCTTGACGTAAATAAAATCGCGATATTGTTAGTACTCTGAGAAGCATTTGAAGTGAAGAACACTCAGGCGATGGTTTAGATGTCACTCGCTTTTAGTTTTCAACTTTTCATAGAAAATGTGCTTGTTGTCTATTCAATGGGCTTCTAAGGGTTGGTCATTTTCCATCTATTTGGAAGAGTTCGTTTATAATTCCTTTGCATAAGTCGGGTAATAGATCTAATATTTCCAATTACAGGGGTATTGCCAAGCTCAGTGCTATTCCCAAGTTGATGGAGAAACTAGTGACTATCTCCTTTCCAGCATGGTTTTTTGAAAGGCATGTCGACTGTCACTAATCTTCTTGAATTTACTACACATGTTTTCAGGGGCTTTCTTGTCGATGCTCGAACTGATGCAATTTATACTGATTTCAGTAAAGCTTTTGATAGGGTTCATCATAGAATTTAGCTTCTTAAACTTTCACTAATCGGTATTCCTGATACTATTCATCGTTGGCTAGACTCCTACCTCTCCCTTAGGACTCAGAGGGTATTGTTTAGGAATTTATTATCTAAGACTGTATATGTTACTTCTAGTGTTCCGCAGGGTAGCCATTTGGGTCCTCTACTGTTTTTATTGTTTCTGAATGATCTTCCTTCTGCTGTTTCTGATTGTAATATTCTGATGTATGCTGACAACGTTAAATTATTTTATACTTTTAATGATGATCATGGTCAGGCTGTTCTTAAATAAATCCAGCAACAAAAACAAAATCAATATTATTTCTTATTGCTATTAGTAAATATTACTAAATCCTAAAAGCAGATATTTTTTGATTTTTTTAGTGAGTCATCCACACTCGCAAGTTTATATGTATTATTTTTATAGATTACTATTAAAAAGGAGAATCACATAGAAAAAATTATGCTCGGTGGAATGTAACAGATCAGAATCTGTTGTTGCAATCGATTCCTCACGTTAATAGCCTAGCACACTATCCATTAAACTACATCAGGCCACCCAATGCCTAAAAGCTGTTTTCCAATAATAAAGTGCAAACTGCACTGGTTCCCCTACAGCAAGACATCACAAAATTTATAAAATTTTAATTGGAGCCAGAAATAGAGTAGAGCATATGATGTAAGATATTTTACGCGAATTAACGCAATGAAACAAAAGATAATCACAGCGCACATACAAATCTCCTAATATTTGAATTATTTTCAAATCAATAAGAAAGAAATCTCTTCGCGCAAAAGGTGACTAAATTTTGACGGTTTTTAAAGTTTTTGTAGACAGAAATTTATTTAAAATATTCAAGTAATTTCAAATTGAAAAAGGCATAGTGAAGACGTCTTTCGTATTGTGTGTGTATGAGAAAATTCTAAAAGCTTTATTCGAATGTAATTTAAACAAAATACAAAATTTATTCGAGTCTAATTATTTTATGAAGCTCTAATGCAACTGTAATGGATATTCAAGCAACGGTATAAATATACCGTTATATATAGGTAGACGTTATTAAAAATAATTTGCAACACTTTGCGTTCGCCTAGCAAATTTCAGGATTCAAAGAAATGCATTTATGGCCTATGTCACCATACATATGTATTTAGTACATACATACATGCATAGTATTTACATAGTACAATAGTTCTTGGATTTAAGTTCATCTATACGTATATCTTATCGTATTCATTCATCTTTGTTTCATAGAGTAACAAAAGAAACAATCTTTTGTCATTCTGTTGTCAAATAATTCAATTCTCAACATACCTAACAACAGTAAATAATGTTGATTTTCCCCTCCCCCTCTTCCTTAAACATCACAATCATATTATGTGCTGCATTTAACTTAGCAGTGGCGTACCTAGGGGGGTGCGGTGGGTGCGGTCCGCACAACTTATTCATTTCATATTTATTTTCTTTCTTCAATAATAAATGATTATTATGATTATTATAAGTTTAATATTTAATTTATATAAATTATGATTAACTATTTGATTTCGAATATTATTCCTCGGTGTATATATGTAAATGCATTTTAGTATAAATTTTGAATTCTAATTCAAGAACAAGATAATAATTTTATTTTATTGTATTCATTAAAATTCGTTGAATTCGCATAAGGATCTTTACGATTTTGTTCGACAATTTTTCCTAACTAAAATTTTTTGATATCAGTTTATAAATGTCATTTCTTTTGAAAAGTTTATATGATTACTTTGAAGTGATATATCAATATTTTTTTAAATCATCGATTTTTCTTTTGAAAAGCAGAGCCGGCGGAAGGCGGTCTGCAAAGCATTACGGCGCCGGCATAAGAACTATCTTTTCCAAACAACAAAATCTAAATGAGACAAAACAAAAAAACTGACGAAGTTACAATTTAAGGAATCGCAAATAGATAAATATACTCAGTCCGTTTTGAAGAATTGTATTTGGAATGATAAATTGCTTATAAACCATTTTGTTCATTCGCGATTCAATCTTTTAACAGTGAAGAGTGAAACAAATTATTAGGGTGCCAATGCATTTGGAGAGTTTATTATAGGTAAGTATTATATTATATATTACGTATTATAGATATAGATGTTATTCTAAATGCTATTCAGAGTAGTAAAATGACTTTGCCATTTTTTATACATAATATAGTATTTATTTCGACAAGTTCTATTTTTATTATATTCCTAAGATGAAACGAGTAAAAGAAAGTGGTGCGTCATTTAGAAAGAAAAGGAAGAGAAGGGAGGAAATACAGACTAAAAATACTGGAGCGCTACTCAAATATATCTCCCATAAGTCAACTTTAAGTTTTTTTAATATTGTTGCCTCAAATACGGGCTAAGAAGCAGCCTTCGAAGGTTGAAAAACATTATCCAATGTTGTTGAAGAGGAAAGACCTGCTTCACACACTGGCGAAGAAGTAGAAAGTTCATCAAGTTCTGATGAAGAATCTGCTGCACAAATTATTTCGTCTATTTCTATGAAAGATATTGGATTATGGCCTATCAAAATTGACGATAATATAAGATTATGTCTGGTACGTCAAGGTCCTTTGGACTCCGACTTCAGCAAAGGAGTAAATCGTCCTAATAATACAATCAAAGTCAAAGGTGAAACCAGAGAACTGAGTCAGGACTGGTTTTTTCAAATTTTGCCTAATGGCAAAAAGCTCATAAGATCATTTATGGTATATTCACCATCGAAGAAAAGTATTTATTAAACGCTTCCGTCCGTTGCATGGCCTTGTCAGAAAATATTATTGTATAATAACGTGTAACCTACTAAATGAAGAATTTGAATGTCAAATAAATGACTTGGTTGACATTGATAAAGAACAGTTTCATATTGAAAGAAAAAGGATCCAGGTTTTTATGGCTGTACCTACAGCAAAAGAAGAGGCAAAACATTGGAAAAACGGAGAGAAGGGCCATCTTGATCTGCTAAAATTTCTTCAGCAGTATAGGTGGGAAAATTCTCTTCCCAACATTGTAATTTTGTGAAGAATTTTTTTAATAATTTCAATCAGTGTCTCTAGTTGCGAAAGAAGCTTCTCAAAATTGAAGTTGATAAAAAATTATCTTCGTTCTACAATGAGTCAATTAAGACTACAAAATCTTGCAATATTGTCAATAGAACAAGATATTACAAATAATATAAATTTTGAGAGCATTATACACGATTTTTCTAGTATGAAAGCTAGAAGAGTAGATATTATATAAATATGTTTACGAGTGCATATAAATATGTCTAAAAAAATTTAATCTGTGTATTAATTAATATTGACTAAATAACTTAATAATTTATTTATGTGGGTTTAAGTTTGATTGACTTATAATAGAAAGGGCGGCAAACTGGAGAACGCCCCAGGCGGCAAAAGTTCTAGGTACGCCACTGTAACTTAGGTATAGTTTTAGCATCGTAGTCTAGTAAGTAGTGTGTTGGCTTATTGGACGTAAGGCCCGGGTTCAAACCTCAGGTCAGACATCGAAACGCAATTCGACAGATTTCTGGCAAAAACTCTGGGAGTAAATAAAATTGCAAATAAGAGCTTCTCAAAAATCTGTCATTCGGAGTCAACTTTAAACTCTAGGTCAGGGGTGCCCAAAAGTCCCTTATGGAAGAGTAAACACCAATACATTTAAAGAAAAACATTTTTTTATTCAAAATTTTTTGTTGTAAAAAGTAATAAATACAAAGAAAAAAGAAAAAAAATATTTCATATATTTAGGTACACGGCAAAAAAATTTGATTTGTATTTTTTGTAAAAATTATCTGAAATGGAAAAAAAAGATTAGTGTGTGTAAATTTTATTTTAAACCCGAACTTACCAATCGAAATGTCCTTTAAGTTTTCCATGATCCTTCCAATAAATCATCCAAATTTATGTCAATTTCGGTTGTAGATATTTTTAATAAGGCCTCCAAATTATCGCTTCTCATTCTACTTCTGTGGTTGTTTTTTATTAATTTTAATTTTGAAAATGCACTTTCACATATATAGGTACTGCCAAACATTGAATACAAACTTAAAATTTCCTTGTGAAGCAATGGGTATTTATTTGGATTTAAATATTTCCAAAAATCAATACCACTTAAGTTAGAAATTTTAAGTTCAGAGTCGCATTGCAGATCACATAGCTCCATTTGTAGCTCAGGCTTCTGATCGTATATGCTACACGTCAATGGAGTAAAAAAAATTGGTATCATTTGCTTAATGCAGTCAAAATCTTTAAACCGTTTTTGAAAATTTATTTTTAAATCGTCAAAATGACTTAAATATTTAGAAAAATCAAAATTTAAAATTTTGTACTCATCATTTAACAGAGTTTTTAAGCATGGAAAGTGGAACATTTTATCCATATTTAAATCGTATAAAAAAATATCTATCTTTTTAAGAAAGCCCTCGATTAAGTCAACCAAGTCAAAAACCGATTTGTTTTTGCCTTGAAGGGAAATATTAAGGTTATTTAGATGAGTTGTTAAGTCCGTTAAAAATGCTAGGTCAATGTTAAAAGCTTGAGACTTGATTTCGTCTAAAAACTCAAAATTTTTAAATTCCAATTCAATAAACTCAGCAACTTCCTTTCGCACTTCAAAAAAACGTTCAAGGCATTTCCCTCTACTTAGCCATCTCACCTCAGTAAACATAAGCAGATCTGCATATTGATTTTCGCATTCCTCAAGGAACTTCTTAAACTTGCGATGAGTCAGCGAATTGTGTCCACCTCTAATTTTATTTACTATTTTTACCACAACACTCATTGTGTGGACACAATTCGTCCATTTAGCACATAGTGACTCTTGGTGAATCACACAGTGGAAGGAAGGAACCTTTACACCATTTTTAATTAACTGACCAATAAAACCGTCCCTTTTGCCAAGCATTGCGGGAGCACCATCTGTACATATGGCTGTTAATCTTGCTGATTCGATTTTTATTTTCAACCTTTCGTTTACCGCATCAAAAATATCAATACCTCTCGTAGTTCGATGGAGCGGAATCAGTGCAAAAATTTCCTCATTTACATTAAAATTATTGTCAACCATTCTAACGGCTAATATTAGTTGACTTATATCAGAAATATCGCATGATTCTGAATGCAAGAGAGAAATATGTACATGACTTGAATTTATTTTTTAAAAGCGAGTCCAAATACTTGTTAATTTCTTCGATTCTTCTGGTCACTGTGTTTCGTGACAACGGAACTGTTTCAATTGAGTGTGCCAATAAATTTCCACTTTCCCCAAAACAAGACAACATTTCCTTGCAAACTTTTTTAATAAAAATGCCATCAGAAAATGGTTTAAAGTTCTGAGCAATTCTTAAGCTTGCAACATAGGATGCTTTTAGAGGTCCATGATAAGTATCATTTGACTGAAAATTAAGACGTTGCATGTTTATTTCCTCACCATAACTTTCAATGTACTCCAAGATTAGAAGCGCATCCTGAACCAAAAAAGACTTTTTTAAGTCCGCAACTAATTGTTCTCTTGATCCACCTGCAATATTATTGGCAACGAAATCTGCATGAAATGTCTTTCAATATTATACTTAGTGTTAGTTTGAATTATTTGAAAGCATATTAAACATTGTGCTTCAGCCTTAAAATTATAAGTAAAAAAAAAGTCATTTTCCCATTTATTTTCTAAATTCATTTTAAGAAGACAGTCTTCTATTGACACTGATTGCAATAAGACCTAATTTAACAAGTGCAGTGGCAGTGCATTTTTTTTTCCTTGATATTTTGTCATAACAAACAAAAAAAAAAAAAAAAAAAACAAAAAAAAAATAACAACTTTTTCTTAAATACTAATTATACTTAGTATAAACAACAACAAATATAATAAAATATTTCAAAATCAACGGGATTTTTAATCCCAAAAAATTCAAATTTATGAAAACAAATTTAAAAACAAAAAGAAATAAAAAAAAAAAAACAATTCATGCAGTATGAATTCTGACTATGTTGATGATGATAATGATGTTAGCAGCGAATGTAATTCATTGTACAATTGGCAAACAATACCAGCAATAGTTAAGCGTACTGGCAGCAAGTCCCCAATTGGAAATGCAGTGAAAAAACGAAATTTAAATGATGAAGTCCCAAGTACCTCGAATGATAATCGGTTTTCAATTCTTGATGTGGAGAACAACAATGAAACAAGGCAAGAAACAACGAATTATATTAAACCTCCACCTATTTTTATTCCTTACGTAAGCAGTATTGTAAATATGGTAAATAATATAAGTACTATTATTTCTAGAAAAGATTTTAGTTATAAATCTATGAAAAATAATGAAATAAAAGTAATGGTATGTAGCATAGATTCTTATAGAAAATTAACTAAGTATCTCGATACAAGAAAAATAGGCTATCATACGTATCAAGTGCGTCAAGAACGGGCATATCGTGTAGTTTTTAAAGGTCTTCACCACTCAACTCCTACGGCAGATATAAAAGCTGAGTTAATTGCTGAAGGTCATGAGGTTAGAAATGTGTGTAATGTTAGAAGTAGGATTACGAAAGAGCCTCTCCCGATGTTTTACGTGGATCTTGACCCAAATCCCAACAACAAGGAAATCTATAATATTCGCCATATTAATAATGCAATAGTTACTGTTGAACCTCCTAAAAAAGTTAATGACATTGTTCAGTGCCATCGTTGCCAACAGTTTGGACACACTCAAGCTTACTGTAGAAAACCTTTCCGCTGTGTAAAGTGTGCGCTTGATCATCCAACAGCTGAATGCACTATGAATAAAACAAATACTCCTCGTTGCATTCATTGTTTACAAAATCATACTGCGAACTATAAAGGCTGCCAGGTTTATCAAAAACTAGTGCAGAAAAAACCAACGGTTTACACTAAGCCAGCTAACCAACCAACAAATGGCCCTTCTTTTTCGCCCCCACATAACTTTAGCCACGTTAATCACAACTCTGATATTTCCTATGCAAACATTTTAAAAGGCCAATCTGTAAATACAAGTGAGAATGCGTATGAACGTCTCGAAAAATTAATGATTAAACAAATAGAGTTAACCAATACTTTATTAAATATGATGTCAGTTCTTGTCACCAAATTATGCAATTAGACATTAGAATAGCAGTATGGAACGCAAATGGGCTTTCCAATCATGTACATGAAACTGAACTATTTCTTAACACCCAATATATTGATGTACTTTTAATATCTGAGACCCATTTTACGTCTAGAAGTTATTTCCGTATCAGGGGTTATGACATAATAACTGCAAATCATCCTGACAATAGAGCTCATGCTGGTGCTGCTATTTTAATTAAAACAAATTTAAAATACGAAGTACTTCCAACAATCTGCCACAACTACCTACAAGCTGCTGGAGTCAAATTAAGTACTAACTGTGGAAGCGTTTCAATATTTGCCGTATATTTCCCACCTAGGCATTCTGTCCTATGTCGTGACTATGAAGATTTCTTTAATAACTTAGGAAACTGTTTCCTGGTCGGAGGAGACTTTAATGCCAAACATCCCTGGTGGGGCTCCAGGTTAGCAAACCCAAAAGGTCGGGAGCTCTATAAATGTATTCTGCGAAAACATTACAATGTTCTTTCAACAGGTAAACCAACATATTGGCCTACGGACCCTGCCAAATTACCGGACTTAATGGACTTTTTTGTATATAATGGAATACCAAGCAACTATTTAAACATAATGGACAGTGATGATTTAAGCTCTGACCACACTCCTATTATTGCGACTTATAACTCCTCATTTCAAAGGGTTTCAAACAGAGTAAAACTGATAACAAGTCGAACAGATATTAACTCTTTCATCTACTGGATAGACAAAAACATAGACTTAAGCCTCTCTATAAACAATGGTCAGGAATTAGACGAAGCTGTGGAAAAGTTTACTAATTTAATACACGAAGCTGCTATCTTGTCTACACCGCATGTTTCAAGAAACCTGAATCAGCAAGCTCCAAACAATTTCATCTCTGCTGAAATAAGAAACCTAATTCGCTTTAAGAGGAGAATGCGAAAACGATGGCAATTAAGCAGAAACCCAATTGATAAACGAAATTTCAACAATTTATGTACACAGCTAAAACAAAAGCTAAGAGAATTTAAAAACGAAAAAACCGGCCAATACTTAAAGTCATTAGATGTGAACAAACCTGATAATTGCCTTTGGAACGCCACAAAATATCTCAAGAGGCCTACACTACGAAACGTTCCTGTAAGGGACTCAAACAACAGATGGTGTAGATCAAACAGAAGCAAAGCTGAAGCATTTTCTGTTCATTTGGAGAATATTTTTCACCCTAATCCTCAAAATAATTATGATAGAGAAATTTTTGAATTATTAGATGCGCCGTGCCAAATGAGTCTTCCAATTAATCATTTTACTCTCAATGAAGTTAAAATGGTAATATCGAAGTTAGGAACCAACAAAAGCCCTGGATACGACAAAATCGATTCTAAAACAATCAAACTATTGCCTAAAAAAGGAGTTATAGTTTTAACATTGTTATTAAATTCAATATTGCGCTTACATCATTTTCCAACTCAATGGAAATGCGCTGAAATTATTATGATATTAAAGCCAAATAAAAATGAGAATGAGCTTTCATCTTACAGACCAATAAGTCTATTATCAACCTTTTCAAAAATATTTGAGCGGTTGTTTTTGCTTAGACTGAAACCCATTCTGGAACGGAATAATATAATTCCTGATTTTCAATTTGGATTTCGCAATAAACATGGTACACCAGAGCAGTGTCATCGAGTTGTAAATGTGATAACTGATGCTTTTGAAACAAAAAAATATTGTTCTGCTGTATTCCTAGATGTAAATCAAGCATTTGATAAAGTTTGGCACCCTGGCCTACTATTTAAACTTAAAACACTACTACCGGCACCATTATTTTTAGTTCTGAAGTCATACCTACATGAGCGACATTTCTATGTTAATAGTAAAGATGAATTTTCGGATATAAGGCCAATCAATTCTGGGGTCCCCCAGGGTAGTGTTTTAGGACCGACACTGTATTCAATATATACAAGTGATATGCCATGCTCACAAAATATCACAGTTGCTACTTATGCAGACGATACTGCGTTTATAGCATCGGCAGCTTGTCCTATTCATGCATCTACATTGCTACAGAGAGAACTAAATAAACTACAACAATGGCTGGAAAAGTGGAAAATCCAAATAAATACAACGAAGTCCTCTCACATAACTTTTTCCCTTAGGAGAGAAGATTGTCCACCTGTTGCACTAAATGGGTTACAAGTACCAACTGTAAAATGTGTAAAATACTTGGGATTGTATTTAGATAGACGACTTACTTGGAAAGACCATATTAAAGCAAAAAGAAAGTATCTGAACATAAAAACACGAAAATTGTATTGGCTTTTAGGTCCGAAATCTGAACTAAGCTTGAGAAATAAGGTAATGATATACAAAGCTATACTCAAACCCGTATGGACATACGGAATACAACTTTGGGGCACAGCTAAAAACTCCAATGTGGAAATTTTAAAGCGATATCAGTCCAAAACTCTTCGTCTTATTACACAAGCTCCATGGTTTATGACAAATGCGGCGATACATAACGATCTTGAAATTCCTTTAGTTGAGGAAGTTATAAGAAAATTTAGTTCAAGATACCTTGAGAGACTTAGTAACCATATTAATCCATTAGCTATTTGCTTGTTAGATGAATCAGCTGAGGTGCGTAGACTTAATAGATTACATGTTCTTGATTTACCATTTAGATAAATGCATACCTAACACATACATATTATTATTATTTTATTACTTTAAAATACATATTTATTGAATTTTGATGTATTATATTGTAAATATGCATTAATTTTTTTTTTTTTTTCTATATCAATTAAATTTATATAAATAAATAATTTTAAGTTATTGCACTGTGGGGCAATAGAAACTGTTATTAAATATTGTACTATCTAATTTACTTATTGTTTTATATAAACAGATTGTAAATAAAGTTCTAAGAGAGAAAAAAAAAAAAAAAAAAAATTTTAAGAAGAACAAATATAATACAAAGAAATCATAAAAACGTTTTTATTCATGTGAGAGTAGATTGCAAGTGATCATACAATATTTTTTTTGTGAATAACAGGTACATATAAGTTTGAAATTTAAAACTAAAAGCATTTTTCTCTGAGTGCTTTTCAAACCACACTTTTTAAAACGTATCATACGATAAACAAAAACAAAATCAATGTTTACCAGCCAAGCATACGAATGTGTTGTTGCTTTCCACTTGTGTGTTTACAATGAAGAACGACAAAAAAACTAATAAGACAAATTTGTTTGTGTTTTTCGTATTGCTATTGATGTGCGCTATATGTGTGTATTGAAAATACTCATCATATAGCTAAGCGCTTTTACAAAAACAAATGAGTATAAAGCGCATAGGGCTTGGGCACACCTGCTCTAGGTCATGCCACCCATGTATAAAACTAACGCACACAACATAAGTGCTGTGAGAAGCTAGGTCGTAATCCCGACTGAAAGGTTGTACTGATGTAATAATGTAATGTATGGTTTTTGCGTTAGTTCTTTATTTATATTAGACTGTTCCTAGTTCGTGCGATTTAACGCCTTTAGACTATTTTTTATGTTAAAGCTCATGCCTATGCACATAAGTCCACTTCAGTTGACCCATTGGAAGACAACATTGTAGCATTTATCCGTGAGATACCGACCGAAATGTTGTAAAGAGTATGCCAAAGTTGAGCTAAGCGGATGCACCATTTGAGGCGTAGTCACGGTCAACATTTGCATGAAATAATTTTTAACCATTAAATTATATGGACCGTATTATCGATTCAAATAAAAATTTCATGCATTTTTCTGAATTTTTTCTGTTTTTTTTTTTGAAAAAATTTCCTATAGTTCTTAAAAAATCACCCTTTATATAACAACCCTTCATCAGTTGGTGCAAACAATAAACAGTGTTATGACCAATAGCCCCCTCGGTCGGAACATCTACGATTGTTTACACACACAGGACACGAACATCAACAATGCGCGTTAAAATACATTCAGTCGCTTTTCAGCTTTGAAAGAAGAAGGTTCACGTCGGATTAACTAATATTCAATGAGATTCGCTAATACCAATGAGAAATGATTACGATTTTTGGAAGACTATTTGCCAAATTAAATTAAATAAATACAAAATGATGTCATATCCGTATCGAATCTTATCCTGAGGAGTGTAATTATTTTAAATAAAATTTTTAAATTTTTTAATAATAAAATACTAATTATACAAATAATTTTACATTTAACTGGGTTGCTGTATACTCGTTACAATATATTAAGTTTTTTACATAAAACGTTTCGTCAGTGTTAAATACAAATATTAGGGTGGAGTACTTTCAGTACTTTACTTAAGTTGTATTATACAAAGTTATGTTGAAATTAATATGATGTTATGCATTACATCTTATGTACAAGAAATTCAATTACATATGTACATAAGATATAATTAACTACGAAAGCTAAATTAATTCCTCTTGTTGAGCGGGAGTTACAAAATTTCTATTTTGGATTTGAGATAAGAAAACTTATTAACAATTGAATATGAAATTGGATGTTCAATAAATAAATGTTGAAAACAAGCAACTATTAATGATATTTTATGTGAAGGTTATTGAGAACAGCTAAAATCATGAACAGGTTCCAAAATGATAAGAATAATTTTATCATAGTCATCGAATTATCCGTAACATCTTAAATAATAAATTTATTGTTCTGTGTATGTAACAATGAATGTATTTGTACATATTTTACATTCTGTATATTTACACCTGACCTGGTAAAGCCAAATCAATTTTTTTACAAGAGATAATTATTTATTTATTTTACCTTATACCACTAGTTATAAATATGTATCTTGCTTATATTAGAAAGGCACTAGCAACCAAGGCTTTCGGAACTTTTTGTTATATCGGGTGATTTTTTAGATATTATCTTTTTGGTCTATAATTTAAACATGAATCAGTTACAAACGAACAACGCTTGCAAATCATTGAATTTTATTATCATAATGCGTGCTCTGTTAAGAATTTCATCGCGCGCTTCTTCCATTTTACCTAAATAAGCAGAATTGTCGATTTTGGAGTGAAGATCAACCAGAAGCATTGCAAAAGCTACCCATGCTTCAAGAAAAAGTTACAGTTTGGTGCGGTTTATGGGCTGGTGGCATCATTGGCCCATACTTCTTCAAAGATGCTGCGAATCGTAATATAACTGTGACTGGTGAGCGCTACAGAGAGATGATATCCAACTTTTTTTGCCCAAAATGCAAGAGCTTGACATGCATGACATGTGGTTTCAACAAGACGGTGCCACATGCCACACAGCACGCGTAACAAAGGACTTATTGATGGCAAGTTCGGTGAAGATTTTATTTCACGTTCGGGACCGGTCAATTGGCCGCCTAGATCGTGCGATTTAACGCATTTAGACTATTTTTTGTTGGGCTATGTTAAAGCTCATGTCTATACAGACAAGCCCGCTACAATTGGCACATTGGAAGAGAACATTGAAGCATTTATTCGTGAGATACCGGCTGAAATGTTGGAAAGAGTATGCCAAAATTGGACTAAGCGGATGGAGCATTTGATGCACAGTCGCAGTCAACGCAACGTTTACATGAAATAATCTTCAAATATTAAATTATATGGACCGTACTATAGATTCAAATAAAGATTTCACGCATTGTTCAGAATTTTGTTTTTTTTTTTTAATTTTTTTCTATAGCTCTTAAAAAATCACACTATATTTACATGAGATAAGTAATTAAGGCAAAATACCGCGCTTGTCTCACAAAATAATTAAATCTTTAAAATATTTTTCAGAATTCAATCGCCTTCTGTTGATTCGATTATTGATTAAAAAACCCAACTAATGATGAAAAAGCATCAAGTGAAGATGAATGAAATTTTTAAATTTTCGTTAAGAAAATTGAAGAAGGACGTGACATACCAGCAGTGGTTTTATATAATCTTTACACGAGTGGTGTTGAGCGAAACGAGATTGTAGGAAGAGGAGAAGAGTTTCTATTACAATTTAATGTATCACACATCTGTGATGTTTAAATATTCGTTAGTACATACACACATACATATATATATGTATGTACATGCTTATGTACGTATGTAATGTGGTGATATTTCAACCACCCTTGTTTTATCGCATTCATTGGCTTGCATATCAAAACGATGTTTCAATGTCGAGTTGACTTTTGAACTCCTTCTTGTCTGTGGGCCTTAGTTTTGCTTTCTTTTTTTTTTTTTTTTCTTATTGTCATTGAGGATTGAACGTGGCTGGGTGAATAGCAGCTCATCATACTTGAAAGAGTAAATAAAATTGAAATTACATACCCCTCTATAGTATTTATGTGTGTACATTGTGTATGTGTATATACGTACGTGTACGTTTTGTTGTTAGTAGTGCCAAGTAGCACAATACACGATTGTTAACATTCTCTGGGGTATAATAAATAACATTATTGAAATCATTATCATTGTTAACATTACTGTTGTTGTTATTTTATTATTGTTGTTATTATTCTTTTGTTTTGTTGTATTGAGCATTAATGCTAGTTGTGATTAAAATTTGGTTTAAAATTTTAATTTAACGTTTTTCTCTTCTCTTACAATTTTTACAAGAGTTTTTATTAATACGAATACCAAACGGCCTATTTGTTTACATTTTTCACTAAACTTTCCTTCAATTTTAGAAATGGGAATAAAACTCTTGCGACAGATTTTTATTCATCTAATGAAATGTAATGGAAAAATGTTTTGAAAAATTCCTATAAAATGCGAGAGCCGTCCGATTGTTAATTTTCCAGCCGTATTTCTCCCTATATCGTTCGCTCTAATTTGTATATATTAAGTTTATCCGTTTTCCTCTACACAAAAACTTAGTATGCTGAACGTAAACACTTATCAAGTAGAGTATGCATAATACATACATAATTGGCCATTACAACCCTTCAATCAGGATTATTGACCTAGTTTCTCACACTACTTATGTTGTGTTTGTTAAATTTATACATAAGTGGCGGGACCTACAGTTTAAAGTCGACTCCGAACAACAGGTTTTTTGAGAGACTTTTCATAGCATTTTATTTGCTATCAGAGTTTTTGCTACAAATCTGCTGAAAGGAAATCGCCGAAGAAATACTTTTTTTGTATTTCATTTTGATGTCTGGCCTGGGACTCGAACCCTGGCTTAACGTCTAATAAGCCAGCACACTACCTACTAGACCACGGCGACTTCAAGAGTATGAATAATAGGCACATTTTTAATGCAAATCAAGTGATCAAGTGACTATTTATTGGTTCATACGGCAATCTTATGACTTCGATAGATAACTACGCGCTATTAAAAATATACAGGCGCCTTGTAACTGGGTCTTAAACTATTAGGACGATGTTATTGTTTTTGAAAATTCTGAATTAGAACGTGATATAAATCTGGAAGAGGTTTTGTCTAGTTTAAAGGAATATAATGTTTCGCTAAATGATGAATAAACCCCGATTCAGGGAAAATAGACACCATTATGAATTTTCGACCACCGAACGAAAAGGAAGAACTAAGAAGTTTCTTAGGCATGGTAAGATATGTTGGAAAAGTTATTCCAGACCTACCCGACTTAACCGAACCCCTCAGAGTTTTGACCAAGAAAGATGATAAGTTTATTTGGGGCCAACAACAAGACTAGTGTTTTCGAAATACTAAAGGGTCAGTTGACCAAAATACCGCTTTGAGAGCGGTTCTTCTCCAATTCGAGAATAACGTTCCTAAGGTGATAATATTTGCTAGTAAGATCTATCTCAAACTGAACTAAAGATATTCTCAAACGGTGAAAGTAAGTCTCGCGTTAGAGGCAACGATCGGTTCTTCGCCCGCAGTCCTTTAAATTTAAAGTAATCTATCAGTCTGGCAAATATAAAATCGCAGTTTCTCTCTCTAGACTATGCAAAAATGAAAGTTGCTCGTCTTTCAATCAACAAGCTGAAATCAAAGTATGTGCGATAATCAAGGAAACTATATTACGAGCACTCTCAATTCTGGAAATTATCGAGAACAATAACTTGGATCCAGAGCTGATAGTAGCGGTAGATTTTTTGAAAAACGACTCGTGGTAATCCAATACTTGTAACAGGTTTTTCCCCTTTCGATTAGAGTTATTACAATGGGTAACATTCTACTTTGGGGAATGAAAGTTGTTATACCAATTCCTTTAAGGACTAGAATTTTGGTTACAGCACATGAAGGTCACCCGGGTGAGACCGTAATGAAACGTCGTGTTCGATCTAAAATATGGTGACCCTTGAAGATCAAGATGTCGACGAAGTTTGCCAACAGAGCCAAGGCAATGATATTATCAATCATGATATTATATTTGTGTTAATCGATTATTACTCAAGATACCAAGAGGTTAAGTTTTTGAGGAAAATAACTTCAAGCGCAATTATTTGTTTTTTGGATAAAATCTTTTCAATACCGGGCGTTCGAAAATCCACTACCACTGATGAAGGTCGTCAGTTTGTCAGTTCCGAATTGATTTCGCGGAATTTAGGCTGCGAATTTATTTATTATTACGATTTGGATTAAGAATCCCAAATGCATCCGTTTAAATCGAATAACGTCGTTGTTACTTTGCCGAAATGTTCCGTTTTAACCTGGGATAATGTAAATTTGGGAAAACAAAATCAAATTTATTGGTTACATCGTTTGTGCTGACGATATTTGTCCTATACCGTAAAAGTTGGCAACAATGCGGGAGCTTCAGAAGTACATAGCGTTGGTCAACTTTTATAGAAAATTCTTGCGAAAAGCGATATCGTATCAGATAATTGTAAGCGACTGTACGAGTTTGCCATCGGAAATAGAGAACACCTTTAAAATGAAACTTTGATGCAAAAGTTGGTTTTCAGCGGTCTAACGAGGGGCTGTAGTTTACGTATATGCCTCCGATAGGGCCGTACGAACGGCCAGAACTTCCTTAGCCTTCGCGTTTTTTTAAAGAAACTCACGCAACGCAAATACTCAACATATGCTCGGAAGCTGTCAGCTATGTATTGGGTTGTATGCTAATTTCGATATATGATAGAAAGACGACGGTGTTACCTTGCCATACGACTAATATAACAAAGAGTATAGTTGGCATACTTTCTCACTTTGTATAGTTTCAACAAATGCTTGAAAATCGAGTTATTAAAACAAATTCTTTGAAGCTGGAGATTTCCCCAATTCTTGGTTGTCAAAGTCAACTGTCGTGTGGCGCTGAAACGTTCGATATACCGTCCTTTTATTTCACGGGTGAATGGCTTGGCCTGGGTTTCGAAAAGATTGTACAGTCTTAGTGCGAAAATGTAGAACTCCAGATCTTGCTTGGCTAACGGTTCGCTACTAAACCGGGCATAAATTTTTCAAATGCATAATTGGTTTACGGCTCGACACTGACGATTCCAAAATAATTTTTCCATCCGGAAAAGTCTTTCAGTAACTTTATTGATGAATTTCTTGCAGCGATGCAAAAAATCCGTTCGACTAATTCTTAACAGCGTCAGTGCTGTACTCATTTTATGGAATCTTTGATACTTATCCCACGCTTTCATCCGCAAATATATCATTCATCCATTAAAATGACCCTTATTTGGTAATAAAACTCATCGAAAATTATTTGAGAATTTCCAGCGACAATCACCGGCCATTTCAGTTAACCAACAACAACAGCTCACAGACACTATTGTTAAGGTACGGTCACATCTAAAAAATATTTACCACAAAACATAAAATATTTGTTTGCCATAATGTGACCACAAAATAATTCTGCGTAGCCATTTTTGGCAAATAAAATTGTTGGCGACAAACAGAAAATTTTTTTAATGTGACCACGCAGTGACAAATATTTTCATGATTTTTTGGCAAATATTTGTTTGCTCTTACATATGTATATGAATTATGTATTTTAAGTTTTATTGCTTAATAAAATGCCATATGAACATACAATTCGTATACATTTCTGAAATTTTATAGTTTTCAACATTTTTTACACGGTTTTTCGAAGTAAATATAGTTTTTTATTTCATCTTAAACGGTTTTCAGATGACATGGAACGTATCCCCCATTTTACTATAGGAAACGCCTCTTTTTTACACAGATTTCTGAGGAACGTGTAAAAAAAGTTGGGTGTATTATGTTTTGGCATTGTAAAGTTCGTCCAATGTTTTCAGGGGCCTAACTACTCTAATTGATCTCATCTTTACCACTCTCTAAAAAAGGCATCAATTATAATAAATTTAAGTGCGATATCCACAGACTTAAAACGGCCGAGTTATTGCCGTCTTCATTCAATTTGTAACCTCAATGTACCATCTCCGGAATGAGGAACTACAAACAACACCGTACGCCAAAGACGTACCTAAAGTCAAGCGAAGCAACAGAATAAAATATATTTCCAAGGCATATCCGACTTCATAGAATGCCCAATATTAACCTGCATTCTGAAAACTTGTAGATGTTGTTAAAGAAATAAATAGACCAAGTTGTCGTGAAAGTAATCTAAACTTAGAAACTTTGATTAGCGGGACGTTATATGTTCAAAGAGAAGTTTACTTGTTGGTCCATATGGCTCCTTGTGTTGCCCTCGTCTTGATCCTTTAATGGCGGGTTTGAACCACGCTTTAATGCCATGTTTGCCAGCATGTCCCAATCTTCAAACATTCTGTCGCCAAAAACCCGAAAATGTCTGGTTTGAAGTGAAGAGCACTCTCATAAAAAGTGTTATACCGATACCGTTTCCTCCACATCCTAGTAACTGCTGCAGTTCACACATAAGATCAAGTTTAAAGGAGGTACGTTTCCGGTTTCAATCATATCTGAAGCGTGTTCAAAAGTAAAAATCTCCATGTGAAAAACGTTAGCCAGTTTATATAATCCGTACAACCCGTTCAGTGCCAGCTTTTCCGAATAGTCCCCAGATCCAGTTCCACATTCTATTTTTGAGACATCAACTTCAACAACCCATTCCTCCCACGTGAGATTATGAGTTTTGTATGTTCGTCCGAAAATGGCTTCTGATACCAAATTGTCGCATATAAATCTCGGGTAATTTAGTGCTACTTCAAGCAGTTTTAAAGCGTGCCCTACTGTACATGGTCTAAACATACACTAGTGGTATAAAGTGAAGGCGTTAGCTCAAAAAGAAACATTGAAAAACATGTCAGTAAGCAAAATTGATGAATTAATAGGTGTAATGATTAGATAAGTTGTTAATTTACAAATTATCGGAAATTTTATTAATTATTAAATTATGTAATAAAATAAAAAAAAATTTAAAGGAGGTGGTTTGGTTTTTGCCACCTAAATTTCAGACATTTTAATTATTATTTTATTTTCTTCAAACTAAAAAAAATCATTTCAATAATTCTTTCTTTAGTAAGTTAAAAGAGCCTCAAAGTTTTGAAAAAGCTATCTTTAAAAGATCTCAGGAATGTTTTTTACACGATTCATATGGAAATGTCAAAATGTCAAAATATTAAGTCAGTTGCTTTAGTTTATGTCACTAGTGTATATGTGAACTTAGCAGCCTTGTTTTCGAGGAAGATATCCAGAAGTTGCAGAGGCAAGATAACCTAGAGGCCAGCTATGCGAAAACGTAATCAAAATGCAAAATAGAGATGAATTAAAGTCGAATCAAAACAATATTCTATCTTTTCTCAAATAACCAAATAAGTTCCTTATCCTCAGAACGCACTTTAATTCTATGATGTAAAATTTTTACTTTAATTAATTTATTTGTTTACGATTTTTATATTTTAAATTTAATTCTTTTTTTTACAAAACTTTTCGTTATATTTCTTCTTTTCGAAGATGTTGCGCCGATGTTGCTGAATTAATACTAATTTTCACTGTGCGTCGTTAGATTTTCGAAGCTGTGCTATTTTGGTTTCGAGTTTTCTTTTTTTTATAGGTATTTCCTTTTTTTCTAAAAGCTGGCACGAATTTTGTTTCCAACTGCACCATATTATCAAAAGTTGGGGATTCCCTTTCAAACTGAAAATAATACAGTTTGATGTTTACACTATTTTTCAAATTTTTGAGTTCAGTTTCCATTACTGTGTTATAAAATAAGTGAATTTTTTATTTTAATTGAATTTGTTTTTTTTTTTTTAGTAACTTAACCTCGACGCAAATTGAGGTATGGGTGTACATACATATGCGATTATTTTATGAATTTTTGAGCTATCACAAAACAGTTTACGACCGATATTCATGCATATGTTTAAAATATTTGCACTCTTCAATTTTCCATAATATTTCGACATGTAAATACATAACTTATAATTGTATACCACATGGTTTATTTATCTTCGTCATTCTAACAACTAATAGGAGGTTTTATCCTTTTTCAGAATCGTTGTGCGACAAAGGCGATACCGATGTCTATGACAATGACAATGACAGCGATAGTGAAAGTACTGATTCAAAACGTCGACGCAATCGAACAAATTTCAATTCTTGGCAACTTGATGAACTGGAAAGAGCGTTTCTGGCAAATCATTATCCTGATATTTATATGCGCGAAGCATTGTCTATACGACTGGATATCAAAGAGAGCAGAATTGCAGTAAGTGTGTAAAAATGAAAATAGAATTTTTTTTTATAAAAATTATGTTATTGTTTACTTTATTTTATTTAATTTATTTTACCCAATATGCACGTGCTCACACAAGACTTACATCCCATATTGTGGCTTGGAACTCATTATGTGCATACATATGTGTATATAAATATAAAATATTAATATAGAATGGATTCCTTAATTTAATCTAAAATATTAATTAATTATAAAATAAATATCATAAATATATGTAATCTTCAATGAAATAATAAAAACAGTAAGTCTTCCTTCTACCACCTACACTTCAAATATTAAGACCTCTCTCTCCACTGGAGGATCACGCATCCATTTGGTGCCACGATCGCCGCAGAAATATTTTCATATTTTCGGTAGGATGTCTGACCTGAAATTTGAACTCGGGCCTTATGTCTAATAAGCCACCACACTACCTTCAAATCGAATACTCAACAGAAATAGATCAAATCAGTGTGTACATAGAGGTTCTACATACTATATACACATACATTCATACATATGTACAAAAATTATCATAAAATAGGTATTGAATTAATTATGTCGTTTTCCCTCGAACTGCATTTCAATTGTCTGCAGTCCAATTATCTTGTTCGACTTAATCATTACAACATTATTATCTGCCATTACGTTTACAGTACACCATTAATGTTTTACAAATTAAATAATTTCAATTGCTTTACATTGCTCTACAAAAAAAAAAAAGCAAAAAAAAAAAGAGAAAAATATGGTAAGGAAGTCTATGTGGTGTATCAAGTCATAGTACAGTGTTGCCATATAAACATTTCAAGTTTTAAATCTTTATCGTATATGTCGTATGTAATCTATCGGATCGGATAACTGCAACAGTATTACAGTAAGGATTTTTCCAAAACTTGTTTAGTGTGTATTGAAGTGTGAATTTAGTTCTTAGTCATGTAGCCGGACGAGAAGCTAAATGCCTCTGAGAAATGGATCCGCCTACTAAAGTACATATGTATGTAACTACGGTAACTATAAACGGGAATGATAAATAAGGCAACTGTAGCAATGAAATCATGTATATTTAAGAGAGTATGAGAGTGAAATACATTAAGAATGAGTCCTTATACTAATTCGTATTTCTGCGGGTTTTCAGTTATTAAAGTCAATGAATTTGTTATTGTTTTTCGCCTTTATTTATGCTTTGCTATTAGGTCAGATATAGTTCAAATTCTTTCGTTCAATGTGGATTATTTTAACAAGCAAAGTAGATTGCAGAGAATACCCTCGATATTCTGAATAAAAATTTGAAAATAAATTTTATTGTATTTGTCAAACCAATATATTAAAATTTTACAAAGTGGCTGAAAACAGAAATTAATCAATTAATAATGACAGGCACATTTGAACGTATGTAAGTCTGGCAGATACTCTACTTATAAAAACAGAGAATGTTAAGGCAAATACTCTTTTAAATCTTCAACAGGGCATAAGATGTCGCGGAAAAAAGCATACTTAGGAAAACGTTTACCGGAATACTAATCAAAAAATATTTCATTAACAGAACGCTATTTCGGAAGAATTTATATTAGTAAAGCCACTAAAGAACAACCCGAAAGAGTAAAATTTTTAAGACAGTAGAAAAATAGAAAATTTTAAAATCGAGTAAGTAAAACCGTTTCAAAACCAAACATTATTTCATACATATCGCTCCTTTATTGCAACATAGTCATATCTCAAAAAATTATAAATTTGTTGTTACTTAAGCAAAACTGCTCTTTTAGACCTTCTGTACATGTTAAAAAAAAATCAGTTTTATAACCCAAGCTGAACCGAAGTTATAGCAAAAAATGTTTGCGGCAATTAGATCATTGGACTTATGTCTTGAAAACTTAAATCGCATTTTGCCAAGTTCAAGTTTTTTTGAGATATGACTTTGTTGCAATAAAGGAGCGATATGTATGTACGCTTTATTTCACTGGCGTTTTGTTTACAGAGGAAACAAATTTAAATTGCATGGATCGGATGGGAAGTTATTCATATTACAGAGTACGTACGTTTTTTTTTAATAATTATGCAGCTTATAGTGTATAAATGCAACAAATTAATGTGTTTCGAAGTACATTGCTTATTTTTCGACAGCTACTTTTTAAGTTTTGGGACATGACCCGTTTTAATATAATTAAATTCAATTCATGTTTATTATATTTAAATTTTGATATTCAATTAATTTTACGATAATTTATACTATCCCTTAGTATGAAATATCGTCATAATCATTTTTGAAATTCTCATACGTATGTTATGTACGTATTTGTTTATAAAAATATATTCTATTAAAAGTTGGTAACCTTGTTTTGTCCAATCAGACACATTCACACAGGTTAAACACGTACAAGAGTTTTTTCATGATGCGCCAACAAAATTTTCATGTCGATTGTGATTATGGGCATAAAATGACATTTAAAACTTAAATTGTTTCTTGGCATGACACATCAATTTCTATGACGGAAATTTAAAAACATTTCTACCAAAAGGGTTTAGACTGTAGAAAACATACGCAGGATGTCTGTTAAATTCTGATTGCAAATTGCACATTCTGCATTTTTGTGGGAGTTACATAGTACGCTACCGGAGCAGCAGAGTGTGTACTAAGATTAAATTTTTCGAATATTTAATTATGATCGCATCGCATGGAATCCGTCAGACGTAAAACTTATGTGCATTGCTTCTTTTGGTACTTCTTCGTTAACGCAATACATAAAGTTGGGCAAATTTTGACTTTGACAGCTATCAGCCGGTTTTTATTGCTTTTGTCTTTAGATTTTTGTCAGCGTAGAAACAAATTAAAACTACCGATATGTACTGAAAATATTTGAAAATGTCAGGGTTCACCATCCGACGGTTGCTAAGTGCCTCGGCCTTAAATTATCTGGTACCTCACGGCATGATTATTTGTGTTTGGAGTTTCGTGTCCGAATTTCAAACCACTCCCCAGAATCGATTAGTTTAGAATTCGCAGTGTCTAAAAAGAAAATGTGTACTTAGTAGATCAAAACATTACTTCCTATTTATTTAACGACCCAATTTGGAATTTTATTCCGTAAAACTGTTGTAATATCGAGGAAATATAATAGAATCCTTTATAATTGGTCGCCAATTGTATTACGGAATCACGGAACAGCTGCCAGTTTGCATTACAGCCAGTTTTATACTAATTTTTGTAAATGGTAACTTTTTTTAACTTTAATATTCTTTTATAATAACTTTTTAATATTCTGTTTTTAATATTTTCAACTCACTTATTTACTTACTTACTTACTTTTTTAATTTCTTTATATTTTTTTTTTCTTTATATTGTTTAATGTATTTTTGTTTCACTATTAATTTTTAAATCTTAATGATTCCTAACATATCACTGTCATCTATAAGATTCATATCTTGTTGTGCTATGTAAATTATAATAAATAAATAAATAAAAAAAAAGAAACGTTGCAAAACATAAAAAAATCAAATATTTTATGTAAAAAAATAAAATTTAATAAAAATAAATAATTAGAATTAATTTGCTTTAAATGAAAAATGCGCCACAATTTTTTTTTCTGTAAATTTTTAACTCACCCCTCTATAATACTAGTGTAGTGTATTAAGTATATTTTAGTATTTTTTTTTTAATAAAAATTCAATAACCTTTTCCACATGACAATTGCATGTCTACTGTTCTGTTCGAAAACAATTTTCAAAGTATCGAAATTAAATGCAAATTATACTCATAAAACTATTTAATATTGAATTTAGTCATTAAAGTTGCACATCCATTCTGTACAGCGAACTCTGTTTAAGTAATTTCTATTTTCATTCTTAATGCAATCATTTAATTTTATTTAATATTGTTGTTGCTGTTGTTGTTAATTTATTTATAAAATTGTTTGCTGCTCTTATAGTGGTGGCTGTTGTACATTGGTGTACAGTATTGGGAAAAATAATTGAGCCACACCGAAATTTCATAACAGAAATTATAAAAGATGACAACTTCCTTCTTCCTTTATGAAAATAGTTAATAACAATAATAAATTAATAAAAATTAAAGATAAGATCTAGGGGGAGAAATATATAATAATAGGGAAAGTTCTTTTATAATTTTAAGAACAAAATGAGTATTTTCAACTACGTATTACCATTTACCACTTTCATTATTTCAGTAAGTTTACTTTGGAACTAAATTTCATGAAAATGGAATAAAAATGCTTTAATTCTACTTCAAATTTCTGATTCATATTCAGAGTTGAAACTATTTTATAACTTAAGGACAATCAGGTTCACAGAGGTGCAGGATAGTGTAATGAAAAGATAATCCACTACAGGTCTCAAATTAACCGGAAAACATGATTTTACAGTTCTGGCTGGTTCGTTGGGATCGTTAATTTGCAAAATTATCTTCTCAATGGCATTTTCATCTTCTGTAAAAACATTCTCAAATTATAAATAAAAAAATAAAACAATTTTTTCAAACGATTTGATTGATTAAAAGCGTTTGTGCTTGAAAAATATTGTTTAAATTGAAATATTTGAATAGCTTATGGTTTTTAGAGGCATATGAGCACCTCATAAAATTCATAGTTTGCAGTTTTCAATGAAAGAAAAAAATCTGTCGTACGTACCTTTTATGTAATTAAAAGAGCTTATTGTCTAAATGTATACAGATAGCATATAAAAAGAAAAGAATATAAAAAATAAAAATATGTTGCCTTTATATTTCTTATATATATCGATTTCGTGAGGGTCATCATAGTCGACGTATAACACCGAATGCTTACAGTATGGCCTTGCGTTAAAAAATGTTCTAAAATTGAAGCTGACGGAAGGACTACCTAGGGCGTAGCCATGGACAACTTTTTTTTTAACCAGCACTCAGGTGGTGGCCCCTACTCATGCAGTGTATTGTGCAGGTTTAGGAAAGGTGGAAAGAGGAGAGATGCGTACAGCAAGGAAACGAGTTGCTGCTACGTGACTATAAAATAGCCAGAGTCATACCTTCACCATTAGACAGTTTACAGCAATTGTCCCCAAGAAACCCGCAGTTTCTCACACTACTTACGTTGTGTGTGTTAATTTTATACATAAGTGGAGGGACCTACAGTTTAAAGTCGAATCCGAACAGATTTTTTAGAAACTTTTCATGGCAATTTTATTTTCTCTCAGAATTTTTGCCAGAAAACTGCTGAGAAGAAATCGCCGAAAAAATACTTTTTGTATTTTTTATTTTAATGTCTGGCCTGGTACCCGAACTCTGGCTTTACGTCTAATAAGCCAACACACTACCTACTAGACCAGCACACTACTACTAAACTTTTAAGATAAATAAATTTATTTAACGCCAAAATAAACAAAAAAGGGTTTACAATCCGATGTACCTAATAGGTCAACTTTGAATTCAATTAAGCAATCAAAACTGGCAAATATTTATTTTTATTTTATTTATTATTTCAAAATATAATGCAATTAGAAAGTATATTTAATTATATGCGAGCTTTGTTACTTCGATGAAGTGTAGGAGACCAGAATCTCTGATGGGAGAAATCTGGTAAATAAATTTCCTTTTTTTTCTACAAATCAACGTTATTTGTGACCCGGTGATTTTTGGATCTGATGACAGACACTCGATTGAGGCGATCATATATAAATGTCCTCGTCCGTCATTACACAGTATTCCCTCGATTTACGTCTTCTCGATTTACGTTGTTTCGATTAACAATTAACTTCGATTTGCGTCGTCATTTGATTTACGTCGCCTTTGTTGTTTATAAACAAAATCAGGGGAATTCCCCTTTAAAAAAAAATTCAATACAAAGAATAAAAATTTAATTATTTTATTTTGGAAAATGTACATGAATAAATGCATCTGATAGTATGACTTGTTTGAAATTCGATTTACATGGTTTCGATTTACGTCGCCTTTTTCCGGGACATTCTACGACGTAAATCGAGGGAATACTATATAAGGCACTAACCATACCTGGTCGTATCATCATTAAAACAATCAATCAAAAGTTTTGTTTTTAGATTAGCGGTTAGACTGTATACTATACTATATACAATAAATATCATTCGGACGTATTTGTATATGTATGTATGCTTGTACATATGTAAGTATATTTTATGTACGTATATAACTATTATATATACTCACTCGTACGTAAAAAAAAAACGTTTTTTTGTTTTGTTTTAATTACGATACAATGAATGAATAAATGCAGTCTGTGACAAATTGGTCGATTTAAAATAATCATTCAACATGTAATTTAAAATAGTTATTTAGTCATTATTGTTAAATTATTATTAACAACAACAATAATTATCGAATCGGAGAAAGTTCTTGGCCCTCTTTCTCCTGGGGCTTCTGGGCATGTGGTGCAAGTTTCTGTGCCAAGGGAGTCTGAAACAATGAGTACCTTGTCCATTGTTACTCCTATTGTGGACATTTGTCCATCTACTGCTGACAACCCAGCTAGCAGTCCTATACAGAAGTCTGCAAATTTAGTTGAACTGAGTCCAAGGTCTACTCTATCTCCTTTACTTCTGGGTGATGTCACTTCTCAGACATCTCCCAAACCGGCATCTGTTTCATTCATCTGTAGTGTCCGCTAGTTTAAATACTTCTGCTCCAAGGGAATTGGTTGTAGTTAAACGTAAGAGGACTATTTTTGTGTCTCGTCTTTCATGCGATACATCAGCCGATGATATAAAATGTTTCTTTAAATCGAAGATTAGGGAACCTTTTGAGTTTGGTTGCTATAAGATGAGACCATCTTTGGATAGTAGTATTTCTTCGTTTAAATTATATGTTGCCGATGAAAAGTTTGGTGAGATTGTTGATCCTGTGTTTTAGCCACAGGGTGTATTGGTACGTGAATTCTTATTCAGGCTGGGCCATCGTAGGAATGGTGCTAATTTGCCTGGTCCTATTTTTCAAAAAAAGTTAGGTCTAAACTTTCTTCGCCTTATAATAGTAGCTTTGATTTTGAATTTAATGGAATTGGTTTTACTGAAACTTGGCTGAATTGTAATATTTTTGATTCTGAGATTATGTCTAGTAATTTTAATATTTATAGACGCAAAGTCAAAAAATGGTGGTGCTGATCTTATTTCTATGTGCTCTAAATACAGATCTGAATTGATTGACTTGTGTTCTTCTGAGGATATTGAGTTTATTTGCGTTATGGTCTATAATCGTGGACAGTCTATATTTATTTATTTATTATAATTTACATAGCACAACAAGATATGAATCTTATAAGTGACAGTGCTATGTTAGGAATCATTAAGATTTAAAAATTAATAGTGAAACAACTGGGCCTTCAGTTGTCAATCCTTACCAAATCACTACAAGAATCAATATTCTCCCTTGGAGTACTAGTATAAAGCTGCACATCATCAGGATACATATGAACATTACAGTGAATCAAGACATCCGGTAAATCACTTGTATACATACAAAATAACAGAGGCCCAAGTATTGACCCCTGGGGAACACCTCTACTAATATTAAGTGGATTTGAGATATTGCCATTAAGATGAACTTTTTGAAACCTATTCAGCAAATAAGAATAAATAAGATTACAGGCAGAATTTGAGAAATAAAACAGCTTCCGGAGCTTTTTCAAAAGAACTTCGTGATCGACTGTGTCAAAAGCCTTAGTGTGATCAAGCAGAACCAAAAACGCTACACTCTTTTCATCTAGTTGTGACCTAAGATCTTCTACAACATTTATAAGGGCAGTAATACAACTTCTACCTTTCATAAATCCCGACTGACTAAGGGTAAAGTAATTGCGACTCTCCAGGTAGTTAGTGATCTGTCTGGCCATTATATTCTCCATTACCTTGGACAAAAAAGGAAGGATAGCAATTGGCCTGAACTCGTTGTTTGTTTTGGGAAAGTTTCCAATGTTCAGGAAAAGTAGATTTAGTCAGAACAGTATTGAACAAGTGAGTATAGTATGACAAAAGTTTACGAGTCAGAGGTTTCAAGAATGAAGGATCCAAATCATCAGAACCAACCGCATTCGATTTTACCGCTGTAATACATTCCAAAACCTCAAACTGATTTACGCAACGAAAACTAAAGGAATGTTGTGGTAGAACACAACAAAGATCATCATAGAAGTTACCGATAGAAGTTGGAATCTTAGAATTTACGAACTGGTCATTAAGCATATTTACATCGACATCAATATCCGTTCCAGGACTGTTTCGGTCAATTCCTATTTCACGAATTACATTCCATTTAGACCAGTTGTCCATTGCGTTAGAAAACCTTTCACCATAATACAATGCCTTGGCTATTCTTATACGCTTGGTAACTTCTGTCCGTGCGAGTTTATGTAAAGCCTTTAAGTCATCAGTCCTAAACCTCTTCCATCGCCTGTATGCGCTGTCCCTCCTTCTAATGAGTGCCTTTATCTCAGTATTAAACCAAGGCTGTTGTTTCGGCCTGATGCACTTGGTCATTCGCATTTCCCAGTATATATACCTGGTCCCAAGATTCGTCATTCAATTCAAAATTTAGGGTCGCATAATCCATGTTCCTGAAATCACGATATGTAATATATTTGTCCACTGCACAAGTTACAGGTGTGTTATAATTAAGGATGAGAAGATCGTGGCTAGAGAAACAAGAAGCTGAAATTTGGTCATATAACTGTACCCTTTCAATATGGTTCACAATCAAGCTATTAGATGTCGAATGGAAGTGTATAGGAGTCGACACATTAACAGGACTGAAATGAAGTGAAAGCATCGGTCCAATAAGTGGATTATCAAGTAGAAGGTTGTTATTAAAGTCACCTACGACAACTATGTATGTCGTCATATTGAATGGTACTATCTTCAAGAATGGAAATAAAGTGATCAAGATTCATACTAGAATTTGGTCTATACACACAACCCAAAAGAAGTTTCTGATTATCTACACTTGAAATTTCCAGAAACAAGTATTCAATTCCACTCCCATTGTGGGTTAACAATTTCTCCTTACAAGATATACCGTTCCGAACATAAATCGCAACTCCACCACTCCTAGCTCTAGTTTCAATCCTATCAACTAGGATTCTCCTATCCGACCGGAAAAGCTGAAAGCCCTGTAAATTAAAAACTGAATCTGGGACACTTAAGGGAAGCTCGTATATTCCTGCCTGTTCTGACTTTCATATCTATACTGCTCATTTCGTTTTGATTTCTAGGGTAATTGATTTAATGGGGCAGGATGGCATTATAGTAGTCCTTTGTGATTTTAATCGTCCACATACATATTTTTCACCTGAGACAGGGTCATTGGTGCCATGTTCTTCAGTTCCATTCTATGAGGAAATTCTGTCCGCTATGTGTGACTTTTGACTGGGACTTTTCCAGGTTAATGGTGTATGGAATTCAGTGTGTAGAATTTTAGATCTTGTAGTTTTAGTGGATCTAAGTATTTCTTCTTTATTTCACATTGATCCTATATATATTCCTGAGGATAGTTATCGTCCTACGTTGTGGCTTTCTATTGATGTTGATCTTTGTTTACCTCCTATAATTGATCGCTCATATGGAGATGAAGGGTGTTTTAATTTCCATCCTACGAATTTTAGTCATTTAAATTCACTACTATCCTCTGTGAATTGGTGGTCTGTACATATTTCGGCCTGTATTTTAAGAAAGTGTGCTGTTGTCTTGAGTGCTCATTTGACCTTTATATAAAATGGGCTTCTGGGGGCTGGTCATTTTCCATCTATTTGGAAGAGTTCGTTTATAATTCCTTTGCATAAGTCGGGTAATAGATCTAATATTTTCAATTACAGGGGTATTGCCAAACTCAGTGTATTCCCAATTTGATAGAGAAACTAGTGACGGATTATCTCTTTTTTAATACGAGATTTTTAATATCCCATTTCCAGCATGGTTTTTTGAAAGGCAGGTCGACTGTAACTAATCTTCTTGAATTTACTACATATATTTTCAGGAGTTTTCTTGTCTCAGCTCGGACTGATGTAATTTATACTGATTTCAGTAAAGCTTCTAGTGTTCCACAGGGTAGACATTTGGGTCCTTTACTGTTTTTATTGTTTCTGAATGATGTTCCTTGTGCTGTTTCTGATTGTAATATTCTGATGTATGCTGACGACGTTAAATTATTTTATACTTTTGATGATGATCATGGCCAGACTATTCTTCAGCGAAATATTGATTTGTTTGTAACTTGGTGCAGGATTAATTTAATGGGTCTTAACTTGAGAAAATGTAAATATTTAATTCTTGCCCTTTGAGAACTGTTACAACATTTCTTGATTTGGGAGTATTATTGGATATTAAATTGATCATATTTTATTTATCGTATTAGTTTGATGATTGGCAAGGCTCGGGCTGTTCTTGGTTTTGTGAAAAGATGGGCTAGGGAATTCATTGATCCTTATATAACAAGACTACTGTACATTTCACTTGTTAGACCTATTTTGGTGTATGTGTCTGTTATTTGGAATCCATACTATCGTTGTCATAGTGATTCAATCGAGTCTGTGCAGAGGCAGTTTTTATTATTCTGTTTACGTGGCTTATGATGGAATTATGCCAATGGGCTCCCATTATATGAGGCTAGATTAGGTTTGATAAAACTTTCAACTTTGGAACGTTGAAGGGCTGTTTTAGGGGTTTGTTTTGTTTTTAATCTAGTTAAAGGTGATATCGATTCTGAATGTTTGCTTTGTAACCTCAATTTCAGTATTTTAGCAAAATTTTCACGGCACTATATTCCGCTTTCTTTAGATTTCTATAGAACAAACGTAGATTATGTAATGATTTTAACTTGGATTATGATTTTATAGATTTTAATTGTAGTGTTTGTATCTAGTGTTGTAGTATTGTAGTGTTGTAATCTAAACCTTGCTTATATGCTGGCATTAATTTATAAAATTATTATATACAAATGTATTTTCGTTCTTGTCTTAGGTAGTTCCGGCTTATTGTTACCTTATTCAGAATACCCGCTACAGTCCGGATTGTAGTCGAGTGAGGGTCGAGTGAGGGTGGGTTAGTGTGAGGCCGGGGACGTTCAAAAAAAAGATAATATCAATTAAAACGTGTGTCCGTAATTACGAGGGGTGCAAGTATTCACAAATATTATATCAACGCCACTTGCCTTTGAATTATTACATATAACTCTGCCAAAAGTTTACTTATTAAGAAGATACATACTCATGTTCATATACTCTTGATATCTTGTATTAGATACTTACAGGTGTATATAGAAACAAAGCCATGAAAATATAAAATTTTTTAAAACCCTACTTTTCTTCTACTTCTACTTCTCATTTTTTTTTTTTTTTTTGTAGTTTTTTATATTATCAATTCATATTATATTGAATATATATTAATTATTCCAGTACAGAAAGAATAAATTGGTGCAACGACATTTTAGAAAATCAATATTTGTGGTATATTTAGAATATGATTTCATAAATTTCTATACATCAAGTGAAAAATAGAAGAGGTGGCGACAGTTAGTTAACCTCAGGTGGACATTTAAGATTACAACATAGCTCACGCATTTGCAAAGGCTGGGAAAGATATGAAAATGAACAACTTTAAATACGCAGATCAAGATTTTGTTCAGAATTCAACAAACGTCGTAATAACCTTAACGGGTATTCATAAGCAATCGTTGAAAATACGGTACACGCGCGCTAGTGTGAACACCGCATTATATGAACACCGTTTAATGTGAACATTTTTTTTTGCTTCATTGACTACTCTAAAACAACAAGTGTAAAAAGCTCTATAAATTGAACAGAATTCATTTTATTAATTTGAAATGTTAAAATTATTAGTTGAGGGAATACCCGTTTTAGGTGTACATATTAGAGGTGTGCACAAGATATTCTGATAGATTACCCTTCACCGAGTGCAATATTGAATTGTACTCTTTTCTGTTGCTCTTGATTTAAGAGTGCACTGAAATGTGTATTTCTCTTTTATTCAAAGTGTACAACAGCACTCGTTTCTCTGTGAAGTAACGGAAATATGCTTTGTGTTGTAATAGCATATTTCACTACTGAAGCTAAAGTCAGTCTCAGTATTGTCATATGAATTTCAATAGTGTATTCGTTGAAAAATATGCGTACATACATAAGTGTTTCTATACAATCTTTAATTTCGCCATAAACTTTACAACAACAATCTCTCTTCAAACTGCTATGCTAATATTCGTTATTTTTTTGTTTGTTTGTTTTGTTTTTTAAAAACAAAAACATTTTTTCTTTCCCATTTACTGAAAACAGAAATGCACGTTGTGACACTAAGAAGAGTACAATATTTTTCTTGCACTCTTCACACAACTATCTTTTTTCTTGTGCACACCTCTATTACATATGTATATACAGTTCCCCACAGTTTATTTTAAACAGAACCTTTAAAATAATTAAACTCGTATAATTTCGAGTTTAAGAATAGATTATGTTTATAGAATATGTTTTAAAATTAAAAAAAAGTTTTATTCAGTCTCAAATGTAAACTTATAAATTAAAAACCAAAAATTTAGGAACCCAATTAGTTACAACTTATTTCAACCACTTGTTTTAAACAAACAATTAAATGCAACGTTGTCAACTCAGTGCTTTTACCACTGCTTTTAGTGATTTTTAAAACTTTCGACACGGAAAATTTTCGAGTTAGTGCGTAGTGGTTTTTAAGTGCTTTGGTGACATCAAATCAAAAATTAAAAAAAAAAAAATTTCGTCAAGTGTAGATTATTTAACGTTCCGAAAAGGTATTTCTTTGAATTGTGATAAAATTAAAATAAATATTATAATGTTTTAGTGCTTTTTTGTCAAAATTACGCGTTTTTTTTAACGAGTTTAGTGTTTTTTGAAAATTTATAGTTGACAACTAATAGTTATAATTTCAAAATTCGGTATGATATTCTTTTTGCTTAATAACAGCTTTTAAGGTTCAATTAGCCCTGACTTTACCATAACGCTGTAGTCGTAACATAATCCATAATCGTAAATTTACTATTAGCAGCAATCAGTGCTGCCATGTCCATAAACAGCTGTTTACGTTAATTGCACATATGTATTTTTCAAAAGTACAAAAGTAAATAAAAGAAAATGTGTATACATGTAAGTAAATTCAGCAAACAGTTTATGGTTATGGCAAAAAACCAAAACTCAGTTGGTACATATGGTTATCGTTATGACTATGGCATTATGGTAAGTCACCTATAATCGAAAACAGTGATGTCCATAAAGTTGGTTAAAACAGCTGATTTATATGGTTATGGTTAAGTCACAACTAATTGAACCTTTAAGCCCAAGTTATGCATCCGTAACGGAACGTAACCGTAACAGTAAGAAACAGCTGATCGTTTTTGTTATGTACAAAGCAATACGAATGGTTATAGAAATGGAACGGAACGTAAGAATCTGTAAAAATTCTTACATTTTTACGTGACATCTGTTTAGCAGTCTTAACAACATGTCAATATTAAAAACCACTCAAACTGAAAATTGAAATTATAAACAGAATTTACATTTTGTACGTATGTTATGTTTGTCTGTATGTGAAATTTTCTTTAAATAAAATCCAAATTATAATTTATTTCATTATTAACTTTTATAATTTAAAATAAAAATAAACACTATTTTACTATAACATTATATAAGTAATGTTTATTTTTATTTTAAATTAGAAAAATATACATTGTTATCGATTTTTAACTAATTAAAGCGTTCGAAAAGCATTTCAGTTTGCATTTTATTTTTCCTGGAGAAGATAAAAACGTTTTAACATTCGCACAAATTCGGTTTCCGAAATATATGACCTGTTTCTGTAGGATAAACGATTTCACTTGCGTCTATTTATATGGAAAATACAATCAAAAGTACTCAATTTTGTGTTTTCCTGAACCAACAAACACAATCTAAATTGAGAGTTTTTATTTGTAAGTAAAATTGTTTGGGTTACAGAAACAAAACTTTTAATAAATATGCATTTTGAAATAAATATAAAATCTTTGAAATTAATCCAAAAACCCTGTAGTGATAAGATTAGTTAACAGCGGAATTAAAGAAAATCAAAACACTCCGTATTGAAAGTGATAAAAGTAATGAAAACAAAGATTCTAAAATTTAAAATTAATATTAAATTTGTTCATAAAACTATAATCAAAATAATAAAAAAAAACTCAGGCCCCAAAACATGTTTTCTATATCCATTTCTGAATTCTTGTCTTTTAGCTTTTGCAATTTTTAATTCTGTATTTGTTTTTGTTTATTTTTCTTATTTTGTTTACATAAAAACATTTGACACGTTTTTACGTTCTATAATTTCACTTACATTTTTACGTTCTGTGCAAGTTACATTACGTTACTGTTACAATCCGTTATGGTAGCATAACTCAGGCTTTAGCCTTTTTTGCATTGATTCCATTTTCTAGTGGTTTAGGGAGTTATTTTTGCGAAATCTGGTGTTGGCGGACGCTTTGATCAAAAATTGTCCATAAATTTGAGACTGAACTTTTGTTTAATTTTTAAACATATTCTATAAGCTCTTATTCAAAGTGTTTTTTCAAATGTGCAGGTTGAAATAAGCTGTGAGCAGCGTTACCGTTGAGGGACTAAAGTCGCAATTTGACACATTTTCAGCGACCCCGCCACTTTTTGTGCCCCTTTACCAAAAAGAACTAAATCTGACACTTTTCAAGATTTTTTACCCTTTTTCCCCTTTTTTTTTTTGAAAAAGAATTTTTTTTCTTCCTTTTATTTATATTTTTCGGAACAATTAGCTTTCAAATATAATTGTTTATAATATTTTTATTTAGCTTTTTTTATTTACATATTTTTTTGTTACAATAACAAAATGCACGTAAAATTTTTACTTTAAGCACTTCAAAGTAAATTATAAGCCAGCAAATTTTTGACAACTCAAACCATATAACAAAAACAAATTGCCTGTGGTTTTTGTAGACGCTCGTTGTGTCGCTACTTTATTAATTTACTTTGAGCACTTGCTTGTCTTTTGTAAACAGCACAAAAATTACAAAATATTGAAAACTAAAAATTGGTTGTTGCAGAAAACCCAGAATAAAGGATATGAAAATGGACAATTGAATAGAACGACCAAAGATTAAAAATTTGGTATTAAATTTGAATTTTAAACTAGACTATAGACTAGACTTAGACTAGACTATAGACTTGACTACAGACTAGACTATAGACTAAACTTAGACTAGACTATAGATTAAACTTAGACTAGACTATAGACTAGACTACAGACTAGACTTGACTACAAACTAGACTATACACTAGATTATATACCAGACTATAGACTATACTCTATACTAGATTATATGCAAGACTATAGACTAGACTATAGACTAGACTATAAACTAGACTATAGACTAGACTATAAACTAGACTATAGACTAGACTATAAACTAGACTATAAACTAGACTATAGACTAGACTATAAACTAGATTATAAACTACGTTATATACTATACTATAAACTACGTTATATACTATACTATAGACTAGATTATATACTAGACTATAGAGTAGACTACAGACTAGATTATATACTAGACTATAAACTAGACTATAGAACAGGTTATATACTAGACTATAAACTAGACTATAGACTAGAGTATACTTTGGTATCTGTGTTAACAATTTTCTGGTCTGTGTAAATTAATAAAAAAAATTTCAAAAACCAAAAACTTTGTTAAATATTTTAAAGCACCTTTCCTCCGATACCAAATTTTCGTATATTTTCTTTGTAAGAAATATGAAAACATCATGAAATATTCAAAAAGGATTTTTGATATATCTCATCATTGTTTTTTCGATTACTTTAAAATATCAATTCGTTTTGGAATTATAAGTGTATAGCTAATAGTAATAACTTTAAATGTTAGGTTTTTGTTAAAAAACAAAGATCAGCCGTCATCAAAAGTCTTGTGGGTGATGACAATAATATAAGTTCTTCGGAATGCGAAGAGTAAGTAATTTCATCATCGGATGAATCAGTTCCTGTGAAGCGTAATTATTTGAAATGTACCTTATTAACTTTATGTATTTTAATTTATTACAAAATTAATATTTTTTGTTATATTTTTTTTCAATTTGTTACAATTTTGTATTTATTTTTAATGAACTGTTTTTTAATTATAATAATAGTTTTGTTTTGTTATTATATAGTGGGTTAGCAAAAACAGTTTTATTTAATGGAATTTTAATAAATTTAAAAATGCAATTTTTATATTTTTCATTTTTTGTCTAAAAATTTGTTTCTATTATAAAAAATTTAAAAAATTATTAAAAACATAAACTTTTAATATGTTTGTTAAAATCCAATAGAAATTTATTTTTTATCAGTATTAGTTCATTTTCTTTTCTTTTAAAAATGCTTAAATACCCTTTTTGTGCGACTTCTTTAAAATTTCCATACTATGTTCAGACAGGCATATTTATTGCGTAAATCGCAATAAACGCCATTATTGAGATCAATATAATTTCATATTAGTATTTCAATTAACTGTTGCTCAATAAATACGCAAATTTTTATAACATTGAGAAAAATTCTGTCATAAGTACGTTTAAACAGTATATAATCAAATTTTCCTTTTCGAATGTTGAGTTGTTTTCCAATTTTTTGCAAAATTTTTTGAAAATCAAAATAACAAAAATGCTATTAAAACAAACAAAAAAATAAATTGCGTGTGTCTAAACACATAAAATATTGTACACAAATAAACGAATATTAACTCAATAAAAGTGCCTGTCTGAACATAAGTAGTATTAGTTCATCTGCTTGCATATTTATTCTTCATTTGCCATTTAGATACTCTGAAGATAGTTTGTGAAGATTAAATTATAACATTAAATTATATGAAGAGTAGCAGATTGTACCCGACATTGCTCGGGTAATAAAAATAACAATAAATAAAGATCCGGTTTCATAAAAAATGCAATTTTCCAAGTTATTCGGAAACCGGTTTATTAAAGAACCCAGTTGTTTGAATACTCTAAGTCCTAAATATAAATCCATTCAATTTGCCCGTTTTTCGCTGCTTTCTCCGTTTTTGGACCCCTTTTGGTTCAACTTTATAAACGGTACACCTCCAATACAATTTGGGAAACTTAACCAAACTAAATCGCAAAAAAATAACTTTAAAACAGATGAAATATAGCATTGATGCATAAAGTACTAATTTTTGCCCATTTTTTCTCCCTTTGTCCGATTTTTCCACCTTGCACCGACAAAAGCTCGAGTTCTAAACGGACATATATCATTAACTAAGTATCTATTTTATTTTAGAAAAAGTTTATTGGAACATAACCCTTAAATTTGTATGAAAGCTAAGTTTTCTATAACGCGAATTACATAACATGGAATTTTCCTGGAACGCAACCACCGCGTTATACGAAGGACACCTGTGTTAGGATTAAATTATAAAAAAATACGTTTTTGTTTAAAAGACGGTATAATTCTGTTTTAAAATTTTCGGTATTAAGAAATGTGAAACATTCGCAAAAGTGAACAACGCCAGTTATAATTAGTTCACATAAGCGCGCGTGCGTTCTCCAAACGCTGCTCGATCATCTTGTGCGGTGTTGGAAAATTATTACGCATCAAGAAGTTAGCTAGCTCAGGTGAATTGGTAAAATCCGCACCATCGTTAAACGATCAACAACATGGTTAAAACGGGACAGGTATGTATATACGAAATAGGGTACAATCGGTATAGCAATAGTTTTTTATTTAACCTAATCGAATATAGAAAATTTTCGCTGTTTTCGCACTGACTTGAAGAGTGAGTTTTGTTTAGTGTAATGGAATACATATGTACAATGGTGGCTCGCCAATCAGTCAGCGTGAATGCAGTTGACCCAGTTGTTCCGGAAACACTTGCATGCAACTTTAATATAAAAAGAAAATAGCTCAGGTCTAAAAGATTTATTAAAGAAATAAGAAAACCTAATCCAACGTTAGTTTGACACGCCTTTCAAACATACTACAACACCTCTATTTATTCGTCTACAATTTACTTTAGACATTCTTAGATAATGCACCGTATGAGCAACAGTTACGACAGGTCCAAGATTCAGTTTTAGGAGAATACATCGAGCACCTCATCATTAATCCTGATGAGGATTGCAGCATAACTGTGTACTAATAAAATTGGGCAAGAATAAGTCGATCAGTGAATTGCTGTCATTTATTATCGATTTGAAAAAAATATTTAATTATGACGTGTTGTTTGAATGTATAATAAAGCTTTAATAAAAACTCCAAGTTTAAAGTGAATTGCTGTCATTTATTATCGATTTGAAAAAAATATTTAATTATGACGTGTTGTTTGAATGTATAATAAAGCTTTAATAAAAACTCCAAGTTTAAAGCAGGATCTGGGCTTTTAAGTAATTTTCGTAACTAATTTTATGAATTTTCTTACAGGTATGGTTTCAAAACCGGAGAGCCAAATGGCGTAAAAAGGAAAACACAAAGAAAGGACCGGGTAGACCGACTCACAATGCTCATCCTCAGACATGTTCAGGACAACCTATACCTATTAACGAAGTAAAATCTAAACTGAAGTAAGAATCAATCAAATACAGACATACTGTACATAGATAATTTTTAAATCCGTATTATTTTCCAAATCACTCTAGGGCTCAAAAACGAAAACGTATCGACAAGGCAATCGACCGACAAGCACGCAAACTACGTGCAAAAGGTATCGAAGTGAATATGGAACAACTTAGGGCCGATTATTTAGCACAGCACCGATCACATGTTATATCTCCATCCGATTCTGAAATTGAAGACAACAATGACTTTCAAATTGATGTTGTAGGAGATATGGAACTTTGTGAAGCTAATGATTTTGAATCGAATAATTCATTGAGCGCTAGACGAACTGATCACATGGAATCAAAAATTCTAAGTCACATCCAACATCCAGAAAAAGGGCTTACAATGGGCACAACACAATTGCCGTTTGATGTCTTGAGCTGCAATAAAAGTTATTTAAATGGGCGAATAACGCAAACAAAAAATTTTAAACGTTTTAAATGTCTCAATTCCTTTAGTATAGAATCTTTGCTGAATGGCCAGACATGAATCATGAGCATTTAAATAAACGTTATGTAAATAATAAGTAGCAAATAGCAGTTATTTAACTTAAAAGACATATTTTTGCTTATATTGAAAATGACAACAACTATAGTAGGTCCTCAACTTTATAATCTGAGCTGGTACCGGATTGGGAAAAACCTTTAAAAGCCACAAGTCAACATCGAGCGCATAGCCATGGACTACAACTCACGTAGTAATTGAGGTCAAAGTGATAACATATTGTCTATTATGAACAGAATTACCGAATAAATTTAGGAGTATTACGTGTGTACACTTGTTGCACATTTTTAGGAAATAATTCTATACTCTTCCGACATTTCTGACTACTTTTGTACTCTTTACTGATGCGTTCCATACAAAATGCTCTAATGGAACAAGTACAATCAGAACAATATGTAAAAATGTCCTTGATTCGTTTCTGCGCTAAAAAACGAGAGGAGTGTTGGTACGTAATTTAGTAAATGGTGGACAATATTTTAAATAAAATAAAATTCAACAGAACTGAACTGCTAACATGTATTTCATCTTCGACATTCTAAATGCAAATCGATATAATCATTTTCTTTATTGATCATTTTTTAAATCACTATTCAATCTATAGTTGTATACCATCTAAATACTTGACAAACTCTTTTATGGATAGTTGTTATATTTTTTGTAATTAATTTTAAAACAATAAATCAAATGAAATAAAACTAAACCATTTAAATGTATTTTAAAGTGAAAATATTTTAATTAACCTGACCGAATAACAAGTCGTTTGTATGCAGTTAAAATCAAATTAAAAACAACAACACAAGCAACTAGAAATTAAATAAATAACAATTCTGACAACAACTACAAAGTCGACGTGTAAATAAATTATTAAGGAAACTCCTTTAAAGCCAGGCGCAGTCCATTAAAATCGAATGGATTGTTCATTCTTTGCATTCGAAAAAAAAAAAAAAATTCTGCCTGCTCATATCCAAAGCAATTACCTCCAGTTGTTGCTCTTGTTGCAAACACCACAACCACATTCAGATATTTTACGTTTGTATTATTTAAAGTCTTAAAATACAAATGAACACATGCAATCCGTCATGCAGGTGTGAATGATTCATTAATTTCGCGCCTTCAGTTCTTAACGCGCCGTAGCAAACGCGCTCCAAACACATTTAAAGTTGGAAACAAAAAAAAAAAACAAAAAACGGAAAGTATTCTCTAAAACAGATTAGTAAACAAGTATCATCAGGACTGTCAAAGAATTAAATCCATACCAATGAGAGAGAGAGTCCAAAACTTTCTCGCTGAAAGCGTTACTTTTAGATACCTATACATACGGTGACCATTATCAAAAACAAAAAATTCATTTATTATAATTGATATTTTATATAAATATTTTTAAAATACACACATAAATATGTACAAATAATATTCACAGACTTAAATTTATAGATACATATATGCATACATATATGTAAAAATTTACATCTGATATGTCTTTACAGAATGTATTATTATTATTATTTTTTTTTTTTTGAAGTATTGGGCCTGTTTTTATTTTTAATTTTTAAAATTTCATTTTATGGTCAAAAGAAATTTTAAAATTTCTAGTCCCATTTGCGATTTTTCGGAATACTAAATATTGTTAGATATAGAAAAAACTCCTTCTGTTGGCGCGTTGGACGCTAGCAAAAAATCTACTAATTACAGAAAGTTTTTATAAAGAATTATAAATTTTATAATAAAAAGAATATTTTTGATTTCTAAAAATTTTAAAATTTCAACTCATTTTTTTATTGTGATTTAACGAATAATTTTTTAAGTTTCTTTAAATTCCGTTATTATTTATATTTAAATAATTTGTGTTACATTTATTAACGACTTTTAAACTGTCAAATCCCTCAATTCCTTCAAAAGATTCATCCCATTGGTTCAGGTAAATAATACAGGTTCTGTAAAAGTTTTTAAATTTTAAATTTAAGGAATTAAACAATTTTGTACGTTAAGTCGTAAAAATATTTCATTTTGACGTTATTTGATTTAAATTCTTTTAATATTATAGCCGCTTCAGACATTGATATACATATGATGACTTTTTTAAATGCACTATACATATATACTTATGGAAGACACTAGCTTGACTTAAGTAATATCCATGACGTAGCAAAAGGATCATTAAAAGAATTAAACAATATATATATTGGACATTTTTATTGTTTAAGAGCGTACTTTAAAATTTTTACCGAATTAGTGAAAAAAGTGGACAAAAGCGGACATTTTGAAAATAAATACTTTTTAGAAGTTACGTTTGGAAAAGTAGTGGACAAATAGCAGACGCAAAAAAAAAAATAAATGGCGGAGAAGAGGTTAAAATAGGTACATACTAACGTAGATCAAACACTTGCTTTGCTGTAGTGACTTTATGAATGAAAGTGAAAAAAAAACAAATCGGGTAAGATAATGAAGGCGAATCATTATCATAATAATGGAGAATGAATATTTAACACATGTGTTTACTTTCTGGAAAAATTGTATTCCCTATCCTTTAAGGACTTACTAAAGAACGTACTCTTTTAATGGCATGTTATGTTTTAATTCCATACATTTATGCGTATGTACTGGTAAGCAGTCGTTAAGCTGAAATAGACATTCATTCAATCTTGTAAATGAAACATGCACCGAAAAAATTACCATGGCCATCATTTCCAGATAACGTCTTCATTTTCATCTTCATCTTGTTCATGCTCATCCGTATTCTCATCATTGCGCAGAGTCATCATCACCTGAAGGCGTTAATTCATTCCATCATAAAATTTTCTTTATTATTATTATTATTTTTGTTGTTGTTCTTCTCATCGTTGCAGTTGATATCCACTTTATTTCATTTATTGTTTTCATATCTGGCATTGAATGAATGTTCGTCCCTGTAATGGAAACTAGTAATTTTTATCATTAAATACCTTCAGATCCTAACGTATATACATACATACATACATATACATTCATTAATTTTATATGTATTAATTAAAATTGGTTTGACTGGCTGGCTGGTATCACACACACATAGATATAAATCGTGTCTTTATACACTCTTTTATTTCATTTCCTATAATTCAATTCTTACAGTTTGCTAAACAATGGCTAACACTTCTAATGGATGGATGTGGTTTGTTCATTATTATGCAGGAATAAAAGGAAATTTGCATTACAATTTTATTAATTTATCGTAGGGAGTATATAATTATATTTTTGGACCTCAATTTAACATACATTCATAATTCGTGATAGATTTTTAAAAATCCCGAGATTCGGAATTTCGTAATTCGTACAATTTCAAGACCACCAGTTAGCAAAGTGCGAAAAATGAAAGTCGTAGAGGAGGAATAATGCAGTTTTAATAAATAAATAAAAAAGAGATGTTGACGCAAGAGAGTGGATAGAAGACTAAACCTAAATGCTTCAACTGTGCTCATTTCCAAATAAACTGTTAAGCGCCACATAAAAAATCTAGATCCGTCTCACCATCAAGGAATAGTAAACGGACAAATTACCAAACACCTTCACAAGAGTATCCGCCAAACTAAAACGAACTAACACTGAGGGGCAAGTGTTGGATCCCACAGTCTCAAGCACATAAATGACAGACAACACATCTTCACTATAGACACCAGTGCGACGCAGTCTATAATCAGACGAGATGTAGTGAAGGGGAAGTGTAAGGCACTTGGCAATGTTAGCAGCAACTGGAGAGTCTGCCACCGTCCACGGAAAAGCAGAGGTGAAGGTGACGATAGCCAACATCAGCGTAAGCCACGTCTTAATTGTTGTCGATATTGCGGACGAGGTTATCATTGGTGCCGATTTTATGATAGCACATGGCATCAATTTGAATATACTGAGCTGGCGAAATTTGGAAATATCTCTTGACATCGGATACAAGCATCAAGTGCACTTAGAAGGATAATTGCTGTCGAACAACAAAAACTACCACCTCAGAGTAAATCATTGATATGGATGGGTGGGTTGTTGAAACAGCAGAAATTTTGACGAGCTTGTTGACAGCAAAGGCCCTCGTCAAATCCAACGAACAGAGAATAGTTCCGGTGAGAGTGCTAAATCTATCAGGCCCTGAAAAAGTCATCTGTAAAAACTCAGTGGTCGGTCAATGTGCTCCAGCAGAGGTTGATAATAAACAGCGAACGATTGCCAGAACCGGTTGAAATGTCAGCCAAGGACCAAAACAAATTTAGTGTAAGTGTGGAGGACTGGGTAGCAGGCTTAACAGCTCCAGAGAGAAAGCTGGTATTGGCATGTGGAGATTGCAGACAAGGAGAAAACTGCATTCAGTGCGAACCTCGGCTTGTGGCAGTTTAAAGTTATGCCATTTGGACTCTGTAATTATCCGGCCATATTCGAGCGGCTTATGGAACATATACTCAAAGGACTATGTTGGAAGGCTTGCCTGGTATACCTCAACGACATGATAGTGATTTACAGAACTTTTGACGAACACCTCAAAAACCTGTGAGAAGTTCTGCAACGAATAACATAGGCTGGACTAAAACTAACCGTAAATAAATGTGCATTGTCCCAAAAACAGGTAAAATATTTGTGGCATCTTGTTACAGCAGATGGCATATCTACGGCTGAAGAAAAAATACGAGCAGTAAAGAACTGGCCTCGCCCCCAGTATCTGCATGAACTACGCAGCTATTTCGGACTATGCACATATTACAGACGCATTGTGCCTAACTTTGCTAACGTGGTTACAAGCTTACATGAGCTCACCAAAAAATCGAAAGCGTATCATTGGGGTGAGTCACAAGAAATGGCGTGAAAAGGTGTGCTGCACCAGTTTTATGGTATCCAGTCCCAGGAGAAAAAATTCATTATAGACGGTGATGCTAGCGGATATGGTATCGGTAGTGTACTTTCCCAATTGTGTAGAGAAAGTCATAGGCTACTACAGTCGGACACTGTCAAAGCATGAAAGGAACTATTGTGTGACTCGATGTGACCTACTTGCAGTGATGGAGTGCATCATAAGTACCACCTGAATGGCCAACAGTTTCTGTTAAGGACTGATCATTTAGCACTGTCCCTGAAGGACAGTTAGCACGTTGGATTAAGCGCCTCCAGGCTTACGACTTCAGCATTGGAAACCGTAGAGACATAAAACATGAGAATGTTGATGCTCTTTCACGCTGACCTTTTAATTTGGAGTATAAGCATTTAGAAGAAGGAATCCATCGTTGATATCCGCCTAACGCAGATTGAAGCAGATTGAGACTGGTCTGAAGCATAGAGAAGGGACCCAATATTGACGAAGATTACAGCAGCTAAGGAAGAGGACAAACGACCTACCAGAAATAAGATATCAACCGAACTTCCTCTTACAAAAGAATACTGGGCACTATGTGATAGTTTAAAGCTGATAAACTTATATCGACATTGGGATATAATGCTTACTAATGGCAAGACCTCATTCATCCTAATAGTGTTGCCTTCGTCCAAAATGAAGGAAGTGTTAAACGAGTACCATAATGGAGCTAGCGGAGGACACGTTGCAGTAACAAAGAGTAAGTAGGCGGACTGGATAGCAAACTATACCCAGTGTATTGCAGATAAAGATCCAGTAAAAAGAAGTCAAGATCAGCTGCAACAATATAAATCGGTCGCACCTTTAGAGGGGATAGCGATAGACCCTTTTCCAGTCAGCAATGCCGGAAACCGATTTGTTCTCGTAGTGATTGACAGCAAATGGCCGGAATTGTATGCCATACCCAATCAAGAAGAGAGCACAATCGTAAATTTTTTTTGTAAACAACTGGGTATGCGGTATTAGGTATACGGTATTAAAAAGACTCGAACGACGTTGCTTCACCCACAGTCTGACAGAATAGTAGAATGATTTAATCGAACCCTGGAAGAGTACTTGCGGAAAATAGTGAGCGAGCAACAGAAGGACTGGGGCGAACACATTCCGATGTTGGTGCTGGCGTATCGATCTGCAATTCATGATTCCAGATCACCCGCCAAAGTAATTTTTGGGACTGAATAAAACTGCCCGGTAACTTGAAGTTAATCCTGCCGCAGAGAGGGATGCCACTGCATAAGAAAGCCTAAATGAAATTCATTAATTAGTGCGTACCCGAATAAAAATGGTCAGCAATAGAATGAAAGCCAGGTATGATCGTGTGGCAAACACGGAGAGCTTCCATGAGGGAAAAGTGGTTCTAGTATGGAACCTAAAGCTACAAAGCAGTTGGGAAGGACCTTATAAAATAATTAAGAGGTTAAATGATATCGTGTACAGGATACAAAAAGCTAACAGTCCCCGAACAAAAATGAATGTCGTCCAAAATAAAAATATAGGAAAAGAGGTAATGAGCCTATTCGGAACGAACAGGCGGCAGTGTTACGCAACAACAGTCGAAACGACCTAATATCGTTTAACAATAAAAACGGTAAACAAAAGCTATCTGCTACACATACATATACACACTAACAAATACAATGAACATGATGTGATTAATAATAGCCACACCAATAACTACAACAAACATGTTTAAGCAAAGCATCGACAAGTATGAGAGAAAAAGGGATAGACAAATAAGCAAACGCAAAATAATTCTCGAGAATGCAAAACCCCAAACATTCCACTTCGAGAACCATCGTAAGACTGAAGAGGTTCGCATATAAAAAGGCAAGGCAAAGCAGCCAATCAGTCAGTAAGAATTCAGTCAGCTGTTTCCGAAAAAGGTTATACAAATATTGCAACGTTGCGAAAAACTCTGTATCTCCACACAACTGCTAACGGCATCATTTATCACCAAATTTAAATCATGAGTGGCACAATGCACGTAATCTGCGTTGGGTTGGATATCCTTAATATGTCTTTGAATACTATTATACACACTGCTCATGACACTGGCATCATAGCCTTGCCCCACACAATTTTTTAAATCAATATTTTTGTCGATAAATAATGTTGTCACTTGGTTGACTAAATCTATTGCGCCATATTTGATGGCTGCATAAAAGCCTAGAAATACTTGTTTTACTTCTATATTCTATAAATGGCTGTACGTTTTCCGATCTGGTTATTACTGTATACCTCACAGTAATGGTTAGCTGATCTACCTTTGATACGCCCTGTGTCGTACCCGTTATGATGGCAAAAAACAGTGACGCTCTAATTTGTTCTAGTAGATGGGTTTCGAGTTTGGTTCTCAAGCTCTCAATCATTTCAGTTTGATTTGTTGCACTCAGACATCTTGGAGATCTAAAAACATAAAAAAACACACAATATCAAAAAGGGGACATGAATGAATGTACCTACCGCAGGTGACTTGAATTTTTTGCGTTATACAATGAGCTGTAGCCGAAATCTGAAGATTTGATACGATTTATTGACCAGTACAAAAAAGTTATTAGACATTAGCTTACTTACTGATACTGCATTAATTTTCTAACCATTCTCGAAAAAAAAATCTTAACTCGAATTCACAATAAAACGCACATCGATCAATAATAAAACGCACATATCACTATCCGTCAAATTGATATCACTGCCAACTACAGAAAGAATTTTGAGAAATCCCCTACACAAAAAAAATTGAAAACGCGCTTCAATTACGAAATTCATCCAGTTGAGTAAAAAAATGTTTAGATTACAGCCTATGAAAATATTTATAAATTCAACAAATATTTCCAATTAAAATAATTTTATATTGGCAAACAATTTTATTGAAAAATTTAAAAAATATCATGCAAAAAAACAATTGTTTTAATTAAAATATTGGTTGGAAATAAATTTATAATTTAATAAACTTTTTATTGACTGACGTGTCGTTACTTAAGCTCTGTGATAAATTTCTTTTGTGAATAATTATTAAAATTGTCAAAAATTGCTAAAAGGCGGTCTGGTGTCAAATCGGAGGACTTGAAGTCCACGGCTGATGCGTCAGGCTTAAAAATGAGCCGATATAATTATTGGACTTCGTTACAAGCATTGGACGCTGATGACAATGCTGAAAATATAGACACTCCAGTGCATTTTTCAAATACTAAGGAATTTATTTCACCTATTAAAGTGCTTTCACACAATAGTGATCAGTTTCATCAAATGTTTAAAACTCTGGTATGACCAAATACTATATTAAAAAAATATCAATTGGAATAAAAATTTTTTGTGAAACAAAACAAACATTTAATGTAATTATTACCATATTAAAAGAAAATAACTGTAAATTCTTTTATACACGAATCAAAATATGATAAACCATTCAAATATGTCTTGTACGGCTTAGACAACAAATTTGCCGAACAAGTAAAACAAGAATTGATTTTAAGAAAAGATAAATGTACAGACGTTAAAAAAATAAAAAAAAAATACAATGAGTACGTTGATACTCTTTATATAGTATATTTCGAAAACGGCTCGGAAAAATTAAATGATTTAAAACAAAATCTAAAAACTCTCTTCCATATGGTAGTAAAATGGGACTATCAAAGAAGAATTAAAAATAAACCGGTTCAGTGTTACAGATTTCAATAGTACAGTAAGAGAATATTATTTAAACTTAAGATATAAGAATTAGCGTAAAAATAATCGGCAATCAAATAGTCGAATATTTAATAATAATAACGGTCTAGCGATAATATTTGATTAAAACTGTTTCCCATATTTACCTAAATTCAGCAATAGACGAGAAATTAGTCAGCCTCTCAAAATTATAATTTTACTAGAAACAATACTTAAAATTCAAATAAGCTCTTTACTGCCGAAGAGATAAGTCAACTTACACTAGATATTTTAAATAAATTTAAAATATGTAATTCTAAAGAAGAACAATTTCATGTTATCACACAATTAGCTGTTAAATATTTGTATAGTAAATAATTATTCACAATGATTCAACAATTAAGTATAATTTTATGGAACTGTGGAAGTATTAAAAATAAATATTTAGAATTTTACTTTATTTTTGAAATAATAATATTGTAGATTAATGCTTTCTATCAGAAACTTGGTTGTCAAGTTCTGTTAATATATCTCAGATGGGTTACTATTGCATTCGACGTAATCGATCGGATCGTATTGGTGGAGGGATTGCAGTTTATTTTTTGAAAGAATTAAGTGATTTTAAACCAGTTTTTATCGAAACTAATCATATAGGAAATGTTGGAATTTGTTTAACGACATCTGATAATAGCAAAATAAATACTTTTGCCGCATATTTCCCTGGGCTTATTGCGACTTCGGTAAATAAAGGATTATTTAGAAAGGAAACTCCTTGCAGTTGACAGTGATGTTATTGTTTGTGGAGACCTTAATAGTAGACACAGATTTTGGAATTGTAATCGCACAAATGCCGTATACAATTTTACATTCGGGCTCGCCAACTTATATTCCCACAAATAGAAACCAAATACCTTCTGTTATAGACTCGATTGTTTCAAATATACAACAATGCATAACCCACCCTATAACAATTAACGAACTTAGTTCAGAGCACCTTCCTGTATTATTTAAATTAAATATAAATTAATTGCGTTCTGGGCGATTAGATTATAACTACAATAAGACCAATTGGAATCCTTATAGGCATTGGCTAGACCAATCGGTTTCCCATTTACCTTGTGATGTAGGTGCGGTAACAAGAAAAGACGTTATTGATGTAAGCGTAGAGTATTTTACAAAGAAAATGATCGATGCCATTGAAGTTGCAACTCCTAAAATGAATAATGATTCGGTATTAAGTTATCGAAACTTTTATTGGCGTAATTGGCTAAGGTATCGAATTTTGATTTTATGAGCAACTATAATAAAGAGATTTCTAAATTTAGAAATAAATCGTGGAACACTAAATCAAAATTTAGATAAAGCTTTAAAACCGTTTTGGAAAATAACAAAGTGTGTTTAAGAAAGAACCGTATATTTATGCCGCCTTTGAAAGACAACTTACTACATTGACCGAGTTTCTAAAAATTTCAGTAACCAATCCCACACTTCTCTAATAGATATTGTAAAAGAACGATTTTCTCAACTTAACATTTACACAGATTCACATGAATATGTAAATAATAATGAAATCGTTACAATTAAAAAAGATTTAAAAGTAGGAAAGCATCAGGTTTAGATTGTGTTAAAAAAACTATACTTATACCCATTTTAGAACCCAATAAACTTCCCAATTCAGTACAGAGCTATCGTCCAATAAGTCTTCTCAGCACTCTCAGTGGGATTTTGGAAAATATTATTGAAATAAAACTCACCAAGTTCATGGATCTCAATAAAATCTTACCACTAACTCAGTTTGGTTTCACCCCATTTCACAGCACAGTTCATCAAATTAAACGTATATGTAATTATGTTAATTCCAAATTCATAAAGGGAATTTCAACTGTTTTGTTTACTTTGGACACCGAGAAAGCTTTTGACTCCATGTGGTATAACGCCCTAATATATAAAATGATTCAGATTCATTGAGTCATTTTTGAAAAATAGATTTTATTGTGTAAGTTTAAATGATATATGTTCTGATTTAGTTGAAATTCCAGCCGGAGTTCCACAGGGCTCGGTTCTAGGACCATTGCTCTTTAACTTGTACTGTCCTGATATGCCGGAACCTAGAGGAGTAGAATGTGCTGCATATGCTGACGATACTTGTTTATATGCATAACACCTGTATGGTCAAAATATTGCTATAGATTTACAACTAGTGGCTTATTTTCACATATGGAAAATTAAGATTAATGAATGCAAGACCCATGCAATATATTTTTCTCGTAGAAGAAATTTATATTTCTATCCATCATCTCAACTACAAGTCAATGGCTCCAATATACAATGGAGTGATAGTGTTAAATATTGCTCATCGAAAAAATAAATTTTTAACAGAGCGCTTCAAGTTTTCTTGTAGTATGTCTAGTAACCCACTCATTTCTGGCCTTTCTGAAAGAAGACCAATTTATGTATACATATATTTGATTATATCACAAGTCGCCGTGGTCTAGTGGGTAGTGTGTTGGCTTATTAGACGAAAGGCCCGGGTTCGAATCCCAGGTCAGACATCAAAAACGAAAAATATTTCTTCGGCGACTTCCTCTCAGCAGATTTCTGGCAAAGACTCTGAGAGTAAAAATTGCCATGAAAAGCTTCTCAAAAATCTGTCGTTCGGAGTCGACTTTAAACTGTAGGTCCCGCCACTCATGTATAAAATTAACGCACACAACATAAATGGTGTGAGAAGCTAGGTCGTAATCCTGACTGAAGGGTTGTAATGGCCAATTATGTATGTATGTATGTATATCACAATACATACATGAATGTATTACGTATGTACTTAAAAGTTTATATATGACTTTTAATTATATATGTATGTATGTATGAGTGTATGAGATGTATTTTTGTTTTATATTAAGTTGTCTCAAGTATTAAATCAGAGGTTTTTATAATAATACTATTTTCCTCTGAAGAATAATATTTTTTTTTTTTATAAAAATCCTCTTACAAACTAAATATTATTTTATAGATGAAAAGTTAATATAATGACTAAAACTCTGTTGTGTTAAAGGTTTTATTAATAATAAAAAAAATAAAATATAATCAATGTTATTAACCCTGAATGGTTAATCTTAGTCGAATCGACGAAGCTGATTTACACTTTATCATATATGTTACTCTTTTATGTTCGACCAAATTTCGCTCTTGTTTTCAACAACCTTATTTGATAATAAAAGATTCCAGCCAGTTTTTACCTTTTTAAAAACGTTAATGTATGAGTTCGTTGACTGCAAACCAAGTAAAAACAAATATGTGTTTATTTTAATGAAACTCTTTATTAATCAAACTACTTTTATGTGCCACTGTCCAAACTTATATAAAGTACACAACAATAACTATAACAATATGTGCTCGTTCGATACTCTTCTCTGCTTATAACCTTTTTAGAAGCAACAGCACTTGTTAGTTATTCTCTGCTTACAACCTTTTTGTAAGCACAACACTTCTGCTCGCGTTAACACTAACAACTGTTCGGTAGACTTTACTACGGACGCAACTTGTCTTCACACCGCGACTTTTACTTCATACGCAACTGCACACAAGACTGACAGAATTCACTCTGAACTGGTTTGCCTGTGTTGTCTTGCCCTTTTTTTTTGCGTACGTCTTCAGTCTGATGATGGTTCTCGAAGTAGAAGGTTCGCGTTCTCGCCATCTAGAGAATTCTGTAGCTATTGCATTATTTGTTGTTACGTCTGCTTACTTGTCCATCCCTTTTAATCTCATGCTTGTTATTGCTAGTTTACTTATACTAAGTTCGATGTATGTGTTAGTGTATATTTGTGCCGTGTGTATTGTGTACGCATTGCCTCAAGGTCTTTGTATTTGTAGCTTTTATTTATCCTTAATGTTAACGATATTAGGTCATTTCGCTATGCGTAACAATATGATAAAGTCTAAATGAGCTTCGTCGATTCGACGAACAGTAACCAATTAGGGTGAAAGTATTCATCCATTCAACGAAGAGTGACCTTAATGTACAAAATAGAAGAGTAACAGTCTAGGGTTAAAACTCCTGTATGTAACCAACTAATATTTTATTTGTTTTAATAAAAAATTTAATTACTTTTGGCAAAAAAAAGTAATAAAAATTTTAATTGATTTAAATAATACTTTATTTCGTTTTACCCCCATAAAAAGTCTTGGAAATTAATATATTTTTTTATAGAATATAATAGATAAAACAAATCAAGTATAAGAATTTTCTTTTAGTTTTAAAATTTCATGTTTTAGGGTTGAAACCTTTACAATTTTTTTTTAAGATAGGTATGTCATAAAAAGTCTTGAATAGAATAATAAAATATTTCAGATTCCTCGGGAAACTAAAGATTGAACACAAAAAATATATTAAAAAGTAAATCAAATCGTTTTATAAGACTCAAAAATTAATAACTAATGCCATCGAAATAAACAATTATAGATTTAATATAATACCAGAAATTAATAATTTGGACTAGATATTGCGTTCTTGAAGCACAAGAAGTTTCAATTTTATGTCGATTTCTTCTTCGGATTCAGCCAAAATTGCAAAACTCTCCTGAGGATCTATGTAGTACAAAAAACTTTTTGCGTATTTTTGCCTTTAATTTATAGGTGTTGCCGTTTTACATATTTATGAAGTCGCCGTGGTCTAGTAGGTAGTGTGTTGGCTTATTAGACGTAAAAGCCAGGGTTCGAGTCCCAGGCCAGACATCGAAATTAAATACAAAAAGTATTTTTTCGGCGATTTCCTCTCAGCAGATTTCTGGCAAAAACTCTGAGAGTAAATAAAATTGCCATGAAAAGTTTCTCATAAAATCTGCCTTTCGGAGTCGACTTTAAACTGTAGGTCCCGCTACTCATGTATAAAATTAACACACACAACATAAGTGGTGTGAGAAACTAGGTCAATAATCCTGACTGATGGCTTCTAATGACCAAGTATGCATGTTTTTCATATTTATAGTTATAATTCGTATTATATTTTTTTACACGCAAGTTTGAACTTAATGGCAATTATTTGCTTGTTTCACTGTATTAAAATGACTTCACAACAACACTGACACATACTGATCGTTTTTTCCCCATCATGCTGCATCTTGTTTTCCAAAACAGCAAAAAAAACTTTTCAAGTCAACCAAATTATTTGTTGAATTGAGTAATAAATTATTTAACTATTTTAATTTGTTATATTTTCCAAAATGTAAATGTTATGTGGTAGCGCTTTATGCACTTGCAAAAAAAGCTCAAACATTAACATAAAGCAATTGTTTATAAAAAATCGACGATATTAATAATAAATTTATCGAATTAAATAAAAATTTATTCAAAATTAAAATTTTTAACAATTATCCATTTAATAGAAACAAAACTGGCAAAAATTTTTTCAGAATTTCTTTCAACTGAGTTGTCATGATTAAAGTGTGGTTGCAATCTGTCATATTTATTTTGAAAATGGGAGAGATTTCCAAAAATTCAGTTCGATCAAGATTTCTGGTATGCATTCGAGGGCCCTCTGAGCTTAAGGGCCCCGGGGCACTGTACTTAGTCAATAAAGATACTTTAGAAAAATTTTGACATTTATGTTACATCTGTTATGATAATAGATTTCTATCCTTAAAGGTTCTGGCAATATTATAAGCCGCGTTTATGAATCACTACAGGAAGGAGGCAACCACGTTTCAATGTCAGTCTTATGTTAAAGGAAAAACTATCTTACGAAACAGAGATATAAACGAAGTATGTATTACTTATAAAAGCAACATCTTTTTAATATTGAATTTCATTTAGAACGTCTTCGCAGCTATATAGTACACTCAAAAAAATTGAAGCTGCTAAAACACTAAAAAACTTTTAATAGGATAGGCTTAGGCTAGTAATTCCTATTTATTACATATATGTATGTATCTTTGACTGGACAAAAACGAACTACACAAAATTAAGTATACAAGACAAAGAGACAACAACAAAAATTCTTACATCATAGGATAAACAGCCTTAGCTTTCAGAAAATACAAATCATCAGCATAATCGTTATTGGAATGATTCTGTAGGATGTCTTTAAATATGCGATCTATTTTTACTAATGGAGCGACCCCAGAAGACATAAAACAATTTTATATATTGAGTGGTAGATGTATGTATACACGTCCTGCCATCGTTTTCGGAAACATTCAACTTACATTATCACTCAAAACCAGAATTTCCAAAAATAAGAATTCTTATTAAGACAGAATGTCCGAAACTGCAAGTGCTTCATAGTATTTTCTTCGACACGTTAAGTTTCTGCTATGGGATCGTAAAGGTTATTTTCTGCCACGGCGATTCTCCCGGTCCGTGCTGATATTTTAACACTTGTTCCGATTCCATTTTCGATCTCAGTATTAGAGAAGAGAATAAGCTATACTCCATCCAATCATAAGCGTATCTTCGACCTCTTCTTCTTTTATGCCCACTGGTTTTTCGTTAATTAAAAAGTGTTAAATTTTTTGTAAAAGCTTATAGGATTGACAATTTTTCGCCTTGAAAACATTAGTATTTTTATCACCTTAACATGATGATGATGGTGATGAAGGATGAATCGCTTTGAAATCAATTCCAAATGACCACCCTCGGAGGAAGCAGGAGGGAGTTCCTAATTTTACCCACATCTGCACAATGTCTAGTTTATTAACAACAAAATGTGTCTTGGAAATGTTAATCCAATATTTTTATTCACGTATTTGCTGTTGATTTAAACGAGCATTACAAAAATTGAAATTTCGTAACCCCGTAAAGTATATTTCATCATTAGCGTCCTTGTTACGCCCATTACAACGTGTTTGTAGCAGGGACCGAATATAACTGTTATTTTTGAATTTTCGATTAAAAAAGCAACCACAATATCGGAGAACAAAACCAAGTACACTCAGGTTTCCTTTTGTGCGATAGATGCGTTCCAAAAAAAAAATCGCATAAATTGAATTCGAATAAAACGATATTCTAGCTTCATATAAAAATGAACGATTCGTTCAAAAATCCTAAAAAACCGCATAAATTTGAATTGAAAAATCAAAGCAAAATCGCATAAAAAATCAACAAAAGTGTATTTATTTAGTTTTCTTAAACAATAAAAACAAAAACTTCAAAAAGAATAAACAAAAATAAAATATTAATTCATTATTTACAGAAAAAAACAAGATGATCCAAAAAATATGAAATATGAATGTATGTTCAATCATTCTGCATCGTTTTGGGATTAGTTCGACGTCACTTTTATTGTTACATACCTATCAGGTAGTGCATACATATGTAGGGGACTAGATCAACGAATTTTTAAAAAGTTTAATTGTAATAGAAAGGAGCAGCTTCTTTAAATAAAAGATTCTTTAAATCATAAGTAAGCATCGACTTTTGAAGGAAATTGGAAACAAACTAGAACGATTGATTTTCACAAACTATTCGGCATTGAGATATGATAGAATTAGGTATCAGGCTCAAACTACAGCGAACATTAAATCCGTAGGTAAATCACAGCCGTTTTCTGAATCAACAGCTTTGGTCACTACAACTCTTCAGGATTAACAATAATGTTTAGGTTTAACAATAATGATTATATCAGTGTCGCAAACTTAGTTTAATTTAAAAATTTTGCAAAAGTTTAAAAAGTATGATAACATTTTAAAATCTATAAAAAATCTAAAAAAAATCTTTCATCACATAAATTCGAATTCGCATAAAACGAGACCCGAGTGTACACCATTTTGATTATCATGGACCAAATTTTTATAAAATGCGATTCTTTTTAAAAATCTGATTTTTATTATTATTTTTTGATTTTTATTTTTTAGAGCAAAAATAAATATTATGAATTCATCATGAATTAAAACAAAAATAACTTTTATTTCTGTACATGATTTATTAAAATTAGAAAAAGTATGTGATTGAATGATATTTTCTTAACTTCGTTCCATGAAAACAATGCCAATATTCCTTAGGGTAGTATTTTGGGTCCCGTCCTATAATTGATGTACGCTTCTCACATGCCAACAACATATAAACTTATACTTTCAATGAATTCAATAATAATAAAATGAAATATGTATTTTCGTTAAAATATTGAGTATTTTATTAGTCAAACAAACAGAGGGCATCGGGCCCTTTTGTAGAAAACAAGTTTTTTTTTCCTAGAAATAAAGTTAAAAAAAACACTGTCCCCAATCGTCCCCAGCTATTCGGATAACGATAGAATAAACCCGCAGCATCAAATATAATGTATATCAAATACTTAGGCAAACATCACGATTGACATTAAATATTTAAGAATAACAGAAGCTGGTACAAACAAAATTAAAAAAATCGAATCCAATTGACAATTATATAGAAATTAAACTTTGGATTTAAACCGCAGACTGGACTCATATATGTAATTATTTACTAATGTAATTCTATACTATTATTATTATAAAGTTTTATTGTAAGACTTGACATGTAAGAGCTTAGGTTGACAAAACAAATGACGTTTTATAGTCACCCAAAAATTTCGAATTTACCCCATAAGACCTGTTTATTCTAGCATAAATAAATTTATTTTATTTATTTATTAATAACAATACAATTACAAATTATTTTCTAAATCTATACGAGCTGAGTAACTTCGAAAACACCGAGCGTAGTGTCACAGACCAGAGGCTCTGATAGGAATCGAATCCACGACCCTCACGCTTATAGTCTAGCACACTACCCACTATACTACCAGGGCGCTCATGCCATCATTTGTACATCAATAACATAAGAAACTTCTGGTTTCTAAATTAGCGCAGGAGCACCAATTCGATTTCAGAAATAATCTCACTAATACCGAATACTGCTCTGCATTCGATAAAATTTGGCATGAGGACCTATTTCACATTGAATGTTTATCATCATCAGTTTTGTCAAAATTATAGGACTAGAGAGTGCGAGTGATTCATAATTGTATATGTACATACATGTTTGTATTTGTTAACAGTCATATTTAAATGTCTGCCTTCATTTGATAATACTGCACTTCTGAAAACTTCTAATCTACATAACTCCCAGGAACTCATTTCTCAGGTAATTAACTGAAGAACAAAGGTAAAACGAAAAAAAAATGTGTTAATTCCCATTACGAAAGGCAACATTCATTTCCGTTCGAATAAATAACAATATAATGCTTCAATAATAGTTCCTCAATTATGGCGCATATTGGGGACAACTGAGTTGAAAGTTTCGAAATTAACAAATTAAATTAAAACAGAATTGCAAATTCTTATTGTACAATTCCATTCTAAAACCAATGAGAAATAGTTGGCGGAAAAAGTCCTTTTGCATTGAGAAGCAAACGCACGTAAGCAGCTTTGGGTCATTGTTATAACTTGCCGTTAAAGGGACGTTTATTTTCGTTATTGCAATTTGCCGATAAAATAAAGATACCTTTTTTAAAACTATGACAGTGCCGGAGCACGATAAAAGTGCTCAATTAAACTAGCTTTTTTTAACGCAGTGGCAACGTGGGGCGCCGATTTTTTTGTTGTATATTGTTATTTTATTTAAGTTTAAAGTTTCCATATTGAAAATAATATATAATATGGCATGCTCAATCAACAACTTAACTTTAAAAGTTATCGACAGAATGATTCTCACTTTAGCTTAACCCTTAACTCATAATAATGAGAAACAATTTATTTGCCCGTTAAAATCCTCTCTTTAGTTAACAGCAAGTTGTAATAAAAAAAATAAGGCCCATTGAGATAAGATAGAAGTGCTCGTTAAGCTAAAGGGAAGATCATCCTATCTTTAACATTTAAAGGTCACTTTATGTTTGAACTTGCCATATAATATACCATTTTTGATATGGCAACTTCAAATTTAAACAAAATGATCATATACAACAAATAAACGAAAAAAACTTGTTTAATTGAGCAGTTTTATCGACTTTGCTCCGGCACTGTCACATTTTAATTTGATTTTATCTGTCATTGTAATAACGAAAATCAGTTAAAGGTAACTTTAGAGTTTCCTTTCGCTAAAGGTACCTTTAACTAAACCCAAGTTTAATGGCCCTTAATATAGCAAAGCAATCATTAAAAATGTTCTGAAAAGTAGTTGAGAAACTTATTTTCCTCTCGTAACGTATTAAACTTTCGTAGTAGCTTTCGTCGAAAACAGAAGGACAGTTTCCAAATACTTAAATAATTCATTTTAATTGTTGGCTCAATATAAAATTTATTAAAATGAATTAAATTCTATAAGTCTACTAACTGAAGGATGTCTGATTAAGTTTTTAAGTGTAACGAATATCAAGCCTCTATCCTCCAATTCTCTAGGTATACATCGAAATTGAAAAAAAAGTTAATTTTCAATTAATTTAAAATTCTTAAATATTCATATTCTTTACTTTACAGACGTTTCAATGATTTAATGAATTTTAATTTTCTATTAATAAATTTATTATTTTAAGTGTACATAGTGAGTGTTTCAATACGAACAGCATCATTATCGACGGCAGACGAAATGTAAACGTGATCGAAGGTGAGAAATCAATTTCCAAAATCTGTTATGTTTTCTTTGTTTTCTCTTCTTAATTTTTTGTTCACACAGCAACATTATTGGAATTGGATGAATTTATGACCAGCTTTGGAAGACGGTTGGCTGGCGGTTAAATTAAGTCTTACTCGCCGTCTAGAAGGAGAAGTTTAACACAGTTCAACATGCGCAATACAAGACAGTACAACGAACAGAACATGACACAAATACTGGACAGAAGTGTTTCCGAATGTCTGTTTTCGTTTTATTAGTGTGCCCTCATTATTAGTGCTGCAGGCATTTTATGCACGCAAATAAAATAAAAAAAACCAACCAACCAACAACATCAAGATCCAAGTCAAGTATCTATTTGGATTTGTACGGATGGTAGCCGAAGAATACCAAGTAATTCTTTGTGTACCAAGTTAAACGAACTCGAGTGAGACGACGCAGATACTAATGCCAGTGATGGTTTAGTTGTGTATCTTCCAGCTTAAAGTCTTTTAAGTAAAATTGTTTTCAAGTTTGCGCTTTTACGACGTAAATTAGGATAACAACGTAGAACATAATTATTTCCTCCATATCGTGAATTAATATTGTTGCACTGTGGCTCTAAACTCTATTTTTAAGAAAAACTGTAAATTCTGTTCTGTATTTTTTCTGTTTCAATGAATTTAGAACTACATAGTAATAGATCGATCAAGCAAAAGCAACTTTGTTTGTGTTGCTAATTGCTAGAAAAAGATATCAAAGATGCCAAGTACCCATTAAAATTCTATACATTAATTTAATCCACTCATGAGCTTTTAAATTTAATTAAAACTTTAATAATCCTGTGCCCTGAGTGCCGTGCAGTCTAGTGGGTAGTGTGCTACACAATTAGTGTTAGGGTTGAGGGTTCGATTCCCACCAAAGACTCTGATCCCTTAAGCTACACCGAGCAATAGTTCTAAATTATAGTGAATCACAGTGAAGATGACCCACCATGAAATTTATCAGTATTTGGTTAATATTTATTAATAAGGAAGAAAATAAAATAAATATTTTATTCTTTTAATTCATTGATTTTTTACATCAGAAACAAATTTATCTCACAATGACTCTCAATATTAAGAAAATTTTTTTTTTCGTTTTATGTACGAGTCTTTCGTGTCCAATTCTGTCGAATACTTAGAAAACCTTTAGAAAAACCACAGAGCAGTTTTTCCTTTTTTTACGATCTGCACCAGTCTGTGAGTTTGTTCGACAGAGTTTTGTTTACGTCTGATGTAAAATTGATGGTTCGGTATACACCTATTCGCATTCCAAATTGGCAGTTTTGCCATAGACATATGGAACTGTATGACTCCGCTTACGTATGATTCTTGTCATGCGTAGGAATTATTTTAACTAGTATCACTTTCCATTTTTGAGGTTAGTATTGAAGACATAAAACAGCATTAAAGTTGAAAAGAAAGATCCCCTTGAATATATAAGTTAGCTTTATAACCATTTTGTTACTTGTTTCATCATTTTATAATAGTGTTCCGAATGTCTCCTAAACTTAAATTTTTTTAGACAAAGTCAGCAGAGGCATTGCATTTTTTTTTTTTTTTTTTTTTTGTTTAAACCAGCACTCAGGGGATGACCCCTACTCATGCAGTGCATTGTGCAGGTTTAGGAAAGGTAGAAAGAGGGAAGATGCGAACGGTAAGGAAACGAGTTGCTGCTGGTGACTGTAAAATGGTCAGTGCTATACCTTCACCATTAGACAGTCTACAGCAAACGTCCCAAAGAAGCCCGCAGTTTCTCACAACCACTTATGTTATGTGTGTTAATTTTATACGGAAGTGGCGGGACCTACAGTTTAAAGTCGACTCCGAACGACAGATTTTTGAGAAACAAGAAGAGAAAGAGAAGAAATCGCCGAAAAAATACTTTTTGTATTTTTTTTTATTTTTGATGTCTGGCCTGGGATACGAACCCGGGCCTTTTGTCTAATAAGCCAACACACTACCCACTAGACCACGGCGACTTTGCATTTTTCAAAATAACTTTGCGCTCAAATACCAGACGAGTTCCGTAAAGGTTGTTTTAATATAATAGATCCTGGTCGAACGCCACAATAAATAAGTCAACTTTGATGAAAAATCGAGACCTTCCAAATATTTTGTAAGAGACGCAATTTTTTGGGATTCCAGGAGGGAACTAATCTAAAATGACAAAATTAAATTGTATACGAAAACATATAATATGCTTGTATCTCTACCTACCTGGTTATGTCTACCTTCAGGGGCCATATGGAGAGAAAGTGCTACTATGGGAAGACTTTGAGATTTTTTTAGCAATTCTGTGCCTAGAATTAAGTAATTTGACTTTACAATTTTCAAATCGAAGTAGAGGAATTTTCTGGCAGATTTAAGATTTAGTCGTCTTATACAAAAAAGTATCCGCACCGACTGCAACGAAATTCGACATCGTTTAACCCATATTACTGTGATAGCTATCTACGAAAGGATGATTGTCATTGTAGTTGCTGCATTTTTGCATTGGACTCGTATACAATTATCGGCTAGTGACCTTTACAACTCTTCAATTAAAGTGAGAGAAATAGTTTCTTTAAAATCTATCGTAAGAATAATGTCGGGAATTGTAAAAGGATTCTCTAGGGCATCTATATCAGCTTCATATTTATTTTTACGTCTACTACATTTCAGTATTGTAGGTACTTGTCAACTCCAACCTCGGTCTTCACTTTTACATGCACTGTATTCTCATTGGATATACCATATCTCTCAATTGTAGTCAACAGCTGTTCGTAAATTTTCTTGCATTTTATTTTCGCTTTTAATTTACAATAAAAATCGAAGTAGACGTATGTCTCGAGGTAGATTTTAATTTATTGTGACCAGATCTTTCCGTACACTGTCAGTTGAATAATTTTCATCATGAAATTTGATACGTTTTATAAACAAAACCATGTATTCTTTGAGTAAATTTATTAGAATTAATAATAATTTTCTTAATTTATTATCAATTCAAAATAATGCCTTCCGAACGAATATATTTCGATAATTTCCATTAAAGAGACTGTTGTTTTGCGAAAGAAGTACCGAAAAATCCGTCTACTTTTTGGAATTATGAAAGAGAAAAGAATTAACTCGACAAGCTAAATTAAATAAAATCTGGATCAGCATTTATAAAAAGTAAATAAATTTGCTTAAATTTGTTTTTATCTTCTAATAACATTTACAGAATGTTTACAGAAATGTAACAAAACACGTTAATAACTTGAACACTATTTTTTATTACAACTGTGCTTGTGGCTCTATATATGTATACTAGTATTTCATCCATTTTCGATCCGTCAACTTCTAGAAAGCCGCTGCTGATTTGTTATTCTTACTTTTTCAGCTTTCTGCAATAATCTACATTGAAAATGTAGTTTTGTTAATGTAATTCGGTGTTGGTAAATCTCCATTCTTTTACTACATTCCCTGATTTTTAACTGTTCGTTTAACTTATTCTGGCTGTATTCACATAAAAAATGTATTAAGATAAATTCATCATCCTGACTAAAAGGCTATAATGTATGGACTACATTGATGATTCGAAATACAATTTGCTAATGGTGAAACCTTGCTTCGAGGAGCAAAGTATAAATATTTTAAAATACCCAGTACATTTCCGAAATTTCGGTCCAGTTGCAAAATTGTTGGTGATGAAAAAACAAAAGCTTAAACTCATTTAATTAAACATCGAAGCTTTTATTGTTCTTTTAGAAATATGCTCTACGCTTAATAATGTAAGAAATAGATTGCTCCTCTCTATACCTATTCATTTCGCTTTATCCACTTTGATTTCCAGACATAGTTTGCTGGCATTTGCCCTTAATTTGGTAAATTTATTTCGAATTCTATTCAACGTAATCAAGATCGACGATTAGATGATTTTGAAGCCTTGGCCTTGCATAAATACACAAATTTTTTGTAAAGGAAATCGTTCGTATTATTTAGATTTGATTGTGGAGTCGGTAAAAAAAATTCTTTTTGCCAACCTTCACATTAAAAAGCCTATAATCTCTGAATAATTGGAGGAAAAACAAAACCAAAAACAGAAAAACATTGAAAGGTTACTCAATTACGTAAAATTAGGCTGATTCAATGAATCTGAAAAAAGATGGATTTATGATTTCTTTTTTAATTTCAAATTGCTTCATACTGAAATACATACTCGTACGGTTGAAATGTATACATTTCTATTGGAATAAATTATAATATTAATAAAAATAAATTTTAAATTCAATATGATACGTACGTACGTATGTACGTTTAAAGCAAATAAAGGATAACTAGGATAATTCATATAAAAGATTCCTCTCTAATTTGTTAATGTGTTTATCGATGTCGATTTGCATAGGTAGGGGCACGTAAGAAAATTACGGTATTATTTTTTATGCAAAAAAATTTCTTAAAAGTTTCTTGACGAACTATTTTTTGTTCCATAGTGCAAAAGGTTTTTCTGTTCGTTTATGCTGTAAATGTATGAAATTTTGTTACGCCCTTAAAGTGGGAATACTTTTGATCTTTGCAAGTATTTCTGTTTTCTTTGCTTGCAGTCTTAAAATGTTCGAGTCAAGATTAAGATGCACACGTTTTCAACCGAAAAGTAATCCTTGATTTCTCCATTCATTCCTGTTTTCGACATATTTTGATTTCAATTCATACGCCCTCCATATCTTTTGGCTTTAAAAGAGAGCGAGACAATAAATAACTTTACGATAATTGAAAAATTATGAACACATTCTCAGAATTATTTACGTGAATATTGTGATCCTCCAATCTACTGGACAATCGTATTGACTCATGACTTCAGATCAGGGCAAAAGAACACTGTTATGGCTTATGAATTATGACTCTATCTTTATTGAATATCGTTTAGCCTTAAAGTGTGAACAACGTTTTTGAATTCGCCTTCTAGCGTGTTCTCTATTAATTATTATTCTCAATAAATTTCCAAAAACAAAAGCGAATTGTAAATACGATATGTATAGTACGGATGCTACACATTCGAATAGTAAAAACTAAAACAAAAAAGAAGAAAATTAAAAAATTGGAATATGTACATACGTAGAAGCATTACTCCACTCAATCTTATCTACTTACCATTTACACCATTTATAACCGACCGAGAATGGAAAACAACTCTCATGTATGGGTTAGTCCTCAACGTCTACTTTGAAGCTCCTCGACCGTTTATAGTAAAGGCCGTCGTAGCTCTTTAATCACGATAGTGTGTCAACTCTATTGTTTCTTTGGAGCATCGTTGCAATGTGACTTGTGTTTCACTGTTCTATCACTACTACAACGAATTTGCTCGAGCGAAATAAGAGGACTTATTTATGAAAACCATGTATTCCAACGTAACATATTGTATGTGGTTGATTGGCCAGTGTATCCCACACTACAATTCAGACAACGTTCGTGCTAGTTCCAAAAAAACTGTTGGTCGTATGAAAAAAATAATGGCACTTGCCTTTGTTTTCCCATGGTAATATTAGAAGGTACAATAGAGATTTTAAAATTGTCTACAACGGCAAATGCTAATTTATGCTTAACTACGATATTATGTAGGAGTTGTAATTTTATGGCTTTTAAGGGATTAACAAGACATAAAGTACAGAAAAATCATCACAGGTATTCGAAAATGACTTAAAAATATAATGCATTACTCCTTGTTATTACTAACATTGTAACAACGGCAAAGCACCCTGAAGGAAATATGTCGACAAGTGTCTCCAAGTCACCAGTTTTGTCGACAATATTGATGACTTTATGGTGACGTTGTGATCGAAGCGTCAACAATTATTTAATTTGTCTTTGATGAGAAAAAAAATGTCAATTGTCAAATTGTCAAGAAATTATAAACGTTTAATAAAAAAACAATCAACGTTATATAAAAATAGAAGTACACAAAACTAGAAGTACAATAAATTAAGAGAAAATGTAAAAATTTTATTTATTTACATATGTATGTATGTATATTCAAAAAAAGTAGGTGCTTTAAAACTTCTAATTTATTTAGCTTACATTGAACTCTCTTCGAACGTCCCCGGCCACTCACTAACCCTCCCTCGTCCGACCGCGGAGGGTTCGTCCCCATTACGTAGGGACACGTACACACTACAGTCCGGACGTTAGCGGGTAAGAGAAAAGTTATGGCAACGAGAACATAAAACAGCTACAGAACTTAATCACAAGCTGAATAAGGTGACAATAAAACGGAATAATCTAAGGCAAGAAGGAAAATACATTTTTATATAATAATTTATAAACAAAGGCCAGTATACAAGCCACGCTTTACATTACAAACACTACAATTAAAATCTATAGAATCATAATGCAAATTAAAATCATTATATAATCTACGAAATGGAAAATTACATGCATAATTCGTTCTATAGAAATCTAAAGAAAGAGGACGATAGTGCCGTGAAAATCTTGCTGGAATGCAGAAATTCAGGTTACAAAGCAAGAACTCAGAATCGAATCTTCAGATGATAAATCTAAATCAGAAACACGTATACACTTATATCCATTTGATTTGATGGTTTTTCTGTTTTTTTTTAACAAAACTGTCCAAAGATTTTTGTTTTTGATATATTTTTTTGTAACAACCAATGGCTTGCTCAACGGATGCTGCTACGCCCGTGCTACGATTTTCGTCAGGAAATTAATTGCAAAGCTTTGGAAATATTGGCGACTATTAATTTTTTTCTTCTAATATATCATCTCCTGTTATGACAGGAAATATGCTGAATATCAATGGCTAATAAATTTTCATCATAAAGCTCCTCATCGTAAGACAGCAAAAATTCATTAATATCATCACTACACACTACAAATGTCTAAAATGCACAATGCTGCAGTAAAAATTTAACCGTTTTTAGCGACGCAAATCGAAATTATAACAATGCAAATAGAATCGACGCAAATTGGGGTCAAAACGGCGCAACTCGAACCGACGCAACTTGAAATTTCAACGACGCAAATCGAATTTTTCCAGTTTTAAAAAAGCGACGCAAATCGAAACGACGCAAATCGGGACGACGCAAGTCGGGGCTTTAGTGTATTGAAAATGAGACAATTACAATTACAAGTCCAAGTATGAATTGTGAAAATTTGAAGGAGCCTGAATGTTCTGTCAGGTCTCAAATTGATTTTCCAAAATATAGTTTGCGCGAGAAGATAAAAAATTTGTATATTCGACACAACTGTTAAACAAAATGAAATTGCTTCAAATGCTTTTTTGTGTTCATTTGTTTCATTTTTTTAATATCCAGATGTAATATCAACTTAGACCAGCATTTCAGCGCCAAAAGAAAAAATATTTCAATGAAATGGGTTCTCAACATAACCAAAAATGATGTAAATCGTGAAGAAGACGATACTCCCAAAGAGGATTAATAATTTTACTTAATTTTAATAAAACAAAAACGTTATTTTGATGTTCTTATAGAGAATTAATAGTAGCTTTTTAGTCTTTATATTTAAATTACCAAAACGCTGTAACAATGAAATCGTACCTTTTTATTTTTTTTAATAAAATATGAAATATTTACAAAAATTTAAATTTTATTATCGTCTTTTACTACAGGAAAGTACCAAAAGAGTAGACTAGGTATGCTAAATTGTACTATTGATTCACTGGTTCCAATGTCATTATATAGTCAATAGTACTAACGTCAGTAGTTGATTTTCATTGACACGCACATTGCAAATGTCTATAGTAAATAACATTGGCTGGGGTATAAAATGCCACTAGTACTGGTAACTGTGTCAATAGTAAGTCAGTGGAGTTTCACTATTGGCATTTCCTGCAGAGCAATTACAAAGCTTAAGGAGGCTTTTAATGTACAAAGTTTTAAATTGCTAAAAATCTTCAAAATAAGGGTATAAATAGTCATGTCGTCAATATGACACTTTTGATCTGGCAGGTATGACTGTAATACGTGTGTATAACGTCAGAACAATTCTTATTAATTCCTTGCACCTTATGAATCTTTTAGTATGCTTGTTCAGCTATCCGACAATAGTTTAATAATAAAAAAATTGCTTATTACTAATGTCGACTAATATTTTGTAAAAAACGCTGTCATCCATCTACCACCGAACTTATCTCACTCCTCGGATATATATAAAGGTTCAGTTAGCCGACCGTAACATAATGTAACCGAAACGTCCACTTAACGTAAGAATGTATGTCATATGTTTTTAAGTAAATAAACCAAAAACCCAATTTTGCAAAAATAAAAAATAAAGATATAGATTTCGTAGCCATACTTATGGGTTTAAGTTTCTTAAATTTGTAAAGACTATTTATTTTAATTTTTTAAACAGATTTTATTTTAATTTTAAAAACTTTATCCCATTTACTATGACGCCTCTCCATTAACTTTAATTCGGCTGTTATAAGTTGTTAGTACTGTGTTATCAATACAGCGTTTTTAAATTTATTTCAACGATTTCATATTTATTTATCAAAATTAAAAACCACCAAAAATGAAAATTAAAATAACTAACACGATTTAAATTTTGTACGTACGTCGCAAAAGTTAATCGGTTTCGGTTGGATGTTGATTGATCGGGGGACATCCAAGTGGCCTTGTGAATGTCGAGATGCTGATACTTAGTGCTACATACTACTATGTTACGCGCCGCGGCGAAATCGATCAGCCTCATACCATTGGAGGTAGTGTTTGCGTGGAGGCTGAACTGTCCGACAGTGGGGCCAAAGATACCTTCCCGCCCCCTTCGCATTAAAATCCCCGGGGACGATTTTATCGTCATGCGCCGGATACTGATCGTATACGTCCTCGAGTTTAGCAAAGAAGACATCCTTAACCACACCGTCCTTTTCTTTCGTCGGGGCATGAGCACAAATTAGGCTGACGTTGTAAAGTTTTGCCCTATGCGGATTGTGGGTATTCTTTCGTTCACTGGCGTGAACCCAGAGACAAGGTGACGAAGTCTCTTATTAACCACAAATCCGCTTATCAACATGGCAGCTGTAATACACATCGCAAGATGCTAGCCTTTTGCATCCTTGTCCTATCCATCGCATTTCCGTTCTACATTTCATGAGGGCATCCGCCAGTTGGGCGGAAGCGCCTATAAAGAGAGCGGACGTTCCATGTGCCTACTCTAAAATCGTGGTCCTTGAAACGTTTGCCATGGTCGTCAACTTTAGAGGGGATCTTTATAGAGGCAATTGTTTTGGTTTTCATTGAACAGATTTTTTATGTGGTGGGTTCCAACCCCTACGCACAACCCGAATTTAACGTCCAGGGGATTGAACCTCGCTGCACACATTAGCTAACATCTAGCGGGTGCTAGACTGCCATCCAGGAGGGGCCACGAGGAGGCTGCGTGTTCATTTGAATACAGCAAGACAAGGATCGGCCTAGTGGTCGCCATGTTGGCCACAGTCAGAAACTTTGCCTTGTTTGCATGCATTCCATCCCTCCCAAACTCCTTTAACACTTCTTTCATTTTGGAGGAAGGCACTACTAATAGGTTGGATGAGGTCCTGCCAGCAATGCTTTCCCATTGTCGATACAAGCACCCATTTATCACCTTTAAACTGTCCCATAGTGTCCAATATGCTTTTGTAAGAGGTCCTTCTGCGGAAATCTCATTTCTTTCAGGTTGTTTGTCCTCCTCCTTCGCAGCTATTATTTTCGCCAATATGGGGTCACTTCTTTGTGTTTGGGACCAGTTTTCGTCGACTTCAATCCGTGTTAGCCGGATATCGACGATGGATTCCTTTTTCTCAGTCTTCACGCAGTGTTTACACTCCAAATTACAAGGTCGGCGTGAAAGAGCATCAGCATTCCCATGTTTTATACCTCTTCGGTGTTCAATGCTGAAATCGTAAGTTTGGAGGCGCTTGATCCAACGTGCTAACTGCCCTTCAGGGTTCTTAAATTGCAGCAACTATCTCAGAGCGGAATGATCAGTCCTTAGCAGAAAATGTTGGCCATACGGGTACTTACGGTAATGTTTGATGCACTCCAGCACTGCAAGTAGCTCCCGTCGAGTCACACAATAGTTCCTTTCAGGCTTTGACAGTGTCCGACTGTTGTAGCCCACGATTTTCTTCGTACCATTGATCACTTGGGAAAGGACACCAAAAATACAATATCCGCTAGCATCACTGTCTAAGATGATTTTTCTCCTGGTACTGGAAACGCCAAAACTGGTGCAGAACACAATAGATCTCTTAGGGTCTGGAACGCCTTTTCTTGTGGCTCACTCCATTGGTATGCTTTCGATTTCTTGGCGAGCTCATGCAAGCTGGCAGCAACGCTAGCAAAGTTAGGCACAAAGCGTCTGTAGTAAGTGCATAGTCCCAAAAAGCTGCGTAGTTCATGAAGATTCTGGGGGCGAGGTCAGTTCTTTACAGCCCGTATTTTTTCTTCAGCCGTAGATATTCCATCTGCTGTTACAAGATGCCCCAAATACTTCACCTGTTTTTGGAACAATACACATTTCTTCACGCTTAACTTTAATCCAGCCGAAGTTATTCGTTATACCCAGGTTTTTGAGGTGTTCGTCGAAAGTTCTGCCTATCACTTTGATGTCGTCGAGGTACACCAGGCAAGGCTTCCAATGCAGTCCCTTGAGTACATCTTCCATAAGCCGCTCGAATGTGGCCGGATCATTACAGAGTCCAAATGACATTTCATTTCGTCGACTAGCTCTTTTACCTCATCACGCTTTACCAGCGGTATGCTTCTGGGTGCCTGTTTTATTTGTCTCGCTTCGCCAATATCGATTTCATACTTGACCATGCCCGTTCTTCCTTGTCTTTTATTATTTGCGGCGAAAGCGCAATCATACCTCTTTAGCAGCTTTTTGGCTTTATTTCTCTCTGGAGCTGCTAAGCCTGCTACCCAGTTCTCCACACTTACACTAAATTCCTGTTGGTCTTTGGCTGACATTTCGGCAGTATTCCTGCTGGTTCTACAACCCACAAGCGATTTTCCTCACAATCTCCATCCATTCGCGCCCATATCAGTGATTCGCTCTGAAGTGGCAGTTTGAGTTGTTCGACCGCAACTATTCTTCTGGCGTGCACTTGATGCTTGTACCCCACGTCAAGAGGTATCTCCACATTTTGCCAACGCATAATCTGTTGCCCCATATTCAAATTGATACCATGTGCTATCATAAAATCGGCACCAATGATAACCTCGTCCACAATATCGGCAACAATAAAGATGTGTGTGACACTAATGTTGGCTATAGTCACCTTCGTCTCTGTTTTTTCGTGGACGGTGGCAGACTCTCCAGTATCTGTCCGAAGTCTTACATTTCTAAGCGCCTCACATTTTCCCTTTAATACATCTGGTCTGATGGTAGACTGCGTCGCCCCGGTGTCTATAGTGAGAGTGTGTTTTCTGCCATTTATGTACCCGCACGCCGTAAGATTGTTGCTGTTCTGTTGCATCACTGATATTGAGATTGTGGTGCCCTCGCTTGTGGGAGCCAGCACTTGCCCCTCAGTGCTAGCTCGTTATAGTTTAACGGGAAATCTTGTGAAGGTAGTTGGTAGTTCGCCCGTTTCTTATCCCTTGATGGTGAGGCGGATCTGAATCTTTTAAGCTAGCAGAATGTCTTGTGCACACCTCTAATAGATACCCCCAAATTATTAAGTCTCTCTGTAAAAACTTAAAAGTGGGTAGAATCCACTCGTACGTAAAGTAGTCGTTGGAATTTAATCTTGCACACGCCATTCCATGGGCGTATTTATATCTTGTCGTGAAAATATTCTCTGTATAGAATTGCATTTAAATTGCATCATAAAAAAAAGAAAACTCTTGCCATTATGGCTAGTTTCTGATTAAAACAACAGAATTGAATTGTCGCCATTCACTGAATATGACCAATTAATTCATTTTGTTACTAACACAAATATTATAGAAGAAATTCACCTTCAGGAGATCTTTGAACTTTAACCAATAACAATATTGACCAGCTGTTGATGTTACTTCTTCAGTCATTGGCAATTCTTTTGGCAATTTCCGGTAACTGAAATTAAAACACATGTTGCACTAAATAAAAGTATTTTACTTCTTTCGTTCTCTTTCTCCTTTATTATTATTTTTTTCTCTCTTTTTTGCAATTTAATTGTTAATCATATAAAATATGAATAAAAAAAAATTGAATTCAAAACCCCAGATAAAATTCCTTCACAGCTAATCCCATATGTTGCCATTAAGCAAACTAATTGGAGTTTTGAATTAATAAATGTGTGTGTATGTTATAGTATACACATATTGTTTCGTTTTTACCCTTTAAAAACGTTATAAAAATAAATATGTGTTGATTTTTAAATCAATTCTTTATTATTTGCACAACTTTTGTGCCACTGTTCGAACTTATTTCACGTATACAATGATAACTTTCATAATATGTGCTTGTTTGTAATATTTCTCTGCTTACAACCTTTTTGTAAGTAACAACACTAACAACTATTTTCTTCACACGCAACTTGTCTGCACACTAATCTGACTGAATTATAGTTCGATCTCGTATCTCCACACACAATGATTTAATTCTCACTGCAACCAACGTCACACACGATTTAAATCAATCTATCATTGGTCGCTTTGTCTTGCCTTTTATATCACTGGATAATTAGTGTGATGAATACTCTCGAAGGAGGATGACGGCCTTCGGGAACAATCTAAAAATATAAACAACTTGTTTCCATTTTTGCTGTTTGTGTGTCTTATATGCATTTTTTCTTGTTTACTTCTATATTCGCTGTACTTTGTTGTTGGCTCTTTTATCTTATATTTTTGTTTATGCTGATGTTGTTGCTATATTTTTGTTTATTCTTTGATGACGTGAACAACTGCAGTGTTTTGTTTTAGGAGCTTTTGTTTATCATTTTGTGCGTGATCAAGTCCATTGTGTTGTTTTTGGAGCTTTTGTTTATTATTTTCCACTTTCGTAACAATATTTATTTTAAAATTATAAATTTATAAAATATTTATTTAAAGAAAAAATATTTTTTTCCCGTGGAGAGCCTAGATGACAATTCAACTTGTTTTATTGAAAGTAAAATTTAAAATACCATTTTTACCTTAACGTTACACCTACAGTTTTTAATGATCACGCCACTTATGGCTGTTCGAGTTGCAATTAAACAATTCTGGAATGTGCACCGCATGTGACACCGAGACATGTTGCCAGCATATTTTGGTGGAAATGCAAACACTAATGGTTTGTGGTCGGTATAAATAGTGAATGTACGCCCTTCTAAGACGTATCTAAAATGTTGTACACCATGGTATACAGCTGTTAATTCGCGATGATACGCACTATACTTTCGTTGAGCATCAGTGAGCTGCTTTGAGTAAAATCCCAATGGTTGGTTTACACCATCAACGATCTGGTGTAGTACTGCGCCCACAGCAGAGTCAGATGCATCAACGGTCAGTGTAAGTTTACTGTGTGGCGACAAGTAGTTCAAACATGTTGCATTAGCTAAATTGTTTTTGCAAGCATTAAACGCCTCTAAAGCTTCTTTTGTCCACACAATTTTCGTTGTATCGTTTTTCTTATTTCCGACTATCAAATTTTGAAGGATACTTTGGTGTTCAGCTGCATTCTCTAGAAACGGACGATAAAAATTTAACATTCCTAAAAATCTCTCCAAATCTTTTGCCATAGTGGGCTTAACAAAATTACAGATCGCTTCAACCTTACTTTTAAGTGGACGTAGTCCTTCGCTTGTAATTGTATGGCCTAAAAACTCAAGCTCAGTCTGCCCCAATTTGCATTTATCTGGATTAATCGACAAATTACCTGCTCGCAGTCTATCAAATACTGTGCGTAAGTCCTTCTCATGTTGTTTTTCGTCCGTTGACGCCACTAAAATATCATCGATGTAAGCAAATGTAAAGTCCAAATCCCTTAACACTTCATCGATGTATCGCTGAAACGTTTGGGCAGCGTTTCTCAGGCCAAACGTCATGTACGTAAATTCATGTAGGCCGAATGGTGTTGTGATCGCCGTTTTAGGTATATCGGCTGGTTCGATGGGTATTTGGTGGTAAGCACGTTGCAAATCGATGGCAGAAAATATTTTTTTACCGTGTAGGATATTGGTGACGTCATGAAGATATGGGATGGGGTACCTGTCTGGAACCATAATTGAATTGAGGGCTCGATAATCGCCACACGGCCTCCAATCGTTGCTGGTTTTCTTTACCATATGTAGTGGGCTTGCCCACTGACTGTTTGATGGTCGGCAAATGCCCTTTTCCATTAAAAACTGAAATTCCTTTTTTGCTGCCTCGAGTCTTTCGCCGACAAGTCGCCTTGGCCGAGAAAAAACTGGTGGGCCTGTTGTCACTATATGATGTGTTGTGTTTGTTGTTATTGGCATTTTATTAGAATTTAAAACTGCGAAATCATTATACTCACTCATAAATTTTGCGAATTTACTGTCCGTTTAGTACGTTAATATTTTAATTGCTGTATTTTGGTCAAAATTTACCTTTGTTTCCAACATAGTCTTTTTGTCAATTAATTTTCTTCTTTTCATGTCCACTAGCAAATCATATACTTTTAAAAAATCAGAGCCGATGATAGCTGTGTTAACATCGGCGACGTAAAAATTCCATTTTAAGCTGCAGCGTAAACCTAGTGACAAATTAAGACGGCGTTGACCAAATGACTTTATTGGCGAACCATTAGCAGCATAAAATGTTGGTGTGGAATGTTTTTTGTTTTTATCGTCTTTTCTAGGAGGGATAACAGACACATCGGCGCCTGTATCGATTAAAAATTTAGTGTTGGTATTTTTGTCATGAATAACGAGTCGAGCGATTTGCAAAGAATGATCACCAATAACGCTCGTGGAGTATGGTGATGATGTTAGTTTTTTTAAAATCGGATGAAAAGTTGCAAGGCGGTCTACATTTTCTTGCATTTTTTCCAAATCGCTCATGGTACCAATATTTTATCTGCTAATTTTTCCAGCTCTGGTAGATCTGCATTTGATGCCTGCAGTATGGCTCGCGTTTGCGCTTGAAGCCTCTGGAAGTGACTTCAAGAAGTCGCTATTTATTTTTTCTTTTGCTAGGCCACTTAGTTCATTTAATAATTGTGTAGGGCGTTTATCCCCCAAATCGATCTCGGATATTAGTATTTGGATCTTTTTTTGCTCGCTATCGCAGTATCTCTCTATTATGCAAGACTTTAGGTTATCATACCTGCCTTGATCAGGAGGATTTAAAATAGCATCTGATATTTGAGCCAAAACATTGCTTTCGATGGCGGCCACTACCGTGTTAAATCTGGAGACATCATTATTAATTCCTGAGATGCTAAACTGAGCTTCTACTTGTGCGAACCAGATTTTAGGTTGTTCGGGCCAAAACGATGGTACTTTGACTGACACTCTGTTGACAAATGCATTGCCTTCGTGGTTAATGACAGACGAGTTGGTAGGTTGTCCTGATTGTCCAGATGTTGATGCCTGACCCAAGTTAACGTTTTGGCTTTGGTTTGCGTCGTTCATTTTACTGTAGGGGTCACCAATTGTAGCGACTTAAATATAAATGAAACATCCGTATCGTTTCAAGGAATGTCAACTACTAACTTTATATTTCAAAAATCACATGTCCTCATACAATACTTTAATTTCTAGAATGATCTTTTATCAATACAAACAATATCTTATGCTTCACCCATACAACCATGCAATATATATATATATATATTACATAAATTCGATATTCGAATGTAAAGAATGAATGAGGAATGAAATAATAAAGTATAAAAATGAATAATACAGTGTTGCCACAGTACAATTTTGACATCTAGCACCTCAGCTTTTCGGTAATTTAAAAGTCTTTTATTTTGTAAATAAATCAGCTTATTGTCATTCACATCAGCAACGCTTTCAGTTGAAGACTGGCTGGAATCTGATGGTATCAACTACTGTTATATTGTTCTGCAACCGTAGAACATCGACGATGTCAATAATAATGGCCAATCTTTGAATACCTGTATGTACAGGTATCCCTCCTACAACACGGTATCCCACTCTAACACGAATAAAAAAATTCCGAAAACCTCTTATAACACGGTACTTCTACAACACTATTTTTTTTAAGACTTATTCCATAAGAAGATCATTACAATGTATTTTCGACATAACTGATTCAAAATCTATTGATGTAAAGGAAGCTTGGAAACAATTTTCAATTAAAGGCTGCATCGGTATGATGATCTTATCACTGAAAGAACTGAAAATTGCAAAATTAAATCGATGTTGGAAAAAGATATGGCGAGCAGTATTTGAGATAGAAAACGTGCATGAATCAGGACAAAATGAAATTGGTGGCCTATTAAAACTTACTAAGTCAATCGGAGAAAGGATTGTGGATATGGCTATTGAAGATATTGAAGACTTATTAGAAGGTGGGCAACCAAATTTGGATGAAATCGATTCTAGCTCTAATGAAGATAATGAAGTTAATAATTTGACATCAAAAAAAAATTACAGGAAGTATTAGAATTGGCCAAAAATTGGAATTATTGTTCTTGGATGCAGACCCTTGTGCTGAAAGAAGCCGAAAATAGAAAAAGGGACTTATAAAATTGCCTAACAACATATCAAAAAATTTTCAATAACCTCGGAGGAAATAGGAAACAAAGCAAGATTACGAATTTCTTAATGATATCAGCAGATGAACGAAATATAAATGCAAGTTCAGAAAGTGAAGATGATATTATTCAGCCGAAAAAATGTTCCCATTTAATTGAATTGAGCAGCAATGATGAAAACAATTACTAAACTAAGTTAATAATATATATTCATATATATTTATGACGATTTGTGTTCGTTTTTTACGTATTTACGTGGATTTGTATTTTTTTTTATATATGTTGAATTTGATTTTTATTTATTTTGTTATTTTTAATAGAAATAAAGTTTCTTCTGTGGCATTAAAATATTTTTTTGGAACTTAACCCCTGTTTTTGTACCAGCTTCTAGTCTCCTATAGCACGGTTTCACATAACACTTCATATTATAGGAACCTATCGACCGTGTTATAGGATACTTAAAACTAAGGGCCTTTATTACAACGTTAACTAAAGGATGAATTTTAACGAGTAGATAAATTGTTTTGCATTATTGTAAGTGGACAATATGGCGAAAGTGAACGTTAAACTAAAGAGAGGATCATCTTATCAGTAACTTTTAAAGTTTATGCTCCAACTTGCCATATTCCACAACTTCATTTATAAACAAAATTGCTCCGGCAGTGGCATATTTTTGAAAAAGTTAACTTTATTTTATCTGTTGTGATAACGAAAATTAGTTAAAGGTAACTTTTCAGTTTCCTTTAGCTAAAGGTACCGGAATTGAGCTAGAAATGAAGGGTAACTTGTTGATAACTTGAAAATCATACTTAAATCGATTTTGTGCATTGACACGACCGATTTACAATCTTCTGTTTATGTATGTCTTATGAAAGGGAATTCGAACAGGCCAATAAGTTTATTATCAACAGTCAATTTCGTGTCGGAAAAGTAAGGTCTGCCATCTGAACCAAACAACTTAAATTTGCTTTAATCAGGAAATAGCACATCCATTCCAAAATGAAAAATCCTTTGATTCAAGTTCCTTATATATAGAGAAGATCAAATGAGGAGCTGTTTGCCTCTTTGGGCGCAGTATGCCAAATGGATTAAAGATGTTGATAAAAAATAAGGGCATGCATACCAAATATTAATATTCAAAAATTACAAAATTATCTTTAATTTAAGTGTGGTGTACGAGTTTGGCTTTGACATAGAAATTGTTTACTATTATTTTATGTTTTTGTTAAAAAAAATTTTTTTGAATTTTGAATTTCTATAATCTCATATATATATATTTTTAATATCATATTCACGATTTTCCGACTAATATTAAATGTTTTTCAAATTAAATTAAATTTTATTCGAAAGAAATTAAATTATTTTTAACACAAATAAATAAATTTCTAAAACAAAGTTATTGTTTTTCATTTGAAATTAACTTTGTTTCATTTATATTTAAATTTATTTCTTTTCAATTTCAGTTTATATCATTTCAAATTAATTTTTTATTATTTTAAATGAAATAATATCTTAATCTTTGTACAAAATTTGCCAATTCCTGTGTTAATACTAATATTTTCATAAGTATTCTTAACAGGTGCTTGGCTAATACTAGATAACGTACAAATTCATAAAACACAAATAGTGAAATAAAAAATTGCCGAGTTTGGGAATACATTCGTTTTTTTTCCTCCATAAAAAAAAAGTATTCCGGGTCCTATCGCTGATAGTGTCGACAAATCTTCCGGAGATCACCAGAACAATGGCGTCCGCATAGGCAACCGCCTCACATCCATTTTATTCCAATATCACTAGTAGCTCATTCATCACCAGATTCCACAAAAGAGGAGATAGTACTCCACTTTGTGGAGTTCCCTTCCTTATAACCCTGGTCGTTTTTAAGCTAGGTGCGGGATAGATTGTTCTCCCACAATAGTGGCCTGTACACCTAGCCTTGCCAGCGCTCCGGATATAGCGCAAAGTTCCGCATTATTGAAGACTCTTTCGATGTCCGGGAAAGTAGCCAGAGTGTATTCCTATTGCGCCGACGATTTCTCTATTTTGCACACCAGGCTATGCAGGGCAGTATAAACAGACCTTCCCTTATTGTATGTGTGCTGTCCCCTGGAAAGGAGATTACCACCCTGGGTGTGATGAAGATTCACATCCACAAGTCTCCCCATGGTCTTCAAAAGAAGGAGTTCAGACTTATGGGTCTGAAGTCTTTGGGTGTAGTATGAGAGTTTCTTCCAGTCTTCGGTATGAAAATTACCCCCACTCTACACCGTTCCGACAGTATACGACCCATCCGAATACTGGCAACAAACATCGTCCCAAGCATTCCGTTGTGTTCCATTTTCAGACGTTGCAAGAAGGCCAGATATATTCCGTCTGGTCCCGGAGACTTAAACGATTTATCTGTCGCCCATTTTATTGTGTTCACGGACGTGATTGAACAGTAGTCCCTTTATAGTCCCTCCAATGATCGGCATAACCGGATTTTCTCGCCACGTTAAAAAGTCGCCGTGACTCCTTTCTGAGTATGTCCAGATCGTGGTTCCACCAGGGTGGTTTTCTTCCACCTCTGCTGACCCTTTTCGGACATGCTTTCTCAGAAGCCCCTACTCTGACCTTTGTGAATCTAGCCACTGTGGCCCCGAGTTCAAGAATGCTATAATTTTTATGTCCTAATCCACAAAACTTTTTGGCTATAGACCATGGTTCTTGAAAAAGACATAGTCCTAGTCTTTTCCTCTGTTCGCCAGTCGGAGAAGTAATGCGGCGGTCGCCGCTTTAGAGTGGTGGAAATTTACTCTTTTTCATCCATTTATTCCTCCTAGGCAACATCCCAAAAAGCGATCCAGGGGAAGAAAAAAACTGGCTCTGGATTGGGTATGGATCTGTTTCGAGGTTGTCGATAGGCTCTCATTATCCTTTTCCTCATATTTGCGATACTTCCCCGGACTCTATGGGACGGTTTTCTTTTTTGTGGACCTTTAGGATGATGGTCCAAAACCGAAGGCCAAAACACCATTGGAATTCACCAGGTGCTCTAAAGATTCTTGATTGCATATAATTCGTAGCGCTCCTCCAGTTTATCAATTTTCCAATTGTGAGTTGGTACCTTCGGATTATCCTGAAGATCTATTCTGGGTCCTTCGGATTCAATGGTATCCAAGAGCGCGTTCGCGGTCGGCTAGGGTGGCGTCCTTCGATACCTCTAGTTTTCCGCCCGGCCAGATTTCTCCCATTCTTGTTATAGAAATGGAGAAAAGATCCAGAGTTCGCTTACCGCACACTTTACCAGCTAAAAGTGTCCTTGGTACCAGCCATACATTTGGTAGACTGGAGATTGCTCCATCACATCTAGGAAGATATCTGCCAGGGGATGATCCACCTGATCAGGGATCCGCTGTGCCCAGGTAAAGCTGGTTAATTCTGGAGGTGGCCCGGTATCATCCGTTAGGGACTGGGATATTTTTGGTAGACTACCAGCAATGTTGTCTCTCGGCACGGGTCGTGTAACACCTTAGTCCAGGCCATACCTTTATCTTATGTTGAGAGCTACAATTCATCCGGTCATAGGATAAAATCAGAGTAGAATCCCCCCTTAACTGGTGGACACTCTATCAGGCAACCACAATTACCAGCCGACACCCACGTCGAGGATTCGATACAGGATTTTCGTCGGCCTACTCACGGAGTCACAACTAGAAAATAGTTCACATCCGTACAGTTATATGGGTGTGAGGTATATTTTAGCGAGCAGCATACAAATATTAAATAGAGTAAATGTTAGCATTATCCAAATATTTCGCAACATGGCAAGCGTTTTACCACAAATAACATTCACATGGTTGAACCAGTTAAGGCTATCGTTGAAGATAACTCTAAGATTTGGAACATTATGTACTGGCTCGATAGTAGTACAGTGCACGCGCGCTAATGTGAACTAATTAAAACTGGCGTTGTTTGCTTTTACGAACTGTTCGCATTTCCGAGTACCAAAAATTTTAAAACAGAATTATGCCATCTTTTAAACAAATATCATTACTTATGAATTTTTTTATAATTTAATCTTTATCTTTAATTTGATTTTCAAAAACTTTCTTCATAGTATCTAAATAGCAAAGGAAGAATCAGTATGCAAGCTGATGTACTAACCCATACCTATATATACACCTAAAACGGGGATTCCCGCAATTAATAAATACAAAATTTTAACGTTTCGAATTAAAAAAAAAAATCTGTTCAAATTTTAGGGCTTTTTAAGTTATAAACACATAGACGACAGACGAAAGACAACAGAAAGCTGCTAAGTTTAGAATACATACGTTTATATTGAAGGCAGAACAGAAAAAGCCAAGACAACAACCTAAGCAGCTCCTGCCCAAATTAAATTATTTTCTATTATTGTGAGCAACTAAAAGCAAATTAGTAATGCCAATACAACATAAAATAAGAATTAAATAACAGCTTAAAATACTTACTGAAGAGAAACGTACAATCAAAAATAAACAACAATTCCTGAATTTATAAAAAGTAAAATTTAAATATAAAGGGCCATAATCATAGTCAAACACTAAAGTCGGTTCTTTTTAACATACATAATTGGTCATTACAACCCTTCAGTCAGGATTATTTACCTAGTTTCTCATACTACTTATGTTCTGTGTGTTAATTTTATACATAAGTTGCGGGACCTTTTGTATTTTATTTTGATGTCTGGCTTGGGACTCGAACCCTGGCTTTACGTCTAATAAGCCAACACACTACCTACTAGACCACGGCGACTTCGGTTCTTTTTAAAAACAACTTTAATATTTAAACTCGTTACTAACTGTTTCTTAACTATAGAGAAAATTAATAATGGTTTTAAGTTGAATCAGCTTTAAGTGAGTGGTTAGTATAATGTTTGAAATTTTTGATACAAACTGTTATAAATATTGTATAAGTGGTATCTCTGCACAGCTGATAATAAAAGCGCCAAAAATAAATAAATAAAATGATAAACAACTGGGCAAAACCTTTCCTTATACAATTTAGGCTTTCTTCCTTCACACAAATCTTCAATAATACCAAAATCATTTTTAATGTCCTGAATTGTACACATTTTTTCAATTATTTTTAAAACTTTTTCTACAATTTATAAAAAATTTAACACAACTCAAATTACTTTTTTTTTTTGGTTTACGTATGTTAACTTCTTTAAAAACAACTTCATCTTGTTTAAAGTATAAAATTGACTTTAGTGGAAAAAGTAAGCTTTTTATCGTCTATAGTAGCCTAAAAGTAGACTCTTTTATAAATGGTACTTAAAGTATATTTTTTTGATGACTATGATTATGGACCAAAGTGTTTATTAATATAATTTTGTATGAGAATTTGTGAAAGAAAGTGTTTATATCTGATAGTCCAGACTTCCCATCCTTGGCAACATAAACAGGATTGTTTAAACGATGGCAAATTGGCAACAGAGGGCGCTACGGTGTAGACTAAAGCTTTTCTATATACTTTGACATTAACTTTTTGTTTTTGTTATTTTGTCACTCTTGCTAATAACATCCACAAGGATGTATCTAATTCATCTAAAATTTTTTTAAAAATTTATAAAATGTGTGAAACAATATTTTATGAATAACTTTAATTTTTATAATTGTAATGCTATTTCCTTAAGAGCCCTTTAGTGATGTTTTATATAATAAATATAAGAAATTATTGCGCAAAGTAATAAAGTAAAAAATTTCAATTTAAATAATGTTTATGGAGAAAAAGTACTAGCATTTGGATTTATATTTTATTTTTATTGAAAAAATGAAATAATAACATCATTGAAATTTAATTAAAACTAAGCCAAACAGAAATTGAATTTTTTTTAGTGATATAAAACAGATGGACAACAAAATAAATGGAAAATGATCTCTTTTTGCCTTTTGATTACATCAGAACTACTTTAATTTGGTCCTTTTTTTAGAGTCTTCTTTTTTTTAGTGTCTTCTTTTTTTAGTGTCTTCTTTGTTTTGTGTGGTCTTCTTCCCACCCATACAGTCCACGAATTAAAAAATAGTTTCTCGGGATGCGAAAAGTAATTTAATAAATTTTAAAATTTTAGAAAAAATACAGAGTCGATTATTAAAGTTACATGAATTGTTTTTGTGTATTTTGAATCGAATCATATTCATAATTTCTGATACTTATACGCATACATGCTTATTTTAATATCATGGAACTTGTACTCATACTCAAAGTTTGAAGTAATCATCATATTCATACTTAACAATACTTCTGGTGCTGCTGACTTCGACTTTCCGTAATTCAACATTTACAAGAATCACAAAATAAGTATAATTCGAATACGAATACTAAAATACTCATTGTTTTGCTTATGTATTTTTTTTTTTTTTTTTAATGCAACAGCTAAGACTGTAAATTTTGATTAATGATTCGAGTCCCACGTACCACATCTATAAGTATTCTAAACTTATAAATCTGAATTAGTATGCTTATGAGTCAAACATGTTACGAAGAAACTCATTTGCAATATGTGCTTATAAATCAAAGTTGTAAGAGTACGAATGAATCAAAGTAAATTTCAATATTATTGACTCACTTATATTCTAAATTTCCTGGGTGCTTCTGAGTAGAGAAAAACGATTCACTGAGGATCTATTTCATATAAATACATACATATGTGTGTGTGAGTATGCGGTTTTTTTTATTTGTGTTTTTATTTTTGCTTACGTAAAAAATTCGATATTGACACCACTGAAATTTTTTATAATTTAAATTATTGTTTATTATTTTGCTTTTTTATATGCTTTTTTTTCTGGAAAAACAGGTGACATAATTATCCGTCAAGCTACCAACCTGCTGTCTGTCATCTATGTGTTTTGAGTTAAGAGCTCTCAAAGTTTTCATGCGCCATAAGACTGTGTATATATTCTAAGTAGATTTTTGCTATATCTTCAGAACGGATAGGAGCATCTTAACCAAGTTTTGACAGTATTTAAGTTGGTGAACGTAGAATTTAAAAATGCAAGAACATTAAAAACGTTTTAAGCACACTTAGAACGTTATAGAATATAGGCCTCGATATGTAGTATGTATTTTCTTTGATTTTATATTAATTTGTGTTTAAGCTTTAAAATGTACAAACATCTTTTGCAACTTTTATACATTTTAATACGTGTAATTCTTGATTTTTCTTCACACTTACTTACATACATAATTGGTCATTACAACGCATCAGTTATAATTACGACCTACCACACACCACTTATGTTGCGTTTTATACATGAGTGGCGGAACCTACAGGAAGTCGCCGAAAAAATATTTTCATACTTCCGTTTTGATGTCTGACCCGGGATTTGAACTCGGGCCTTATGTCTAATAAGCCAACACACTACCTACTAGACTACGGTGACTTCCTCAAACTTCTGATTTTTTATAAAAAAAATTTTATTTCGTTATTTCATAACTTTACACTTTACCACAAAATTTTTTAAAATACGAGCACATAAATCAAAATTTGTGTTGTTTTCTTTCGCCAAAATATTTAAGGGAAATTCAGAATTATAAACGAAATTATTTCGTAAACTTCTTTTTATTTTAAATTTCTGTTAGTAATCACAAAAATGGCTGTTTCCCGCTTTACAAAAAATTTTAATAATTTTGGCAAAAAATTCGGTAGTCTTATTATATTTGTTTATTTGCATTTTATGATTCTCTTTTTTATTAAGTTTGTAGCTAAACTTTATATTTAGTTAGTCGCAAAGAAAAACTTCTGTCATTCCCTATTAATTTATATCCATAAACTCTGCCTTTGAATGGAAGTCATTCAGGAGTAAAAAGAATTTTTCAAAATTTAATTAAAAAATAATTTAAATTTTATGTATTTGTTTATGCATTTAACACAGACTATATTATTTATTTCGAGTCACCGTGGTCTAGTAGGTAGTGTGTTATTATTAGACGTAAAAGCCAGGGTTCGAATCCCAGGCCAGACATCAAAACTAAATAGAAAAAGTATTTTTTCGGCGATTTCCTCTCAGCAGATTTCTGGCAAAAACTCTGAGAGTAAATAAAATTGCCATGAAAAGTTTCTCAAAAAATCTGTCGTTCGGAGACGACTTTAAACTATAGGTCCACCTACTTATGTATAGAATTAACACACACAACATAAGTGGTGTGAGAAACTAGGTCAATAATCCTGACTGATGGGTTCTAATGACCAATTATGTATGTATGAATATTATTTAATATTTTTTTTTTTCAATTTCGAATAGAATTTACTGACTCAATGGCAACACTACTTTCATTGAGTGTGCTTCTTATATTCACTAATCGTGATTAATAAATCTAAGTACAAACTAATGGTAATACAATACAAAATGGTAGAACCGGCATTCGATAACCCACTGGTTGCGTTATTGGAGGTAAATGTTACTAATTCTAGACACGCACTGGTGAATTCATCAATGATATTACGATTATCCATTGCATATCGTAATATATAGTAACATATAGTGCTAATTCGAATAACGACACTTTGGTGAATTTCAATTTTGTTCACCGCACTGGTCAAATACACAACCAGCATTGTCAACTCAGTACTTTTAGCATTGTTTTTAGTGCTTTTTAAAGCTTTCGACAAGGAAAATTTTCGAGTTAGTGCCTAGTGCTTTTTTTAATTCTTTTCTTTTCATGTCAGTGACATCAAATCAAAAATTAAAAAAAAAAAAATAATAATAATAAAAAAATAATTTGTCAAATGTAGATTATTTGATGTTTCGAAAAATATTACTTTGAAATGCAACTCTTTTTAAGTTGTTTGAAATACATTATATTTGCAACCACATAAAAAACTTGTTAAAACTAAAAAAAGTTTTTAAAACATAATAAAAGAAATAAAAAGTAATTTACATATTTTGAAAAATAAGTTAATACAAAATATTAACTCAAATAAAATTTTATACTTTTTAAAAATCATATAATAAATAATCAAATAAATAAAACGAAAACTCTTTTCCTTATTATTGCTGGTGTTAAATAAATAATAGTAATTTTGGTTTGTAATAAATATTATAATGTTTTAGATCTTTTTTTTGTAAAAATTACGCGTTTTTTTGGTTTGGTGCTTTTTGAAAATTTATAGTTGACAACACTTTGCAAAAACTTACCACACCACACTTTCCCAAAAATTCACCACAATACGTAACAACAAGATTTAAGCCTTGGTCATGGCGTATTTATATAAGGTGAGTTCGTTAGACCAGCTGATGCAAATAGTAATGTCAAAAAATTTATGTTTTTTGTGTATTTTGTTTTGATAATCAATTTCGTTTCTTCTTATTATGTCAGAAATTTGTATATTTTTCTTCTTTTGCTTTTAAAACCATTTTCGTGTTTTCTAATTGCCAGGTAAGTTTAGTATTTATTTTTAATTTTTTCTTCCCATCGTCATTCTTTAGTCAGTTGTTTTTGACAAGATGATGAAATCGCAACAACAAAAATGCCTGTTGTTTTTGTATTGTTGTACTTATTGTAATACTTATCCCATCTTATATAAATTCGCCTTGGCCTCGGTAGTGCGACCGTAATGTAATGTAATCGCAACAGTCAGAAACAGCTGATCGTTTTTGTTATGTACCAAGCAATACGAATGGTTATAGAAATGGAACGGAACGTAAGAATCTGTAAAAAATTAAATTTTCTTACATTTTTACATCACATGCGTTTAGAAGTGTTAACAACATGACAATATCAAAAGCCACCAAAACTGAAAATTTAAATTATAAACAGAGTTTACATTTTGTTCGTATGTTATATTTGTCTGTATGTGGAATTTTCTTTAAATAAAACTTCATATATTTTAAAAACCCAAATTATAATTTATTCCATTATTAACTTTTATAATTTAAAATAAAAATAAGCACTATTTTACTATTTACAGTATGTAGGTAGCACAGAATACACAGAATGGAATGCACTGACGTTTGACAAACGCTCTTAGCATAATTTTACATAATTTTTTAGAGGGAGCAAATGTGTTAGAAGCAACAGATATACAGAGTGAAAACTGGTGGATAAAGTTGAACAATTAAATGTAAACAAACATTGATTTTGTATTAAAAAAGGGAAAATTTTGAATATTTTTTAATTTCTTCAATGAAAAGTTTAAAGATTCTTAAATATTTAATTATTAATCGGAATATATGTAGGTCGCATAATATATTTGAACGCAATGATTATAGTTTCTTGTGGAAAATGTAAGAAAGAAACTAAATATATCAAGATAAAATAAGTCATATTGCTCATAAAATTTTTTTCTTGCAGAGCTTTGTGTATATTACCAGTATTTATTAATTTCTTGAATGAAAAAGTTAAAAATCGGTAATTTTTTTATTACTAATCGAACTCCTAGCAATTTCTCTTCACAATATAACAAATTTCGTGTGTAAATGATAAGTAAAAATAAAAATATAACAAAATATATTTTCATAACTTTTTGTTTCAGGAGTTTGTGAATATACCTCTCAATTGGTGAAATACTAAGTTACTGACAATTGATGAAAGGTGTCACCAAATACATTAGTTCCGTATCACGTTTCCTCAATAAAACAGTTCATTTCCTTTTAAACTATTCTATTATTCTTCAAAAATATCATCAATTTCTACCAAAATAGAAAATAAAAGCCCACCCTAAAAATTAACAAACATAAATAAACAAAACATAAATAAACAAAACATAAATAATCATACAGGGACAGAAATACTTTTTGGTAATATTTGCTGTCCCTTTCACAAAAATTATTTAAACGTCAAACTTTCGTTTCCATTCTGTGCATATTCTGTGGTTGGTAGTATTACTTTTTTTTAAAATTGGATAAGTATAGTTATCGATTTTTAACTACTACTACAACTAACATTTTACTTTTACTGGAGAAGCTAAAAACGTTTTAACAATCGTAGAAATTTGGTTTCCTAAATATATGACTTGTTTCTGTAGGATAAACGATTTCACTTGCGTCTATTTATATGGAAAATACAATCAAAAGTACTCAATTTTGTGTTTGTGTTTTCTTTAACCAACAAACACAAACTATATTGAATGTGTTTGTCTGAAAGTGAAATTGTTTGACTTACAGAAACAGTACATAAAATTTTTAATAACTACCTTTAAATAAATAAAAAAATCGTTAAATTGAACCTAAAAAGTCTGTAGTGATAACACTGGTTAATAGCTGAATTAAAGCAAAACAAAAGCCACCGTACTGAAAGCGATAAAAGAGTGAAAACAAAATTTTTAAAATCTGATGGGCAATTCACACGACTTTGTATCGTGTATGTTGTATTGAATACACTTGGTTGTTTGTGAACGATCAGAGCTATGCTGTATTGTGTATTTCTATTCCAAATGTATTTTTTTGGCATTCAAACAATTTGATAGCACGAAACCAATACTACTTCCAAAAACATATGAAAAAAAATGTGTATAAGTGTATCGGATTTATACATGAAAATTATCAACAACAATCATAGACTGTTGTATAATCGTCCAACAATACACTCTATACAACGATACAACGGCTTGTGTGAATTGACCATGAAATTAATGTTAAATTTGTATAAGGAACAATAATAAAATAAAAACTCAAACTTAAAAACATGACTTACTTCTATATCCATATCTGAATTTTTGTCTTTTAGTTTTTGCAATTTTTATTTCTTTATTTGTTTTTCTTTATTTCTTTTTTGTTTTGTTTACATATAATCTATAATTTCACTTACATTTTTATGTTCCGTAAACGTTACATTTGGTTACTGTTACATTTTGTTACGGTAGCATAACCAGCCAAACATAAATCAACATTAATCAGAAAGATATACCCCATCACACAAGCCCACCTCAATCCTGCAAATTTAAATTCGTAGTTTTTTTTATATTTTTTTCAAAATTAAATAAATTATGTTTATTTAGTTTAAAATAATAAATTGAATAACATTATAAATAATAATAACGTTTGAACAAAAAAATAATCTGTGTTTTTATTTAAAACACTGGCCAAACACTCATCTCACATTACAAATAATTTTTGACACACACACCGTATGGTAGCGGATTCTAATTCAAACCATGTGGAGGACGGACTGTTTACCTTTTACGGAAAGGTGACTCCAAGAAATTGTCGCAGTAATAGTCACTGCGCGAGACACTGCTTCAAGTGTGGGAGCAAGAGAACTTTGTCAGGGCTTGTGACTGTGACCTTCCCTATCTTATCTGTAGAAGCGATCCGAAGTTAACGAATATAGGTAAAAAAGAGTCTCGTTGTTGAATTTAAACCACTGCAGGAACAGAGAATAAATTTAACAATACAGAGCAAGCAGTAGATTACCAGTAAATGCAACATCGTCCTATGGTAAATTGGTAAATGGCTCTGTGAAGTTCATCGTTAATGGCGTTCAGCTGTTATCGTCCTCCTACCAGAGGTTGAGGTTAGAGGACGTGTAGTTGCTAAGACAAGGACAGTACCTGGTGGTCAAGTTGACCCATTATACAAATGTTCTAAAGGGGAGAGGATAAAAGGGGCGAAAAAATGGAAAAAAATGAGGAAATAGAAAAGGGAGAATAAGGAAGCGGAGAAATTACACAGACTAACAAACGCACAAGAGAGCACGACTGCACTATTGGAGCCCTAGCACTAATAATGAATTTATGGAGAGCCTTGATGTCGGCTCTCGACATAGAATTCAAACCCTCAAAGAAGCCTCCGCCAAGGGCATTCAATAGGGTGACCCCTAGCTAAATAGAATATTTTTTGTCGTAAATTTTCTGGTCTCACCCCCAGTTTTGTGAAAATTGACAAAAAATGATATTATCAAAGTTTCAGATCAATCGGTTGTGGTTAAGACGTGCCGCAAGAATGATGAAATTTAATGATGTTTATTTCTATGCTAATTTGTAGCGCTTGCTTTAATGCATGAATGATAAGCAACTTAAAACTGTTCATATTCTCATTGCAGTTAATGTAGCATTAGAGTTTGGCGGTTAAAACTACATAATTAATTAAAATTCTATTCGTACAGCCCGAAAAAAAACACGACAAAATCATATGTTAGAGTTGAAAAAATCTCGACGTTAGTACCTTTAATGTTATGTATTTACATTATGACGGCACGCTATTACCAGAGTTAATTGGAAGTGAAAATGTCGTTAGGCTTCCAATTATTATATCTTGCGGGGCACACTGAAAAATTCCTCGAAAGGAAAGGAAAGTGGAACTGGATGAGAACAGACTTCAGATGTTTGTAAAGCCATTCAGGAATGGGGCCTTCAAAGTAACATAAATGCTATTGTTTTTGTTACAACAGCTGTAAAAACTGGTTGTATAAATGGAACGTGTACCATCATGGAAAATCTTTTACTAAAGCCGCTCTTATAGCTACCATGTGTCCACATCATATATATGAAATAATTTTGAGAAACGAGTTTGAAGCAGAAATTAATAAAAACGGTCTTACTGTCGTTCTTTGCGGAAGAATTATAAATGCTTGCCCAAATTTAACTTTAAACAAATCTCGATTTGAATTCGATGACGGAAAAACATAATTTTATAAAAATTTATATTATAAATTTTGCTCAATATATGCTCGAAACAAAACTATCAGGAGATGACTACACTTTTCTGTCTTTAGGACAGCATACTAGGGAACACAACTCTAGCGCAATAACGTTTAATGCATCTGGTGCTGTTCACCATGCGATATGAATGGCGAAAGCTATTTATAGAATGGATAATTTTATTCCTAGAAGAATTTAAATTGACAAAACAAGAAGAAAAAGATTTTTTTTTTGTCTACTTCTGCAATTATGGCGCTCTAAAACAATTTCATATACAATTTTAAAATCATTGACAAGGATATGCCACAGGTTGCTGCAAAAAAAAAAATACTAAATCATTTATGGTATGTTATCAATAACGCAGCGGAAAGAGGCGTTAAGCTGACATAGAATTATAATTCGATTCTTACGAAATATGGGCATCAGTAACAGTATATTTCACAAGCGGTACAAGATTATGCCTTAAACATTTAATTTAATATAAATTACATTAAAGCGACTCAAGTTGTATAGAACCGAAATTCGTGAAAATTGTACCCCCTTAAAATGAATATTGGTGTTTTTATGATGACATTTAAAATATTTCAGCCCCAGCTTTGACCTCTCGTGAGCTGGACCATTTTGAAAAAGGGTCTATTTTTGAATGTTTTGTTAATTTGAGAATCTGTTTCCTTATCAACATATACAATATGTATATCATAAGAAAGGTTTTTTTAAGGCTCGTCCAACAGTGTATACAATTTGTCCAAGGACGATCATCCATGTTTTAAGGATATTCTGTAGAAAAAAATGGTTTTTGAATTTTTTATTCTGGGTTGTTTGTAATATAAATGCCAAATTAACATATTTTAATCTTTAGTCGATTTAAATAAATACGGGTATCAGCTTTTTTTGAAATTCGCGCAAGTTCACGTTTTGAAAAAATGCAATCGGATGGTAGCCCTTCGCTGTAAATAGGGCAATATGGGTATAAAATTTTTTCTTTTGCCAAATACGTCAGCTTTGTATATAAATAATTTAGATTTTTGCAAAGTACATGCATTTTATACGGTGTATTAGAATATATAAAAATGCAATTTTGTGGTAACTTTAATATGATAGCGGATTTAGTTTCTAGATAATGTATAGATGAAAATAGTACCAAAGAAAGAAAAAAAGAAATGATCCACGACCTTTTTGCGACATATTTGTTCCCCTACTTAAAAAAGTTATAAAATTTTATTGTTTTTATTTACAAAACTACAAACTACAACTACTACAAAACGCGAACTACCTTGAATTTCAAAAAAAGCTGAGACCCGTACTTAATTAAATCGACTAAACATTAAAATATATTAATTTCGCCTTTTTATTGCAAAAAACCCCGAACAAAAAATTCAAAAACCATTTTTTCTACAGAATACCCTTAAAAAATGACGTGGATGATCGTCCTTGAACTAATTGTATATACGCGCCTTTAAACAACCTTTCTTATGATATACATATTGTATGTATTGGTAAGGAAACAGATTCCCAAATTAACAAAACATTCAAAAATAGACCCTTTTTCAAAATGGTCCAGCTCACGAGAGGTCAAAGCTGAAGCTGAAATATTTTAAATGTTATCATAAAAAAATCCAAGGTTCATTTTTAGGAGTGTACAACGAGCGCTTTTTTTGGTGATTCGCACTAATGTACATATATACAAATGAGGGCAAAAAGAAGTACACCCAATTCTGTTTTTACATGGTCTTTTTTTACACGGTTATGTAATAACACGATCTAGAGAGAAATATTGATTATGTTTTTACACGATAATATTTGATATATAACACGGTTGAGAAAAATTTATGGAAATTTAAAAAAAAATATGTATATTAACCGCAACCTTTCAGAAATGATTTTTCCACCCGTTCTTTATAAAATAATTAAAGAGTTCCCTTTTTAATTCATTTTCATGACGGCTTAGGTATGTTGCTTGTTGGAGTTGATAGCTATTGAGAACCAGCCTTACGTAAGAGATCACATATGACACCCGATGATGATAGCGTTTAGAACTCTGTTATCTTCATCATCACACTGACTGCCTTTAATTTTTTATTTATGAACTTTTGATAATTTTTAGTTTATTTAAATTACCTTTAAAAATTGGTGAATGTATCTTTTGTTCATCAATTCACATTATTTTTTTGACTTTCTGGACTATAATAATTTTAAATTTATGTTACTTTTTTTTAAGGTTTGAATTGCTTTTCATTTTATCACATAAAATATACATTAATACTTATAAAAATTGTATTTAGTTTTTTATAAAGAGTCTCGTATCAGTTTTTTCCTATGAATTATTTTGTTTTTACATTTTTTTAAAAAGTTGAATGATGGAACCAATCCCCTTCTTTTCTATGTACTTCATGTCTTTTTTTACATGGTTTTTTACACGCTTTTTTCTGGAACGTATCTACCGTGTAAAACAGAATTAAGTGTATATGTTATCGACAAGTAGTGATATGCGGCATATTGGATTTCAGATTACGGCCGATAACTATACTTTCGATATAGTGAAGGAAATCCGGCAGGAATCAGGTCGAAATCCGTTGATTAAAATATACATACATACATAATTGGCCATTACAACCCTTCTGTCTGTATTACGACCTAGCTTCTCACACCACTTATGTTGTGTGCGTTAATTTTATACATGAGTGGCGGGACCTACAGTTTAAAGTCGACTCCGAACGACAAATTTTTGAGAAGCTTTTCATGGCAATTTTTACTCTCAGAGTCTTTGCCAGAAATTTGCTGAGAGGAAGTCGCCGAAGAAATATTTTTCGTTTTGATGTCTGACCTGTCTGATAAAATATAAACATTTAAAAAATATCTCAATGAGTTGTATGCTTATAAAATCTTGAGTTGTGACTAGTCTATTTTTTTTCTTTCCAATTTATTTTCTAAATTTTATAACTCATGAAGTTATATGTCATTGACAGCGTTGTCAACTATAAATTTTCAAAAAGCACCAAACGCGTAATTTTGACAAAAAAAGCACTAAAACATTATAATATTTATTTTAATTTTATTACCAATTTATACATACATACATAATTAGTCATTACAAACCTTCAGTCAGGATTGTTAACCTAGTTTCTCACAACACTTATTTTTGTTTATTAATTTTATACTTCAGTGACGGGACCTACAGTTAAAAGTCGACTCCGAATGACAGATTTTTGAGAAACTTTTCATGGCAATTTTTATTTACTTTGCTCTCAGAGCTTTTGTCAGAAATCTGCTAAGAAATACTTTTTGTATTTTGTATTGATTTCTGGCCTGGGGCTCGAACCTTGGCTTTACGTCTAATATGCCAACCCACTACCTATTAGACTACGACCATTTCATCACCAATTTATATAATCAGTTAAAAAATGTATTTACAATTTACTACAAAAGCCTATAGTCTAATCTAGTCTATAGTTTAATATATAGACTTTTAGAATAGTTTATAGACTAATTTTTAGTCTATAATTAAATTTATATACTAATTCGATATAGTTTTACATGCAAATGAAAGTATTCATGTGTGAAAGTAAACCTACATTAAACATAATTTTTTTACACGTATAAAATGTAAATGATTTTATCTTCGAAAATGTATCTTCGCCCGAAATTGTTTTTAATTTCCAATTTTTTTTTTTAAATTTTTGATTTGGTGTCACTGACATGAAAAGAAAAGCACTAGGCACTGACTGGAAAATTTTTCGCGTCGAAAGTTTTAAAAAGAACTAAAAACAGTGCTAAAAGCACTGAGTTGACAACGCTGGTCATTGATCTTAAATTTTAGGGTTTCCCCTAAATTACATCGGTATTGCGACACAACATATCATTTTTTTTTTTTTTGTCTATATTCACCAAACTGGGGGTGAGATTGGAGAAAATTTGACTTATAATTTTAAGGGCCGCCCTAATATTCATCCTCAATCTTCTAAGGGCTGGACAGTTACAGAGGAGATTTCCAATAGTCTCCAAGTCCTCCTAGTCGCAGCATACCCTGCAATATTCCGGTATGATCTTTGGCAGCTATCTAATCTCGCAGTGTCGCGTAATAAACCCAACTAAAATAACTAACTTAACTCCTTATTCTGCCAGACTAGCATTAATCAAACTTCCCACACTTAAAAGCCGCAGAACTATGTTAAATATCTCATTCATATTCAATGTAATTACTGGTGATATTGATTAACTAACTTAACTCCTTATTCTGCCAGACTAGCATTAATCATTAAATATCTCATTCATATTCAATGTAATTACTGGTGATATTGATGTCAGTTTTTTAATTCATATCACGTTTAATGTTCCTCCACGTCCATAACGTTATTTTTCCTCATTATCATTACAATTTTTTAGTTCGAACTACGCTGGTGGTGATCCAATAAGGAGTATGAGTAGCGAATTTAATGGATTATATATACTTATTGAAAAAATAATGTAATAAAGTTTTTAAATTCATAGTTTTTTAGTCTTTTTAATAAATATATTGTAATTGTAAATATAATTGATCGCCTGCAAGGAATAGTTCCATAGGCAAATAAAAATAAAAAAAAACTGGCTCCAACCTGGTGCTAAATCACCGCATTCGACATCGAATGCACATTCGAGTAAATACGATTTTCGATAGTCATAATTTCTTGGATCATGGTACTCGATCGTAATTTATATTTCATACTACCATTTTTTACATTGCTGTAGCAAATCACAATAAGAAAAACAAAACGAAAAAGGTAAACAAAACAAACAATATATAGATATTACATTGTGATATAGATTTATGTGCGCGATATTTTCTTAAATTTAAAAAAAAAATAATAATAAAAAAACTACAAATGGATCCGAATGTTTTTTTGTGTTTATAATCTTCGGAATCGGAGGAGGATTCCAATATTATCACTATAAGGAGGAATATCCGGGACAAAAGTAATCCCTTTTTATTGCCTGAAATTGAGTAAGTTGTACCTTTCGAAGTGAATAATTTTAACTAAAACTTCAAGTATCCATAGATTTAAAAGACGTTTTCGATTATCAAAAGAAGCTTTTGAATATGTCCTCTCCGAAATTAATTTTCAGGGTCATATGTCTACATCCATACCATCCATACTGCAGCTTGCGGCTACATTAAATCTCCTGGCAAGTGGCAGTTTTCAGCATAATGCCGGTAGTGATTTCTTACTTGGATTAGCACAAAGTACCATGTGCAAAGTTGTGAGAAACATTACAAACGAAATACAGAACAAATTGTGTCCCAAGATGATATCATTTATGCCGAATCAGTCTGAGGAGTGTATGGTGTATTTTATGGACAAATTCCAAATACCTGGAGGTATTTATGCGACAGTATATGTATGTAAACTGTAGGTACATAAAATATAAAACATTCTTTCAGTGGTTGAATGTGTAGACGGCATACACTTCGGCTTCCAAGCACCCACAAAAAATGAACACATGTTCTTCAATAGGAAGGAATTCTACAGTCTAAATTCAATGATAGTTTATTATAATTTAAAGGCTTTTATTAGATAACAATTATTCAAAATATTTAGATCTGTGACCACGAATATAAAATATTGGCTGTCAATTCCATGTACGGCGGTGCTGCGCACGATAGCTTTGTTTGGAAGCATTCCGAAGAATGGCTTTTACTAGAGCAATTGTATGGAGAGAGCGGCTCAAACGTTTAGGTACTTGGTAAGCCATATGTGTTACTTAGGGACTATCTCCAAAACACTTATATGATGATTTAGGAGGCTCTGGATATCCCACCGAGCCCTGATGTATGCTACCATATGCGGGTCCGAAGAAGCCTATTTCAACGAAATTCATGCGAAGGCTAGGTGTATCGTTGAACGTACAATAGGGATATTAAAATCACGTTGGAGAATATTATCTAATGAAAGAAGAAGTCGATACTCCCGAAAAAATGGCAATATTTGGTAAAGTCTGCGCTGCTTTACACAATGTGTGTATAAAGTTTAAAGTCTCTATGTACACGCGTGTAAACTGCAGCCAGTCCTCGACAATTGAAGTATTTACTGGCGGGGAAACAAGATTGCTAAAAGTTGGGGTGAAAATAAGAGACCAAATAAAAATGTCTTTAAGTGTCAATATGTAAAATATAAATATCTTTTATTTATAACAAAAAAAATAAAAAAGAACAAAATACATTTCCCTAAAAACAATTAAAATTACATTTTTCAACAAATTTTGAGAAAATGTTCGAAAGATACTTTCATTCTCACTTATTTATTATTTTACTTTGTTGTTTTCAGATATTTCTTTTGTTTTGTACCAAAAAGCTGCTGTTTGTTTGTTTTCGATGACAGTTTACAAATCGAGTACAACTACGAGTAAATACGGTATGATAACGATTACCGTGATCCACGTTAACCACATACTGAGACCCGTATTTAATTAAATCGACTAAAGATTGAAATAAGTTAATTTGGCATTTTTATTACAAAGAACCCCGAACAAAAAATCTAAAAACCATTTTTTTTACCGAATATCCTTAAAAAAGGACATAGATGATCGTCCTTGGACAAATTGTATACACTGTTGAACGCGCGTTAAAAAACTTTTCTTATGATATAGATATTGTATGTGTTGATAAGGAAACAAATGTTCAAATTAATAAAACATTCAAAAATAGACGCTCTTTTAAAATGGTCCAGCTCACGAGAGGTAGAACCTGGAGCCGAAATATTTTAAATGTCATCATAGAAAATACCAATATTCATTTTAAGGGGGTACAATTTGCACGAATTTCGCTTCCATACAACTTGAGTCCTAATGTACATATGTAGTATAAACTATCAAATTAACCGACTTATAGGGGAGGATTGCTACGCTCATTTTTTGTGAATTTAGTCGATATCGACTAAACGAACGTACCCACCAAAATGCATTCGTCTGCGATCACTATGTCCTTAATTATTAAATTTTAAAGCTTTGCCATGCCTACTTTTCGCTATATCGAAATCTTTTTTTAAACCATCTAAACCTAATAAGCTTCCGAACAAAAAAGAATGGTTAAAATCGGTTCAGTAGTTCAAGAGTTATATGTATCACTGGAAGGGGAAGGGTTGTCAAGCCCATTTTTGGTGTAATTGTCGATATCGACTCTACGAACTTACTCACCAAATTTTATTCGTTTATGATCGATATGTATCTTAATATTAAATTTTAACGATTAGCCACGCCCTCTTAACATTTAGGGATATGAAAAAAGATGTCCGATTCTCAGACCTACCCGATATGCAAACAAAATTTCATGAAAATCGGTCGATCCAATTCGGAGGAGTTTAACCACTAACACTTATATACTAGATGTACTCTCTATGAATTGCCCACAAGGTCAATACCATACGTTAAATAACAATTTAAGGCAGGTCACAAACACAACGAATTTCAAGTAAAAAATAATAATAATATGGAATTAGCTCTTGCTTATATGAGGATTGACTTTTTTAATTTTGTCTGTCATTCTTTAATGATCAATTGATTTCTCTATATTTTATACTTATATATCTACACAAAATTATACTAATTAAGGTGTTTATATTTATTAAAAACACTATAGTTTGGAACTTGAAAATGTCTTTTACGTTCATATAAAAACTACTGAATAAATGTAACTTTACTTACCAAAGACTAATGTAAGTTTCTCGTTTTAACAAAGATCAATTCTTGACTTTAGTTTATTTAGACTTTCAGAAACATTATATTGTATAAAACCTAAATCTAATCAAACAATTTTATAGAAGGATATTTACGTAGAAGTTTGTCAACATCAGTTTTGCATCTAATAAAAATTACATTTTTATCAGCATAATTTTTCTTGGCAATAACCGTACTTCCTTTCACACATATAAAATTATATCCATTGGGTCGGAGGTTCACATTAGCATATTTAAATAAGGTATAGGCGTCATTATTTATAAATTCTTTTATACGTACACATTCTGTTGTTGAATTCATCTTTAATAACACTCTATTGGAAAGAAATTCCTCCTTTCTTCCAATAGTAGTGAAGGTTACAATCAAATTTATTTTATTTGATTTGTGTTGTCCTCCTTCTTTGGCAATATTAACATTGGCTATATCATTTTCAGTAAGAAAAACAGAAATTTCTGACGCCAATAATATAACTGCTGCTTTTAATGAAGATTTTGAATTCAATTTTGCCTTAGGGAAGTCCTGTATAACAACTTTATATTGACTTTGGTCGTCTTTAGTTATAGTTTTATTGCCGTTATCCATATGGGTCGATTTATTGATGTTTAAAACCTTATTGTGGACCTTAAGGCCCTGAACGTTTTTGGTAGACTTCACACTCTCTTCAAGGGCAGAAGCTGAGCATTTTTTTTCAATATTGATTAGGGACTGGTCCACGTTTTCTTGTATACGCTTTTTCAATTCTTCTGTAACCAATTTCAACTTTAGTTCTAACACTTCGATTTTCTGATTTAGACCAATGCATACAGTTTCACAAGCAACTAGTTGTTTCTTAAGCTTTAAAGTTTCAGGCGAAACATTTTCCAGTTCCTTACCATCTTTTGTATGCAACTCAGGTTCTGGGTTCGATATTAAATTTTTTATTTTATCTTGCAGCTCTGCTCGCCATTGTTCCGAGACATTGTATAGTCTTTGAATTTCATCAATTTTTTTCTCTTTCTTTTTAATTGTTTCCTGCATTTCTGCTATTTGTTTCTTATTGGCCGTCAGTTTGGCTTCAAAATCGTTTTCACACAAGTCCTCAAAATTCAAATAAATACGATAGGTTTGAGGGTTATACGTTCTGCAAAGCGGGCAGCTTGTGGACCTGTACGATAAAAAAAAAATTATAAAATTTTATCTAAAACAAGATCTGATTCTTACCGGCATTGCCACTGATTCATGCATGTGAAATGAAAAATATGACCACAACTGGTGGAGTGAACTGCATCGTCTTTTTTGAATTGTACTTTGCAAACAGAACAGAAAATATTGAGAACTAACATGACGCAACAAGTTACTTCCCTTTACTCCGTTTACGAACTTCTAACACGCTTTTAATTAAGTATTTAATTAGTACCACAAAGTACATTAACACCCCCACGGCTAAGTAGAATTAATAAAACAGACGAAGTATGGGTGTCAGCTTTGTGTAAAAATAATAAAAGAACTCCCAGCCAGACAAAGGGGAAAACCCCAAATCGTCAAATAAACGGAGACGTCAAGCAGTTGATCAATGATGCCAACTGTTAGGACACTATTTGCATAAATCATTATGAAGAAAAACGGTTTACAAAGGGATCAAATTTAAAACTGCGGTTTAAAACCGTTATCGCGACACAAAAAATAACACTAGAGTCTACATTTATCAAAATAATAGACAAAATTTCTCAAAAAAAAAAAAATTTATTGTAATAAATTTTATACATCCATACATATGTAATCATTGTATAGATGAGATTATTCAATGGTCTGTGAATCACACTGTCTTTGTAATATTGAGATTTTTTACAGGTTTGATTAGAATTAATTTTGAAACAGATTTGTATGTAAATTAGTAATTGAATGTCACATTAGATTGAAATTCCTTAGAGTCATTTTGTGAGTGCGAGTTTAAACTCAAGATTAAGTTAATCTCCAGTTAAACTGTAATTACTTGAGTTTTAATTTTTTGAGACCTTATAGAGCTGCCGTACTTATAAGCAAAAATTGCGAAGTGTTTCACAACAATTTGCTTTTGTATAAAACGAAAACAAACAAAGAAAAATTGCCTATTGTCAGTTTGTGTTTTGTATAATTCATAGTTACATAAATATTAGTCTTATTCGGCTTTCACTCACTTAAAAAATTTTTTTATATAAAATTTGTTAACTGCTTTTGCACCAATGTTAGTGGTTTAAACTTAAGATTAACCGCTTAACCGCAAGCTTAAACTCAAGATAAAGAAAACTCAAGAGCTAAAAACGAAACTGGAGATTAACTTAATCTTGAGTTTAAACTCGCATATAAAAATGTTTACGCATAAAAAGTTTACGCTTTTTTAGTTTGGCTAAGTTGTTATCACTGAGTCAAATATCAGTTTCATGTAAAACGGACAACAAATATTAACAAAAATATCTCCGTTTCTCCCAAGTATGTAGTTTGTCTACATTCAGCGTTGTCAAGTTTTCCCATTGACGCATTTTGCACCTTCAAATTACTTTGCAAACAATTTTGAAAACCTCTTACATTTTCTTTTAAATTTTCAAACTTTATGTTGAAAAACTCTTGATATTTTGTCGTTGTGTATACAACCATCGGTGGGCGACGAACTAAGCACAAAGCAACTGTGCGAGTACATGAAAGTCCTTCTTTCCTACAAACTGAGGATTTTTCCAAGTACTTTAAACGCGCAAAAGGCGTCGTAGCATCATCAGCAGAATGTTATCAAATTTTTATATTTGTTTGTTATAACTTTTAATATATGAATGCAAATGAAGGCCTTGTGAATTGAACAAAAGCAATAAATAAATGTTTTTGTCAAAATTCAAAGCGAAATGAGTTATTGTAATATTGCTGATTACATTGACGGCAGAAAAGAAAAAAGTCAAGACAACAACCTGTTGCTGATCAACTTAAGGTATAAACACATCGACGAGTGTTTAGGATATATGGCTTTATATGAAGACGATTGTATTAAAAATTAATTGCGGCAATATATTGAAATTTGCGACAGGTTTGAAAACTCTTGAGATTGTAGGAGAGAGAAGAAAAACGAGCTGGAGTGAGTTCACAATTTCATGTACTCCCAAACTTGCTTCGTTCTTTATTCGTATATACACATAGTTGTATTTGATTTCACCTTTTATTTGACATTTTCTTTTATTTTTTGTTTCACATAGTGAAGTTAACATGGTAACTGCGGCTGCAACTTTCAGACAATTTGATTTTTTTCACATTATATTACTAAAAACTCTATTTTGAGATCGTAGAATATAAAGAATATAATTTAAGAATATAATATTAAAAAAAATTAATACATAAATATGTGTAATGTATTACAATATAATAACAAATATAATATTCATGTCTTGCGTTTGACAAATCACAATGCCAAATAAAGTTACAACTGTCAAAAACATCAGAACGACGCGATAAAAGAAAACAGAATTTCTCAAAGTAATTTCTTACGTGCAGAAGCGAATCAAAGTTTAAAAGAAAATGCAAAAGAGTTTCTCAAACTAATTTGAACGTGCAAAAGGCGTCCTACAACAGTTGCACCGTAAATAAATTGTAAAATTTTGTAAGAATAACATGAAAGTGGTTTTGATTTTGTTACAGGTATGGACTCATTATATAAAAGAAAATTGGCTCTGAAACTACTGGTGGTGGTCCGTCGCCGGAAATTAGCTTGACCCCATTGGAGCAGAGCACAATAGACTTGGTGTGTATGCAATCGCAAGTTCTTAAAAAATGTAATTTTTCAAATTATTCGGAAACCGGTTTATCAAACAACCCAGTTTTTTGAATACTCTAAGTTCTAAATATAAATGTATGCAATTTGCCCGTTTTTCGCCCCTTTCCGCCTTTTTGGTCCAACTTTATAAACGGAACACCTCCAATAGCTATTTGGGAAACTTAACCAAGCTAAATCGTAAAAAAATACCTTTAAAACAAATAAAGTAAACCATTTGTGCATAAAGTACTAATTTTTGCCCCTCCCTTTGTTCCATTTTTTTCCCTTTGGTTCAAAATTTTTAAAAGATTTATAACCTATAACCTGCACCGACAAAAGCTCGATCAATATCCCAAATTTCAAGAAAACCGGTTCAAGCGTTCAGGCGTGGTTGGTTATGCTCTTAATTTGCCCGTTTTTCACCCCTTTCCCCTTTTTGGACACCTTTGGGTCCAACTTGATAAACGGAACACCTCCAATAGCTATTTGGGAGACTTAACCAAGCAAAATCGTAAAAAAATACCCTTAAAACAAATAAAATACAGCATTTATGCATAAAGTACTAATTTTTGCCCTTTGGTTATGCTTTTAATTTTCCCGTTTTTGGCCCCTTAACACGTTCCCTGCCACGTGTACCGTTTTCGGTGCACGCTAAACCTCAATTCTACGCCAAGCTGAATTTTTTAATTTAAAATGTTTATATCCAAAATTCAATTATTAGTAGGACTATTTTATGTAACGTAATGATGTTTAGAGCAATTTTAGAGTGATGTACCGATAACGGTACACGTGGCGTGGTCATTAGTTATCGGACCACTTTTGAACTTTTATTGAATACGACAGTTATAAATGCATCGATTTTATATAATACAAGAAACAATAGTTTAATTTCACCTTTTAAAATATAGAAAGTTACTGATTTCATATTTATGTAAGACAAATAATGATGTATTTTCTGAAGAAGATGACCATGTCCTACTTTCTAGAATTGCACCATGAGTTACAAAACTGTAATGGTAGACCAGAGGATGCAGTCATTCCATGGTATGCAGAAAGTATAAAAAATTATAATAATGTAATAAAACTTGAGTAAAATATGTATTCTTTTTTATACATTACCCTTATGTCTCTTATCCTATATGAAATTTAATTTTATATTGTTATTTTGTGCATTTTGCCCTTTGAATAGTAATAATTTTGAAAATAACATACATTTTTTTAAAAATAAAAAAATAACATGTATTTTTATAGATTTATGAAAGTATTTATCGTGTATCGAAAGTGGTACACGTGGCCTAGAAATGACACCTTCTCATAAACAGCTTGGCAGGGAACGTATTAATCAAGCTAAAGCGTAAAAAAATACCTATTTCCATTTTTTCTGCCTTTGTCCCATTTCTTCTCCCCTTTTGGTCAAAATTTTTAAAAGATTTGTAGCCTGTAACCTCCACGGACTAAAGCCCGATCTATATCCCAAATTTCAAGAAAATCGGTCCAAGCGTTCAGGCATGATTGGCTAACAAACAAACAAACTAAAAAACAGACTTACAGAAAGATTTCTAATATATATTAGGATTATCAAGTGCGTTCCATCAATACACCCCAATATTCCTGGGGAACGCGTTCTTAAATAAAAGGTCGTTTGACTTATATTTAGTTCCTCTTCTAGATTTAGGGACAACAATATCAAAATATTTGATTTTAATATTCGACAGATAAAAATCAGTACCGGACAAAAGACGAAATGAAAGTGGCAATCATCAACAGCTGGCACAAAACCAGTTCCAATGTTCAAGAAAGTTTAGTAAGTTCGTATGCCATCCCGTATTTTTAAGACAATAGAAGGGAATGAGAACTGTATTAATTAAAAATAATTGATAATTGCTTAGTTTAAATAAAAATTTTGGATAAATGAATCACTGACCTTATCATTTTGACGAATTGTATTTTGTACTTATTTACATAACTTTAAATAAACAAAATATAACGGCACAACTCTAAGGGCAAAATCGGCTCCTATTCACTTATTTGAGCGTTGAATTATTTGGAATAAATTAACCATGCATTATATATTTTAAATGAATTGAGCAAATATTGAGGTGACCTTACCATTTTGAAGCACACCTTACATATAAAAAATGTTATGACGAATATTTTATCAGAACAAAGTGGATGAATCCAGCTTTAGTTTTCTTAAAACAAGGTTTTACGTCGGGTTCTGGTTTGATTTTTTTAGAAAACGTTAAATTTTATAATTATAAAAGCATTTGCAATTAATTTAGTTTAAGATACATTTAAATAGTTACAATATTTTAGATATACAGTCAAACTCGGTTATAACGAACTCCGTGGGACTAGAAAAAATAGTTCGTTATAGGCAAAGTTCGTAATAAACGGGGTGAAGTCATAAAAGAAAATATAAAATACAAATAATTTTTTTTCATTTACTAAAAACAAAAAATATGTTTTAATTCTTTTTATCTATCAGCTGATTAAAAATGTTGAGTTATAATTTAATGCTGTCATATTAAATAAAAGTAAAGACTATTGCCACACTTCAAAATTATTTCTGAGGTTTCGTTATAAAAAAGCAAATTAATAACTGGGACAATTTAATGTTCGTAATAAACGACGTTTTTTGTATTAAAATTGTTATTAAAACGTTGGGACTTGAAAAAATGTACGTAATAACCAAGAATTCGTTATAAACGAGAAGAAGCGCTCGTTTGGATATTGTCACATTGAACATTTGTTACCATCAAACATTCCCTGCTTGATTCAACTGGCTGCTACAATACATTCTGTATTACATTCTGATGTTTGCCCCTATTTGTGTCGAAAATAATTGAATATTTATAAATTATTTGATTTTTATTTATTTAACTTACATTTTCCAACAGCATTCCACCAACTAGCAAAACAAAAAGTAAAAGAAAACTGCAAATATGGTAGCAGCCAGTTGATCGGATTATTTCTGACAAAAAAAAACGATAACATTAGATTGTATGACATCAAATTCTGGGGACAATTCTGATTCGAATATGAAACCAATAACATTGGTTCCTATGACACCAAAATCAATTTTTGATCAGTTTCAAATCTGATTCCGAGAGCAATCAGATTCCATAACAACCCGGATTGTTCAGATTGCAGGATCTAAGTGACTTCATACGATATATACCGAAATAATAGCACACCTGGGAAAAAATATTGTCATAAATAGTAAAAGCACAAAACGGTTCGGTTTAGAGTAATGAATCGAATGGCGCATGAACGATGCCTCCGTTCAAGAATCCATTACTTGCATCTGTTGAATGGTTTCACACTCTACATAGGTAGAGACATTTTTCTTTTGTGTGTGTTTTAATACATTGTAAAAATAGCTCACCAGAATTTTTCACTGTTTTGCACAAATTAAAGAGATAAAGTGTGCGTGTTTTTTTTTTCTTTTTTAATTGTGTTTTGTAAATAGTTTTTTATTATTTTTGATTCAGTTGGATTTTGTATCATTGGACATTTTATATAAATAATGTTATTGTTGTGTCCTTTTGTTTTTTCTTAGATTTGGTGTTCTTATGTTCTTTATGTTGTTGTTACAATAAAAATGTTTATATTAATAAAATATTATTCTCTCTCTTTTTTTAATATTAAAGTAGTATAATGTAATAGTAGTGTAGTTATTATTATCATTATCATTATTATGCCTTATTTTTAAAAATGTATGAAGTAATTTTTATTTAATATAAAGATATACTTATATAAATTAAATAAAGAAAAATTAAACACGATTAATATGATTGGTTATGTATAAAACTTAAAAATTTAAATAAATTAAGTATTAATTCAACAAAAAAATAATAAAATAAAATAAAATATATATATTATATATGTATAAATAAATAAATTAAAAAGGGTAAATTATATTAATAATAAATTGAAATTAAATTAAAAATCAAAATTAAAACAAAATGTGTCAATATAGAGTAAAAAAAAAGAGTATATATGAAAAATAAAATACAAGAAATCATAAAAATACCAATGTTTAATAAGTATTCTTATTAAAAAAAAAAAACGAAAAAAAAAAGAAAAAAGAAAATCAAATTCATCTCAGATGAAAATGATATAATAAAAATATCTATACTTATACTTTACATTTGTTGTTGGTTGTAGTTGCGCTCCCTTTTTCGCCTTTAAAACTTTCGTATAAATATTCAATATTTCAAATGTTTATATGTATTGTAAAATTGCTATTATCTACGTTTTTTTAATCTTTTGTTTTAATTAATTTATCTCAAACGTATTCCCATTCGCAAACATTATCACACAACTGTTTAGCGTTTAACATCTTAGAAGAATAATTATCGATATTAAAGTTTGCATAGAAGATTAAATTCTCCAAAAATTAACATCTCATCTCAAGAAGTAAGTAGTAGGTAGTGAATAGGCTGAGTTTGGTCTCTCTCTCTCTATATAATTTTCGGTTGTTAAAAACTCTCCCATTTTACTCATTTGTATTGTTATAATAAAAATAATAGCCCAACGATAACAATGTTGTGCATGCTCGGTGATCAATTAATTGTGGGGAATTCAATGTGGATGTTAAATGTTGGGTGGGTGGTAAGTTAATATTGATAGTTGATCTTGCTGGTCAATTTTATTGTGCCTTTAAATCCTCAACTGCAGGTAAAGTTGTTAGTAAAATTTGTTTTGCTTTTTTAATACAAAATTCAATTAATAGTCGATTGTTAGTATTTAAAGGACATTTAGTTTATGCATTTCGAAAACAAATGTAATTTACAATAAAAATTGAGCGGGTTAGTATGAAGAAACAAAGAAAAATGTTTATATATTGTATGTATATATCTTTTTTTTTTTGATTTTTGTTTTTATATCTTAAATTAAATGGTATAGTTGTAGAGGTTGGTTTTTAGCCAATCGAACATATTCGATATCACTCTTTATTTATTTTTGAATTATAATTTGAGATGAGTGATTTTTTTTTTTTTTTTAGTATGTGGCACATGAGTGGGGTGGCAGCTGTCTTTACAAATCTGTTTCACCGTACAATGCTGTACTGAATGACATGTAGTCAAGAGCACCGGGTACTCCGTTGGGACCCTTGTATGGCGGCATGCGTTGGATACAGTATTCAGCCTGATCTGGAGGCAATTCACGGCGCAGTTCATCGGGCAGGATATATGGCTGTTTTGGTATGAAAATAAAATAAATATTAGCTTTGTTTTATAGGAGGAAGAACTTTTTATTTTACCTTGTCGGCTGCCAAGATTCTGAATGAATCAATAACTTGCTCGGCAGTATCGGTATCAGTGCTTTCGCGAGTCATAAAGTCAAGGAAGGCATCAAAGTGCACATAACCAGTTGAGTTGGGATCAACAACCGCTAGAATACGTTGGAAGTCCATTTCACCTTGGCGATCTTTGCCTATGGAATAGCCCAACGAGACGAGGCAGGACTTGAATTCTTCGGGGGTCAGACGTCCAGTACGATTCTTATCGAAATGATTGAAGCTGGAACGGAATTCGTTTAATTGATCTTGACTGATGCCCTTAGAGTCACGAGTGAGGATTTGATTTTCAACCTCATTAATGTTACGGTTAATAGAGGTGAGGAGCTGTTCCCAACCAACGCGCAAAGTTTCCATTGTGTAGTTGGTATAACGGTTCTCGAAAATCATTGACTCTTGGACAGCTTGATGAATTTTCTCCAATTCCTCAATGTTAGGTTTGTAAGCATAAACAGCTTGTTCGTACTCTTTTAGACGATGCAGCTGATCCTCCAATGAACCTTGAAGTCCCATTCCAATAGCAGTAACAGCATCCATTTGGCGTTCGATCCAGGGACCAACAATATTAGCCTTCTCAGCGAATTGTCTGCGCAACATTTCATTGTTCTGTTGTTTGCGTAATTCATTAGCTAAGGTTTGGTCACGTTGTGGCACCAATTGACGGACGTCACTCCATTTGCGCGTCATCTCATTGGCAGTTAGAGTGGTGTATGGATTTTCTAAACCACCAGGAATTTGATGTTGCTTAACGATTGATTCAACTTCACGTACCAAGTTGACAATCAAGTTGAACTCCTTATCGGCCTCGCCTAATGTAGCCTTAAATTGATCATGAGCTTGTATAAGACCTTGAATTTCTTCCATTGTGTGAACAATGAACATGTCAACGAGATCTTCGCGGGTACCATCCAACCAGTTGTTGAATGGAGCTGCACGCTTAGCAAATTCAAGGTGCAATATATCAATTTTCTCTAAAATTCGTTCGGCTTCATCCAAAGCGGTACGTCTACGTTGGGTCAAAGCTCCCAAACGGTCCCATTGGTCACAGATGCGCTGACAGCGTGCATTAACCGAAATACAATCGTGATACTCAAGTGTGCTTTATCATAAAAAAAATAAATAAAGTTTGTTCAATTACAATTTTATATATTTAATAATAAATACAAAATATTTAAGTATAAAAATATTTGAAAATATGAATATAAATGAAAGTTATTGTCGTTTGTAAACTATGAAAATAAATTATCCTAGAGTTAGAGTTTATAATAACAAACAGTACACAAGTTGTAGAAAAAATTAATTTAGATTTAATCCATTAGATTCTAACCATATTTAAAATCAAAAAAAAAAAAATACTTTATTGTATTAAAATATCTTTTATTAGGATCTACCTTAAAATAAAATAAAAAAAATTAAACTTTTCTTTTTTGGAAAATATGTTTTTGGGACTGTACCCAAGCGAGTAGACCAATATTTATGCTTGCCAGACAACACTTTTCTAAATTTTTTAAATAATTTTTTTTATTAATCTGTTTACTTTACTTTTCACTTAAATTGGATTGTATTTAGTTTAAAACTACAAAAGATATATTTTTTTACTTTCTTTTACTATTTATTAATTCTTTACATTCTCTATTATAATCTATTCTCCATTTTTTAAATCAATAACTTTCTGTATATAGCGCTAAAATGTTGGCCGATTTTCTGTGCTCAAGCGAGTACAGTGGAAACGAATGGGTTAATAACTAACCGATATACATACATATAAATAACATTTTAATTTAGATAATTTAGAATCCTAAAAATATTTTAAAAAAGATGGTGGTATCTGATATTCATCAATTTCTTTTCGCAAATATTGTCGATCTATAAGTCACTACTTAGTTATTAAAAAAGGAAATAACCTGTTGATTTATTTGGTTTTTTTTTATTTGTTTCAATTTACTTTAGGAGCGTAAAAGTAAGGAAAATAAAAAATAAATAAAATAAAAACCCGATTGGCCAAACATCTTTGAATAGTAATTTATTATTCGTGAATCATACTTCCATAAAAATGTGCTCTTTTATACTTTATGAATTGTATGAAATACCGAAATACCGTCTATGCTCGTATTATCACTTATGTGTATTACAGTCTAATTCGAATATAAAAACAAAGTGTTTATTTAATATGAGCATCTTAGAGGACATTAAGTAATATTTGGGAATATTAATTGTGTCTTTAATACTCCGATGATATGAGAAATGATATTAATTAATATTTGAATTCTAGAATTTTTCAAACCTCGTACTTGTTACCCATTAAGGTAAAGTAGACAGCATGTTAGAAGAAATATTAATAAAAAGGAAACATGTATACATATAAATGAATTATTTAATTAAATTTAATTCAATGAATCTATTTTTTGTCTATTACTTGATAAATAAATTGAAAAAGCAGTTGAAAGAATGTATGGGGGAGGACTTACTTGAGTTCTTGGGCAATGGCAGCAATTTGCTCAACACGATCTTGGTGAGCGGCCAAATCAGATTCGAAGGCTTCATGTTTTTTCTTCAAAGCTTTTAATTCATTCAATTTGCATTGTCGGAAATCTTGAGATTGTAACATTTCCTCTTTTCCGCGCGTCCAGTCTTCATGAGCATCAGCTTTATGTTTGAACTTTTGCGCCAAATGTTCCAAACGTTCCAGACGCATTGTTTCAGCTAAAAGCCATTCTTCGAAAGCTTTCTCTGCTAACTCCAATCCTTTCCAGGCGTTAGAGATGTCACCAACAGTCTTACCCTCTGTGGGCAAATAAGCGGGACGATTTGAAAGACGCAACTTTGTTTGCAAAGTGTTGAAATTAGTTTCGAGCTTAGCTTTTTGTTCTACACGTGGTGGCTTGTGTTTACGACGGTAGGTGCGATACTCTTCTAATTTCTTTTGCACACCAGCCAAAGAATTATCAGCTTGACGAGAGTTGAGCCAAGGCATAGTGCGGCGAATCCATTCCAAAAGCTAAATATTAACACAAAACGTATTTAGTAAAAATTCAACAATTCATCACCATCTCTCGCAAAAAACTTACATCACTAGCAAGACGTTCATATTCTTCCATAAGGCGCTCATTCTCTTGGTTGACCTTCAAAACCTTACAAATGCGATTAGCAGCAGTTTCCGCCTAGTTTTTGTTAAAACATGTAAAAAAGTAAATTTATTATTAATTCATTTCCCTTTATACTACAATAAAACAATACTTCAACAGTTTTGAAGTATTAAGAAGATAAAGAAAACTAAAAACATATAACAAAAAAAACAATTATAATAATAATAAAAAATAAATAAATAATATTAGTATCCTTGGTTAATAATGCGACATTCCAATAATGAAATATGCGCAGCATATTATCTCCTCTATAAATTTTGTTTTGTCATTACTGACCTACATACATACGTATAAGATTAGCAATTTGTTTTTGATGGGGTTTGTCCGCAATATGTAGCTAAATTATATTTAAATTGCATACTGTAACATACATACATTTATAAAATAAGAAAATGATAATTAAAAAAAATTATAAATGTTGATTCATTTACGAAAATAATTTTATATAAACTATAATTATAACTTCTCATAAAGGATTAAGTGTTAATTACAATAATTTTCACTTATCCTTAATTAATCAGTTTCAAACAATTATTTCAATGTGAATTATGTATGTATGTATCTATAAAATAATAAATAAAATTACTTTCCCAACAATGCGAAGCAAATGATGACGAATTTCTCCCTAATTTTTGAAAACTTTTTGTTCATATTATTTAATGTTTTCTTAATTTTCCTAAATGAGCTATGCAAAAAAGAGTAACGTAGTATTTAATTAAATAAATTGAATTATTAGAAAAAAAACACTGTGCGACAAAAACCTAAAATTAATTGTGCTCGAGCAACTACATAGCCTTGTAGCTTGTTCATTTCGTTAAGTAGAACGCAAAAATATATTTTTTATATTTCTGGCACCCTGCGAACTTGGTTTATTTGATAAAAACTGTTTTAATTTTGAACTTTTCACACAGATTATTAATTATCCAAATATTTGTGAACAGATTTTAAAAATTCCAAGTTTATTTCGAAAGAGGAGAAATAACTCCTTAAATATGCATACGTAAAGTATACATAAACATATATGTACTTATGTAGGTGAAACCCATATGTTGGGAATTTTGATGAGGTAAACTTGAACGTAGGATTATTTTCAAGTTTGGTCTCTTCTTTATTGCAAAATTAATAAATAGATAAACAACTTACACTATATAGTTGCTCGGGTGTATTTAAACTGTCGCACCGTGTAATTAAAACTACAATTTTTGTATTATACATATTATTTTAAATTCGAAATTACATAAATTACTATGTTTAAGAAGATGTCATCAACAACGTAATGTTTCAGAAAATAATATGTAATTCAACTAATGTGAGTGACATGTTTGTCAATTGAAAATCTATCTACTTTATCAAATTTTTAAAACCTTAACTTTCTATCTTAAAGGATTGACAGTAAGTAACTAACCTTTTGAGCTCCACTGAAGCAATGATAATATGATGAAACATATGTCATGACTGCTCTTTCGTCTGGCAAAGCGGTATTCTGCAGGTCTGTTAGCATAGCGTTTAGAAAAGTAGAAGAAAAAAGCAACAAAACAAAACACAAGAACATGTTAGTTATTTAATCATTAACAAAAACAAAGAGCAGGCATAATTTAAATTTATTAATATTACTCCATGCTGCGTAAATCGAGAACGATTGATTTGTAAATTGATCAAGATTTAAGAACTCCAATACCACTTTAATGAGCAATACTTTCGAAAAATATTAAGACTGATAGAATCCAAAAATGGATAATGTTGTTAATTTTGAAGATTAGCGTAATTTATAATTGTTTCAGAACATGAAATAATTTCATTATTAAATATTTGAATACAACATGCAGAGCTTTAAAATTATTAGTAGTATGCAGTTATAAATAGTATATTTACAATTTTGCAACTTTGCTTTTTAATAAAGGCCTTGTCATAAAAGATTTTATTCGAAGTATATTGTTTAAAATCATCACAGTCAAAAATAAAGAAACTTTTTTTTTTTTACAAGAAATTAACATTCCAAATGTATAAACGTCTGTACAAATTGTTAATAACTTTACGCATGAAGGATTGACTGTATTTGTGTGATAATATGTATGTATTCAATTGGTTTCATTTTGTGTTACAGCATAGAGAGAAAAAAAAAGAATTCTGCAAAAAGATCATATTTTTCAAATCATTTTATTCATTATTCTCTTTTAAATGGTTTGATTGTGGGTGGCAACCAACATATACATAGATGCACATGTTGCTGCTTTAAACTTTAAAATTATGTTTTCAGTAATTTCATATCGCATACCCAGTACTAAAGTAACTTAACTCAAAATTTTCATTTTTCGAGTTTATATTTTTAAACTAAAAATATCAGTGTATTTATTTGTTGTTAACTGTTACTGAAAAATGGTCCAAAGATTTTGTTTTTAACTATTTTTATTTAAGTCAATAATGGTTTTTAATCAATTTCTGAGAAATGAAAATTTTAAGTTGAGTCACTTTTGTACTGGGTGGGCGATATGTTTGCTCCTTATTTGAAACGTGAATAATTAAAATTCAAAATTATTTCAATTGAAAACCAAATATTTGTTGCTGTATATATGTGTATGTATGTAATACAATGTAACCAATTAAACACGGGTATCCGTCCTTAAATTTGTCTTTTGGAAACTAAAAATTCTATTTAATTAAATCTTTTTATTTTAAAAATTTTAAATAATCAATCAATCAGAAATAATTGATGAGTAAATTTTAATAGTCACAAAAGAGACAAAATTGATATATATACTAATTAGAATATAAAGCATAATTAAATAAATAAAGCGTAAATCGATAAGAAATTTATTTGGCTTCACGTCAACTTCAACTATTTGTTGACTTAAATTTTTAAAGAAATATTCACGTTCAACAACAATATTACTCTCATCTCTGGAATATACAATAAAGATGAGCTTTTTGTAAGATTGTTTATGTTTTAATACAAATAAAAATGAATAGTTTATTTAGGTAGAAGATTAAAAAAAGGAATTAAGTATAGAAGAATATAAAAGTAAAGATAGATAGAAGTTGCGTGATTTTCCAAAAAACAAACTGCAGTAACGAAAAATATAAATAAAAGAAAAATAAAAAAAATGTATCAAGTGTATTGATGTGAAGTTTAGTCACATTGTAATTCGGGACGTAGGTGTATTGTCTTGTGGGTTCGGGTACATGCGTCACATTTCCAACCTGTTGGGCTCCCTGGAAGGCGTGATAGTAGCAAGAAACGTATGTCATTATAGCACGTTCATCCGGCTTAGGAGTGTTGATCAAATCTATATTTTTTTTTCGTAGTTGTCAATTTGAAATTTATACAGTTTTCATAATTCAGTGCCCATCACCCATCACATTAATAATTTTTTGTGGATTGAAGATTACAATCCAAAAATAAATAGAAATAAAAAAATAAAGAGAACGAATAATGTAAAAGTGTAAAGGAGACTAAAAGTAAAAATGTGCTACTTAGAATAATACTATTTTTACTACATAATTTAACATGAAAACCTGAGGAAAACAAACTGTTTTCTATAAAAAAAAAAAAAAAATACTTACCATCAGGATCCAACATTCTAGGAATATCTAGATACTTCTCAGCAACATCGAAGGCAGTGTTGAGATTTTCCAATGGATTGTCTTTGGAAAGCTTAGCATAGTCAATCAAATCGGGCCTGTGGCGATGAATCAAAGCACAGAAAGCTAAACCGTCCTATATGCAAATATATATGTATAAATGTAAAAGATGATTTATTAAAATTTTATGCCTTTTGACATCTTCCACTAACCTTGAATGAGAGATGGAAGTTCTGTACATTGACATTCTTATAGGGGGCGGTTTTGCGTTGGCACCACAACAACAGGCCCTCCTTGGCGGTCATCTCTTCAACAGAGATATCTTGAATGGCAAAACGCAAAATGATGGTCCATATCATACCAAGAGTCATCTTTAAATTGCCGTCGACAATTTCTTCGGCACCAATCGATACCAAGTGAACCCCCTTGGAAGCAATAAAGTCCAACGCTTTATTGACATTGGCAATTTTGTGGAAACGCATTTTACCGCGATCGGGCTTTGGCAAAGTTTCACCTGAGATAACCTCGAGCAACAACATCAATTTCAAGCCATTGCGAAAATCATCTTCAATATTATCAATAGCAGTACCAGCTTTACGCAAATGACTGTTGCACCAAGCTGTAAATGTCTAAAAATAAAAAAAGCGTTTATTAGTAAATATTTGTTTATGATGTTAAATAAAAATCAACAGTCTTCATACAGATTTAAAAACAAACAAAATTTTTATTTTAAAAATTATATTCAAAAAGAATTGAAAACGATATCCAAATTATATCGATCGATAATAGTGTTGCCACAGTATTTTTCATTGACAAGAAAGATGTTTTTCATTAAATTTTCTATTTAATTTAATTCCTGCTCTTTAATTTTTATATTTATATTTATTTTTTTTTTTTTTGTTTTAAATTCGTCTTCGACTAGCAATTCCAAACAGACCTTCATATTTGAAAGTGAACATAAGTTACTCTATACATATAATATTTAATGTTATCATCTATTATTTGTCTTTTTTAAAAGATGTAACTAAAAATTCAAAGTCTTCAAACCTGGCCGATATAAGTTTTCATTGGTTTCGATTTACAAAATTTTTCAACCATAAAATAAATAAGCGAAGAAATAGGCATCCCATTTTAAAATGTAAATACGAAACATACTTATTCCCATAAAGAAATGTAATGTGACAGATAAACAGAAGATAAAAGTACGATGTAAAAAAATTAATGAGAAGAAAAATAATAACAAAACCTAAAGTCAATCTAATACCAGTCCACGCACATATAATAGGGTGTCCGCATCTGTGAATGAATTTTAGTTATGATATCTGTGATATAATAAACCTTACTAAACATTAAAAATTCAATATTTACAAAATAATAATAGGCGTGGTAATATTATTATAAAAATACTATAATTCTTACTTTTTTATGTTACAACTGCAGTCTAACTCGGTTATTACGAACTCTGTGGGGCTAGAAAAAATAGTTCGTGAAAGGCAAAGGTTCTAATAAACGGAATGAAGTCATAGGAGAAAGTATAAAATATCAAAAACATTTTTCATTTAATAAATACAAAAAATATTTTTTTTATTAAAAACCAAAAATATGTTTTATTCCTTTTTATCGATCAGTTGATTGAAGATGTTGAGTTATAATTTAATGCTGCAATATTAAATAAAAGTAAGGACTATTCCCACACTTAAAAGTTTTTTCTGAGGGTTCGTTTTAAAAAAGTAAAATGTATGAAATTTAATTACTGGGACCATTTAAAGTAGTTCCGTCGTAATAAACGGTGTTTTTTGTATGAATATTGTTATTAAAACGTTGGGACTTGAAAACATGTACGTAATAACCAAGAATTCGTTATAAACGAATTTGACAGTATATCCTATAGAGTCTTATAACTGTCTTAAATGTCTCTATTAATCTATTTTTTTTTTTTTTAGATCTCAGATTAAAAAAGAATCACACACGTGCTAATTATAGCATCTGAATACATTTTTTCTTACTCTCGGACACCCTATAAGTGCATATACACAAATACAACAAAAAAAATATACCGTCAGTCTGCAGTTGGCGATCGGGAGTTGTATGGTGCGATTGACTATGATTAGTTGCGTGTTTGGTCTGTAAGTTACCTTTTTCGTCTGTTTGACTGGAAAAAGTTGTTGGAAAACAAAAACAAAAAACAGAAACAATCAAACACACATTGTATGATGGCAACAAATCCACAAACAATGAAGAAAGCTTTGCACTATGTGTGAACTGGTTTAGAAGTAGTTTTGTCCTCGTTTGGCGTATATGTAAGTATGTAAGCGAGATAACTGCATCTTAGAAAAACAGTAATACAAAATGTTAGAAACGAATGTTAAAGCGATCTTAAAGCAAAGAAATTTGATGCAATACACTTAAATAAATTCAAATAAAATTTTAAAGTAACTTCTGCAAATTTGACCTTCAGTGCTAATTTTCATATATTTTCTACGTTCTACATTCTTAATATTTCTTCAGATGACATTAAAGGTTAACAAAATTAATAAATAGCAATGAAAAATGTGAAAGTATACTTTTACTTCAGGCAGTGAACTTGTAAAATTTTGCAGGAAAGGAAAGAGCCTGCAATGGATCCTATTATGAGATCTACATATAAAAAAATTGTCAATAATGTAATTAAAATATTCGAAGAACTATTAACAAAACCAAATGATAGCTTAAATCCCCGTATAATAAGAGGGGCATGAAGAAGCAAAGACAATAAGTCTAGATTATGCAAAATAAACATAATTTACGATAAGTTTGTTACAACAAAATTTAATAACTATGGTGGAGGTTTGGTAATAATATGACGACGTATGGTAGTAAGTGCGATTGAATGTTTGCTATGTATCTACAAAAAGTTACATGCTTTCAGGGCCACGACAAAAATTGTAAAATAATTTTTACCTAAACTCCTTTAAGCACTTTTAGGAGTAACTTGGTTGGCAAACTCGGAAAATGACGATTAGTGACAAGGGCATGCTATAAAATTCAATTTAGTGGTAACAGAAAATATTTGTTGAGTTTTCAAATACGACAACTCTATGATTGTAAGAAAAATAATTATTAAATTAGGAATACAGTGCAAGCGCGCTAATGTGAACACCGCTTAATGTGGAGACTGTTTTTTCCCTCATTGACTACTCTAAAAGATGAAAAAAATGTTAAAAGCCCTTTAATTTGAATTGAATTTTTTTAATTTGAAATGTTAAAATTCTGTGTTTATTAGTTGCGGGAATCCCCATTTTATGTGTTGTACATCTGCTTGCGTATTTATTCTTCATTTGCGATTTAGATACTATGAAGAAAGTTTGTGAAGATTAAATTATAAAAAAAAAAATTCATAAATAATGATTTTTGTTTAAAAGATGGTATAATTCTGTTTTAAAATTTTCGGTATTCGGAAATGTGAACAATTCGCAAAAGTGAACAACGCCAGTTTTAATTATTTCACGTGAGTGCGCGTGCACTGTATATGTTGGAATTCTATATTTAATAATTCCTTTTTGTACATTTTTCTTTTGGAATGAAATAGTACATCTCGTTTTTTATGTTAAGCTAATTGTTATTTATGTTACAATACATTTAACAACGTAAACTATTGGAATTGGATTGGACTAAAATATTGAGAAATAACTTATTTTTTACTTTATTCAACTTTTTGACTGCGTACAAAATTTCAATTGATCAAATATTTTCTAATATCAATCCTATACATCGGAAAGATTAATAATAAAAAAAAACTGAGATAAATAATTTTTTGTGTGCAACATATGAGTGTACAAAGAAAAAAAAAGGAAAATTCATATGAAAATTTATAGAAATAAATCTTTCTAAACGTTTATTGACTGAAGTTCCATCAGATGAGATGTTCTATAGTAAGAAATTAGATACAAAGAATAGATAACAATAAAAAATAATTAACATAAAATAAAAAAATAAATGGAAAGTTTGTTCGTAAATGTAATTTTATTAAACAATCTCATATACATATATATATATATATATATATATGTATTATAAATACAGCGATAAATTACTACACCAATCTAACTGTATAAACTACAAATAAAATTCAACAATATGAAAGTATATTGGAACAAGAAGAAAATCATTTATGATCTATGAATGAATTTGTTTAAAATCAACAGTCATTTATAAAAATCGACGATCGATGCATTTTAGTTATTTAAAATTTTTTTTTTTAATTTTTTTCGGTTTTCATAGATACAACTTTTTTTTTTCAAATAATAGTGTTTAAATAATTCGCCTTTCAAAGTTTTGTTTTGTGAAGTAAAACTAGACACAAATAGGCGTTCGTCTTTCTCATTGTTTTAAGGTCATCATATAGAAATATGAAAATTTCTCCTCTAATTTAATTTTATAAAATACAATTCGCAAATAATTGCTTAAACATCGTCTCAATTAATTATTATTATTAATTTCAACAACAATATAACTCAGTGATAGAGGTCGCCGTGGTCTAGTAGGTAGTGTGTTGGCTTATTTGACGAAACACCCGAGTTCGAATCCCAGGTCAGACATCAAAACGAAAATTTGAAAATAATTTTTCGGTGACTTCCTCTCAGCAGATTTCTGGCAAAAACTCTGAGAGTAAAAAATTGCCATGGAATGCTTCTCAAAAAATGTGTCGTTCAGAGTCGACTTTAAACTGTAGATCCCGCCACTCATGTATAAAATTAACGCACACAACATAAGTGGTGTGAGAAGCTAGGACGTAGTACAATGGGTCAATTCGACCACCGAGTACTGTACTTGTCAGAATTGACATGTACACGTCCTCTCTAACCTAACCTAATCTATAACTCAGTAATATCAAACTTTACAATTACTTCTAATTGTAATTTAAAAATAATAATTTTACTTTACTTTAAATATTGTGTAATTTAAAAATTAAATTCAGAAAATTCGACATAATATTAAAAATCAAATTAACAGCCAATAAAATAAAACATAAAAATAAAAACGTATTAAAAACAATACATTATAGAAAAAAGGGCAACAATAATAAAAAATATTGACATACATATGTACATACATATTTGCAAATACATTTTCATAAGTTGTTATAAAGCATTTTTTATTCCACCACTTGCATATGAATGTATAAAATTTACATTATTTTATTATAATATTAAAGTATACGATCATTTAAAGATTTCACTAAAGATTTAGCAATAAAAGTGTCAATCCAACAACGAAACATGGTTTTCTTTAATATACATATATATGTATATACGGTGACTATCCGTCCACTATTATAGCGGACTGTCCGCTATTTTGACATCCTGTCCTCTATTTTACTACAAGTAACTTCTAAAAAGAATTTATTTTCCAAAATGTCCGCTTTTGTCCACTTTTTATACTGATTCGGTAAAAACGCTTATATTAAGTGTATGAATACATAAGAAATTCAGTTGTAGATGCAATTCCGCCTTGGTCTTCAGTTGGAAAGTCGTTAATAAAGGTAACAGAAATAAGAAATGATTTAAATATAAATAATAACGAAATTTTTGACGAATTCATTCATGTAAAAAATCATACAAATGCTGAACAAATAGAAATATGGAAACAATGGCAACAGCATTATGGAAATATGAAAACAGCATTAAATTCCGATCAAAAGTGGGTTGAAATTCGAAAATACATTCCTTATAAAAACATAGAAGTCGCCGTAGTCTAGCAGGTAGTGCGCTGGCTTATTAGACGTAAAGCCAGGATTCGAGTCCCAGGCCAGACATCAAAATAACATACAAAATTATTTTCCCGCTGATTTCTTCTCAGCAGATTTGTGGCAAAAACTCTGAGAGTAAATAAAATTGCCATGAAGTTTCCCAAAAATCTGTCGTTCGGAGTCGACTTTAAACTGTAGATCCCGCGACTTATGTATAAAATTAACACACACAACATAAGTATTGTGAGAAACTAGGGCAATAACCCTGACTGGAGGGTTGTAATGACCAATTATGTATGTATAAAAACATTCTGAAATTACTAGATTTCTTATATGCTTTGCCAGCTTCAAACGCACCAACAGAAAAAATATAACAATATTTGGTTTTCTGAAAAATCCGTAATGTGAAAGTAACTTTAGAATCTCTTTTGACCATAAAATATAATTTTGAAATAGACTGTTAGGAGTTTAAAAATTCTTTATCTAGCAGGCTCAATACTTAAAAAAAAAATACATTTTGCAGAGAAATATCAGAAATAAACTTAAACTTATACACATAAGTATATCCATATGTTTGTACTATTTATGTCAGTATTTTAAAAATCTTTATATTAAATGTATATTATATTAAAGCCATTTTTTTCTATATGGGATCTTATTTTTTATATAATAAATATGATCTCTAATTGTTTCTTAAGGTATATGAAAATAAAATAGAGACAGAGAGAGGAAAACAGAATTGTATTTAAAGAAACCGAATTAAAAAAGCGTTATATGTAGTAGTAGAATTTTGTATATCTAGCACATATGTATGTATATGTTGTCGTCTATAGTAAGTAAATCAGATTATTGAAAGTATTGTTTATCGTCACTGGAAAATGCACATAAGAAATGCCATCGAGTTAAAGATGCTACAAAAAGAGAAAATAAACAAGTTAATTCCGTTTTGACAGCTTCTTTTATGGAAATATCATTACCGGCTTTTACATTTAAATTTAATATTTTCTACACTCACATAAATGGATATTCACATATTGGCATTAGGTCGACAATTTATTGGAGTTGAGTGAAAGAACAGTTTTAAAATCTTTAATATCTTAACAGACACACGAATCAATATGATCGTAGTTTTTTTTTTATAATATTTGTATTCAATTTAAAGTAATAGATTTACAGATATTTTGGTTTGATATCTCAAACAAATTTTTTCGATAGTCTCTTCAGCAGTGCTTTCGCTATGAAAAGCTTCTCAAACCTGTCGTTCGGAATCGACGTTAAATTGTAGGTGCCGCCACAAATGGGTGATTAAATTAAAATTTCAATTAGAGAATAAATCAAGAAATTAAATATTGTGTTAAGTTTTTGAATTGAATAATGCTATGCAGGGCTGAAAATATTTTTAAAAGCTCGCTTCGAAGCCACTTATATTCGATAACGGTAAATATATTTATGTGGGAAATTTTCCTGTTTTCAGGAGAGACAAGTATTTATATTAATTAAAACACAAATTTTTCGTACTTTTATTAACTTTAATTTAACTTTAATTTGATGTTTAAATTTAATTTTTTTTTCTTTGGGATTTATGTCTCAAATATTAAAATGAAGTGGATATGTGTGTATGAGGCTTCGGGTAGTTTGCGTCTCTGTTTTGTAGTTTCATGTGATTTTGCTTTGTATTTGAATTTATTAAATTTGAATTTCTGATACAACAAGACATAATATCTTATAAATTAAAGTACCAGAATCAGACAAGTTATATTAAAGACTTATAAATTATATATGTGTATAAAAAAAAAGAAAGAAAAATTAAAAACAGTAATATAATATTAAAATAAATTAAAAATAATTAAATTAATATAAAAAAATAAAATAGAATAGAATATTTATAACCGTTATTTACAGTAGATTACATTTGATAAAATTTAGAGAGTAAATGTTTAAATTTATTTGCATTGCTAATAACCTGCACGTTTGGAGAAAGTTAGTTTCAGAGTCTGATGCTTAATATGAAAAATTGTCTCTCAGACGCTGCATCCCGATGAAGAATCTGCAAAATACCATTTCCTCTTAAAGACCTCATGAATCTTAAGCGTTTGTGAAGATATTGTGGGTGCTCTGACGTAATAATTTTGTGTAGAAAAACCAAGTTTTTCAACATTATATAGTTATTAACATATTACAACATATTCTTTATTGTAAATTGTAATTTGTAAAATTGAATTAGTCAATTTTTTTTTAATTATAGCTTATACATATAGTATACAATGGTTTCAACTTTTATGTTCTATGTGCAAATGCAAACTAATGTTGCAATTTAAACAGTATGTTTTCAATATTCTACAATGTTTAATTTTCTCATTTACATTTCCACATTTAACCTCAATCTTAAAATTGGTTTTACTGTTCTTTAATGAGTCTTGGTCCTATTATTTATTGAATTAAATGAAATAAAAATAAAAAAAAAACAGAAATTATAAGTAGAATAAAATGATCAAAATGACCAAGTTTCTAACAGACTGAGGAAAATGCAGAGAATATTATTTTAAAGAGAATTATTATTACCGGTTTCATTAAAATCGCCAACGATTAAAAATAAAACGGAATGCAATTTAATAAAACGCAATTAAATTTAATCCTTTAAGAAGTAAAAGTTGTAGAATTTATTAACTTACATTGGATAATACATTTTATGAGAAATTGGTCACATATGGGTTAACATTTGAAAACCCAAGCAAAACATAATACAATATTTTAAAGCGTTTGTTGATCGAATAAGAGAGTGGATGTGACGAGAGAGATAGCAACACCAAGCCGGTTTTTTTAATGTACCGTTTTCCACCGGTAAGTGGCAGTAGATTTTATAATAAGAACAGATATAGAGCATCAGGTTAAAAACTTGAAACCTGAAGTTTTACACTTAAAATACAGACATTTTACCACTACCACATCTTATACATTCTTTCATACATATGTATGTATGTACAAGAAATGATTCAAATAAAAAGTTGTTTTCCTTTCTTCTTTTTTCAATTTAATACGTTCCCACTTACCCTCTGGCTGTTTTTATTTTCATACCCATAATTGATTTAATAATAATTTCTGATGCATTACATTAAAATTGATTGAGAAAAGATTTGTATTGAATCTAATCAGTGACAAGACTAAGAAAATCTCGTAGATTGTGCATTTTTCCAAATGTCGTTGATGTTTAACGATTAAATTTTGGATATAAGAAAATATATTTGCTCAGTCGGTACAAATATACATAAAAAAGGTCCAACATACACGATTGAAAAAATTATAATTAAAAAATCACTAAGAACAATTTGTTTAAATTACATTTTTAAGGCTTTGTCTTTAATTTAATATGTATTAACATTTCTTTTGAATTGACATTATCTGTTTTAATAAGAAGTGTCGTGGTACAGATCTTACAATTTTGACCACTAAGTGAAATGAAGTAAAGCATGTCAGTGATTTTTACACAAAATTAAATCGTATAAAAATAAACTTATTATCATATCTCTATATGTAATGAAAAAGCATGCTTTACACATTTAATACGATTTTTGTATGAAATTAGGTGTTTTGTTTTAATAAAAAATATCCGGTCTAATATTCAGGTGAATTAATTACGAAATTAAAAGAGCAAAATTAAACAAATATTTATTGTAATACATCACTAGTAATTGAGTGATAAAGATAATAGATGTTATTAAGTAACAATTATTAATAAATATTTATTAAGCTGGAAGTCTAAATAAAACAAATTTATACTTTGTACGTAGGTAGATTACAAATTTGTAATTACGATTATACACCTTAAATAAGGATTTTCTTCGATTCTGCTAAAAAGTCGTTGTGTTAATTCTTATTATGTTTGCATACATAGTCTTATGCACAAGAATAAAATTTAATATACCCCATGTTAGTATATGTAAATGAACCAAAGTAAATCAGATACTATTTTTCCGAATTAGTGAAAAATATCTGTACTAGTTTTTTTATACTCCCAACTTTACTTTTTAAAATTTTAGAAGATTTTTGACAAAAACTATACTCGTTTTCAAAAATTAAACGGTCGTTGACGCATCATAATTATCTGTACTATATGTATACAAAATATACATACATACATACATAATTGGTCATTACAACCCTTCAGTTAGGATTATTGACCTAATTTCTTACACTACTTGTGTTGTGTGTGTTAATTTTATACATAAGTTACAGTTTAAAGTCGACTCCGAACGACAGATTTTCGAGAACCTTTTCATGGCAATTTCATTTACTCTCAGAGTTTTTTCCAGAAATCTGCTGAAAAGAAATCGTCGAAGAAATACTAAGCCAGCACACTACCTGCTAGACCACGGCGACTTCTCATAGAAAATATATATTTTATTATTAATAAAATAATTCCACTGAATTCTTTTATAAAATCAACACTCAGTGGGTGTAATAGTTTTTATCACTATTTCATGTGTATTTTGTTTGGAAAGTACGTAGCATGAGCTTTCTATTCACACTCACTAACAAGTAGCCACAGTATGTTCACATAGTATTCTCACACTTGAAATTTCAATTGGTTTGGAAATGTATACATATGTATGTATGTATGTATACTGAATCAATTAAATTTCCCTACTGGCGTATTCATTATTTGCATTAATAATTTATAGTCGCTATAAGGAACATTTGTAAAAAATGTTTCATTGATTTAAGAGTAACTATTATAATTTTAAAAATACCATAAAAGCTATAATTATTATAATTAAATGTTTATTAACGTAAAACCAATCAATAAATGTCACTATTTTTAACATAAAAATGCTAATACATATTGAAATCAGCATCACATAATAAATATTTTCTCATATTTGAATATAGTTTAGTGCAAAAATAAACCAATTTGCAAGAAGATCTAAAAAAATATTTAATCTTAACAAAGAATAACGAAAACAAAGTTAACTAATCGATAAGTCGTTAAAATAAGTTTGATACATAATTCAGATTCATAATGCCATAATTAAAAGAAACTTAAACATTTAAAAGCTAAATAAGAGCTACTGCCGCCTACGAAAAATAGACCACCACTGGGAGAGGCAAATTGAGCAGAGGAAAAACGTACTCCCAAATAACTGCCTGTTCCATTTTACGAAACTTAAAAACTTGTAATGCACTAAATATAGTTTTCGAAATATGTAGCAAGAAACATACTTAAAAGAAATGGGTATTATAGTTGTTTTAGCCGTGAAATCCATTTGTCAGAAACGTTCATATTAAAAAGGAATGGATTCACTATTTTCGACAGATGGAAAAAGTATCCCCAGATGAAATACAAAAAGAAAAAAAATGTATTTTTTTTTTGTGCGATGAATAAATTTGAAATTCAGACATTATGAAAGAAAGCTAAAAAACGGAATTCAGAAAAATTAAATGTTGAACGTAAGCATTGCATCCAACTGCACAGTGATCTCAAATACACTTCTGAATTCTGAAATTTTAAATACACATACTTTTGTCTGCAACTGTGAATAAATTGTATTGATTTAATAAACTCCGATTGCTTCGCTACATACATGTATGTATGTATCTCCATTGATAAAAAAAAAAGCAAGAAGAGTTAATAAAATTAAATTCCATAAATGAACGTATAATTATTAGCGTATAAATAACTACATACGCATTTATGTTTCTTTTCTTTTATAGTAGGATGTACATATAACTTAACTTACATACATATGTATATAACTAAGCACATCCCATCTAGCATTTGGAAGATTGCTTTTATAGAAATCACCTTGTTGAGTCTTTTTAGAGCACTTTTAAAAAAGGACTCAAAAATGATTCGCGCCAATGAGTAAAATGAGTTCGATTTAAAATACAAGAAAAAATTGTATAGCAATCGGAAATGAATCATGCAGACTAATAACTGACTCAAATTTTAATCCTAAATTACCTAAAAACGTGTCCAAATTAATACGAACATGACTCATAAATGACAATAAAAGGACTTGTAAACATAATGATAAATCACTCATAAAATACTCGTATGGGATTAAATGCTGACTGAAAGACGACTCGAAAAATAATCATAAACGAAGGTAAATAAGACTAATAAATGATCAGAAAGCGATTCGAAAATGATTATAAAACTACTAGAAAAAGAGTCGCAAATTACTCTAATATAATATAGAAAATGACTCGTAAATGAATTTTTAAGAAGAGTCCCGAGTAGTCACTTTTTTCCCCCGATCAGAAAATGAGCGTATATTCTAATTACAAATTTCCAAAAATGCTGACTGGGATATATGTATGTATCTGGTTGTAAATGTATGTGATTTATGTAAACAAAGTATGAAACAAATGTTGAAAATTAAATTCAATTTGAAAGTATGAGGACGATGACTAATTCCTACAGTTTAGAATTTAGCACAATAATGCGTTTTTGTGTTGAAAGAAAACAAAAAAGACCAACTTGCCTTTGAAATGCTACAAAAATAATAATGTATAGGTAAATGTTGTAGTATGTGTTTGAATTTGTTTTTTTAATGTCTTTTTACAATTATTTTATTTACAAAATATTCAGAATTTGACAATAAAAACAAATGAAATGAATAAAAAATACACCTGCATAGGCAGACTAATTGGCAAACATTTTCCTCTGTTTTTTTATTTCTTTATTTTTATATTTTTAATCATTTAACATCGTGTACATTTGTTTCAAATTCTTTTCTAATGAATATAATAAAAAAATTATTTAAATATATGTTGAGATCAATTAAAAATTTTATCAAAAAGAAATAATGTGATGGTAAGGCAATCTATTATTTTTTTTTCGTTTTAAAAATAGATCGAAATCCTATTATACAACACTGGCTAAAAATAAATTAAACTAAATTTTATTTGTTGCTGTTGCTGTTGCTGCTATGATGTTTTTTACTTTTTATTGTTGTAAAATCAACCAACATATTATGAAATATTTTAAATTGGAACATATGTACCATCTGTACATACAAATAACAACAGCAAAAAAATAACTGTCAAAATTAATTGAGTGACGGCACCTGACATTCGTTTTTCTATATTATTTCTATATTATTTAGTATATGAACATATATACGTACTACGTACATCATATGGATGAATGTTTGTATATAAGTCAAATACAAAATAAAAATGCATATGTATGTAGATGTATAAATAAGATATTGAATTAATGATCATATCCAAAATTCAATTGTGTGATGTTCTGCCACTACCACAGCTATTGCCTGAGAGCTTTTTTTATGCGCATGCGCAAAACAATTAAACACCGAAGAAATTATTTCCCTCTCCCGTTCAATTATACTATTCAAAAAATGTACAAGAGAAATGTTGTATATAAAAGGAGTGCGGTGAAAACTCGGTCCTCCTATACGTATGTATAATAAGTTGCTTTTTATATATTTTCTTGATATGCTTTTTGTATAAAAGCTCTGACCGGCGCACTTTATTAATGGTGGCATCCATTTTTAGCCGAGTGTAATTTGATCCCATTTTTTTATATGCTAGAAAGAAGAACATCCCAAAGAGAATAAAAAATATGAGCAAAAAAAAAAAATTCAGGTTCGTTGTATCATAAAACTTCATACATGTTCATCATACAAGTTACGTCTTGACACTGGCAATAATTGTTTGAATACTTTGTACAATGTAATTAATGATAATGTCGACAATGTTATGTTATTTTCCTTTAACAGCCGATGCAATGATTTCTATTCCGTTTAGATTTAATTACAACTACTGCTTAATAATCTTATAATTAAAATATTTATTAAAAATTGTGGTCGAGTTGTAAGTATTTCGGAATAAATGGTTGACTAGTGTCCTTAATGTGCGGTGTATGGGATGGTGGCGTTATCGGGCTGTGCTTCCTCGAAAATAAAGTCGGTCAAGCAGTTATCGCGAATGCTGTTCGTTATCACGAGATTATAGAGGGATTCTTGTGGATAGAAATTAAGGCTATGGACTGAACGATATGTGGATGCAATAGGATGTTGTCACTAGCCATACAATCAACGAAGCAATGGTTTTTTGGGCCAAGAAATTCGACCTTTCGATTTGTCAACGTTTGATTTATTCCCGTAGGGATATTTAAAAGAAAAAGTGTATATCAAAAAGTCAAGAACAGTTCAAGGGCTAAAGGATAAGATCATTCGGCATATTGACGAAACTGAACCGCAATTATGCATCAGAGTCATTGAAAATTCAAAATATCGTGCGTTTTCGTTATTATTTTTATTATTAATAATATTGCCATTATTTCATATAAACTACGACATTAACTCGTTTAATACGAATTAAATACAAATTTATTAATCCTTGTTACTAATATGGTTAAGATAAAAATAATGGCCAAATTAAAAATGTTTACTTTGGGCAATTACAATTAATGGCAACAAATTCTAAAAACTTAAAAATAAAAAAAAAATATATAAAAAGTCAAATTGTATACTACATAGATCACTCTATTGTATGATATGTCAATAAATAACATTTTTAACGTCAGATTGCCTAAAGAAATAATTTCGTCATAACTATCATTAGTAATAAGACATTGTACATGTATAGGAATATTGATGTTCTAACAAAACAATACTCCGAGGTACATATCGAATTAGAAAAAATATTGTTGCGAAAATAATGGCCATAGATTGAAGGGTGGTAGGAGTAAATTTCAGACGAAACTGGTCTACAATTTTCGGAATTTCTACAAAGCATTTCTGAGGTAAACAAATTTTTTAGTCCTCTGATTTTCGTTTCCTGTACAATTCCTTGCGTTTTGATGGTTTAATATCTGTTTTTATATAATCACTACTATAATTATTGAAGATTTATAAATAAAACGAAACTTATTTTTTGAATATTGTGTCCATCATGTTATTGAAAATAAAAAACATTGTTGCAAAAACACATGCAGTTGTGTCCGCATGATTTTGATCTATATGCACACATAATGTGAAAAAGAATTTTATATGCGCACATCTACACAAAAATCAAATCCAGTTACCTACCTAAATTAAAAACAAAATACTGTTGCATGAAAACATGTTTAATACAAATTAATTCGGTTTTTAAATTGCTTGTGAGATCAAAAGTGAAAAATTCTAACAGTTAAAAAAAAAAAAAATAATGGAAACGATAATAGCACCTGCATATAATAGAAAAGTTACATTGGACATCTGTTCTGAAGTGAATTTCAAAAAAGTAAATTTACGACGTAGTCTAGCAGGTAGTGTGCTGGCTTATTACACGTGAGGCCCCGAGTTAGACATCTCCGATAAAACGCAGATTTTGGGCAAAAAAAAAAAATCTGACAACAAATAAAATTGCCGTGAAAAGTTTCTCAAAATTCAGTTGTTCAGAGTCAACTCCGCCACTAATGTATAAAATTAACATACACAACACAAATGATGTGATAAGCTAGGTCGTAATCCTGAGTGAAGGGTCCTAATGTATGTACGTGTATGTCTAATTCAAGATCACCAAATTTAAAAAAAATATTCGATTTGCAGCACATATCAAATATTAAATGGCAAAAAAAAAAAAATTACAACACATTTCATAAATGCCCAAAATCAAAATCGTTAATATGTAATATCCTATTATTCAATTCATATTTTCATTCATATACATATTTGACTAGAAATTGTAATAAATTGAAATAAAGCTTTAAACTGAATGTTAACTTAATTGGAAATAAATTTTAAGCAGTTATACAAAATTATTTATGAAGTGCTGAATTTGTGCCTAAACTGGTAGTCATCACAGTTTTCAAGACAAGTGCAGATAATTATGGGCTGGTCAACAAAGATGTGTTCTTATGCTATGAATGAACACTAATTATTTATTGTGTTTGCTAATTCTAGTTCAGTTGTGAACATTTTGTAAAGGGTGGGTAAAGGGCCATTTAAAAGTTTAAATTTAAAAATATAATAAAACAAAAACGGTTTGAAATTTTTCCAATTTTTTTTTTTTTTTCTTGTGATGTACTGTTGTCCTGGTTAGAAATGGAAGATTATTTCATTCTTATAGCTGTGGTGGCTGGCCTTACAATATCTTATTCGATCAGACCACTTTTTCGAGTGTATGGAGTTGTATCTCGGCAATGCACATCACAAATGTTGGCCTTCAAGTGCTCAATTGTCTCTAGTTGGCCGGCATAACACTTTCCTTTCACTTTCACAGCACCCTACAGAAAATAGTCCAATTTTTGGGATTGTACTCCAAATACGGAAATATTGCTTATTAAAATACCCACCTAGATGAAAATTAGCTTCATTCGAAAAGAGTATCCATTTTTTACTACTTCGTATAATTACTTGTTTATTTGTTCTTATGTCTGGTACCTTTCAAAACTGTGGTCTTATTTGGTGTTCCAACCACATGTTAGTTTCACAACTAACTATAAATAGACGCTATGTTATAAAAACTTTTTTCAAAAAAAAAGAGCAACTTGAACGGGATAATAAAAGTAATATTAATATTAAAAGTTCCGAGTTGTAATGTCTGAGAATTTTTCTTTGAGCGCATACTATTAATACGTCAGAAAAATTGTGCTAACTTATACAGTCTCAGTAGGTTGTACAAAATCCATGTTCATTTATTTTACTTACTTTATTAATTTAGGTAATTTTAAATTTTTTCGATGATAGAGATAAAGTTTTGATTTGATAAATAATAAAAGAGAACTTTTAACTATATAGTCCAACCTTTTTTCCATTTTGGAATCAAATTACAATAAAAGAAAAAATTATTCAGGAAAGCTGTACTCAAATTTTAATTGGCGGTCAAATTAAGTAGTAACATCTGCGGCAATTTACTACAGCTATGGGAAGAGCAGTTTGAACTAAAACAACTATCTCAACATGTATTTCAAATATATTTTTTAACTCCTTTGCGCCCAAGCAAAAGAAAGTATATAGCACATTGGAAAAACAACTAACAAAATTTTGCTAATCCAACACTGTGAAATCTCATGATTTGGCAAAAAGACCTCGAAAAACTACTTCAAGTATTTACATACGTGACTACGTCAACAAAAGTAAAAAAAAATCTCCTTTAAAATCAAAACAAGTTACTATTTCAAGTATTTTTTTTTTGTTGGTTTTTGCTCGAACATTCAAATCCCTAGTTAAAAATAGGAAATACTATTTCCCTTTTTTATAATTTAATAATTTAAATTAAAATTTAAATAATTTAAATAATTTTTCCAAGTAACAGTAACATATTTACATATGTATGTATGTATATATATAGTATATTTAATTATATATTTATTTATACATACATATTATGTTAGTATATGGACATCGAAATATTTAATTGATTATGCTCTCGAATTGTGGTATTGTATAGTACGTATTCCTTTACCAACTTAAATGCCGATGATATTAAAAGTTGATTAAAACTAAAATTAAATGATTTAAAAATATTTTATGTACTTATAATAAGAAGAAATAAAATCGGGTATGACTTCTTGTCCCGAACATTAGGATACATTAGACGTAATACTGATTAAGCGTGACAAAAAAATTTATAAAGCTATACTCGTTGACTTTTAGATCATCAAAACAAAACAGGACGTTTAGTGCTTAAACAGTCCATCGGGCGGCCAACAATTTTATTTAAAAAGTTTGTGTATTCTCTTTTTAATAGAACAAAACAATTCTAAATAATTTTATCTTCAATTTTACAGTATATGTGCACCTTTTAATGATATTCAAAAATTCTTCAGTACAAGACATGTTTAAACAGAGACATACGGTACGGTAATCGAAATTCATTATCACATGCAAAATACGCATTTTATCTTTCGTGTTCAACTGAAGCCAGCAGTCACTGTGTTAGTGGTTAAACTCCTCCGAAATGGATCGACCAATTTTCATGAAATTTTGTGGGCATATCGGGTATGTCTGAGAATCGGACAACATCTATTTTTCATATCGCTAAATGCTAAGAGGGCGGGGCAAAATTTAATATTTAGATATATATTGATCGTAGACGAATAAAATTTGGTATGTAAGTTCGTAGAGTCGATATCGACAATCCCGCCAAAAATAGGCGTGACAACCTTCTGTCTTCATGTGAAACTTATAACTCTTTAGCTACTAAATCGATTTTAACCATTCTTTATTTTCGAAAGCTTATCAGGTCTATATGGTTTAAAAAAAATCGATACAGCAAAAAGTAGGCGTGGCAAAACTTTAAAATTGAATATTAAGGGACAAAGCGCTCGTAGACGAATAATTCGGACATCTTATTATTATTCTTTGTATGACCTAAATAACGTACCGACTTCGATTAAATTTTGAACTAGATAGATTTCTATAAAATTCTATTCGAAAATTTACTGTCATTTTTTTTAATAAATGTTCTTACGTATATTGTAAACTGTCATCAGTTGATTAATTCTTATGGTTGCTTTTTCTCTTTTTTAGATGTTTAAAATCTCACATCATTTGGAACCATTCAATTAAGGTCTTATCTATTTATTTACTTAGCTTTTCCTGTTCTTCTTTTTTTAATTTGTTTATATTTTGTACTTTATCTGTAGAAAACTGTAGCTGGCTTAATTAAACCATCATTGCAAAGGTGGGAACGCGGAACCAACCAACAGATATAATCGCGTACATGCAAACAAATTCTAAATTTCTGTTTTAAGAAAGTTTGTATGTCTGTTTTTGTATACTTATATGATAATTTTATGTTTATGAAGAAATGATCGTTTGTAAATGAATACATACAGTGGAAAGCAAAAGTCTAGGTAAACTAATGTATTTCAGGAATTTAATGAATAAGCAAAAGAGCGATAATAAGCAAAAAGAAGTGATGTTTTTCATATTTATTTAATTAATTCATTTTTATTTTAATATAAAATAAAATTTTTTTAATATTTTTCACTAACCATATCTTTGTACCACGAAAGTGTAGGTAGCCTCAAGAACCACTCCAAATAAATTTAAGATTCGAATTATATTTGGTTAAGATATTCCTTAAGATCAAGCACTCCATTTAACCTATTTGGCATTGAATTTATGAATTTACTATATTTCTTGTTGATATTTTCCGCACTTGACTTTTGTGTGAGGCTTAGCGGTGCGTAAACGTTCTTTCAAATGATCTCTCTTGGAGTCTTATCGGGACTATGTGCAAAAGCATTAAGCCTGTGGGCACTTTGGGAAACAAATCACAACTTCACAATAGCATTGTAAGTTTTCATTGACTTCTTGGAAGTAATAACCATAGCGAATTTTTAATTCTTTTAAACATGAGGTGAATTTGTTTTTTAAAATGTTTAAATACTCTATCTACACCCGATGTCGATACACATCCTCACAATATTGTACTACCGAAGCCATTCTTAACTATTACCCAAGTTCTAGGCATTGAGCTCTTTATTTTTCTTGCTTCATACTAAAGCGTGTCAAATAAGTTTTGGTGAAATGTATTTTCTTCAGACGGATCAAAATATATAATTTTACTCGTACGGATGTACTTTAGTTTGGAGAAAAAAAAAAGGAATATGTAGTGTGTGGGTACCAGATGTCGACAGTTTGAATATTTAATATATTGGGCCTTTTTACTCTGAGTTCTTCTTTTACACTTTACGGTGCAAAAGTAAAGAATCGCCAGAAAGTTTAGCATACTTTTATTTGGTTTCTGAAAAACATACATTTTTTTGGTTATTTTATAATCAAATACAAAGAAACTAATAAACAAGTATGAAAAATATCAATCATTTTTACATATTGTTGATTCAAATTCATGAAATTGCTAAAGTATATTAGAGTACCTCCTCTTTTGCTGTTTACTGTACATTCATACATTTTTATTGAGCTGTTTTAATTTTATTATATAAGCACTCACATATTTCATATCTAATATGACCTTGATTACTAAAAGACAGAATTCATTAAAAGAAAACAGAAAATTAACAAAGAAATCAGATTGTGAAAAAACAGAATTTTATTTATTATAGTAAATAAAAATTTGTACTTTAATATTGTGGCAAAAATTTGTCCAAATGTGTTTAGTATCATGACTTATGTGTTCATTTTTAAAAACAACTCTTTCAAGTACATGGTACGTATTACCATAGATTTTGAACTAATGAAAGATTTCGAAAGTGATATTATTTAAGATAAATTAATTTCGAAAAGTACAATTTACAAAAAATACATATATGCAATATGTATATCGTAGTCGAAAATCCAAAGGTACGTATCATCAAAAAAATGAAAATCGAGTTTTTGATTAATTATGATTCATAAGGTTATCTAATATATCTCTACCAATTTTTAGATTTGTGCGATCAAAATTAACATTTTTATATCAATAATTCAAATGTTTCTACATATGAAGTACATCCTTGTTAATTTATAAAGTTTTTTGTTTCTCCTGTAAAATTAGAAAAAGCGATGTTACGTACTTTTGGATTTTAGACGACGATATATATAATTGAGAAAACTCGAACGGTAAATTATCGTAATCCTATTTGACACTTCTAACTCCATTAGATAAAATAATCTTAGAACTCAGTTGGGTTTAAAGGAATAATTACAATGTAATAATTCTTAACTTTAATTCGTAAAAATACCAAAAGAAAAAAATTAATATACAACATTTTGCATTCAGATTAATGATGCACCGCAATGATCTAATTAAATAATACTTATGTTTAAATATATCTTATTAGGGATTGAAAGAACAACAGGATTTAAAAATAGAATTAAATTCTTCGTAATTTTATAATTTATAAAAAATGGAAATGTAAATTAAAATTTATTAATTGTGAAACTAATCATAAGCAAGAAAATTTAATTTTTTTTAATATCTCTTGTCATTATCATGGCATCCAAATCAATAATTAAAATTATGTTGTTGTTTTTAGAATTTTATTGTAAAAAATCTTATGTTCAGAAATTTTAATAGATACATGAGATATGTGTTGAGATACACATAATCAAATATATTTTTATTCTTGACTCAAAAAAAAATTTTAAAATGTATTCTTCAACTGAAAACATATAGAAAAAATTTGATGGTTGTGATGAAAGAAATTAAAAAGCTATTTTTAAATTTTCACTGAAAATAACAATCGAGGAAAGCTTTTTTCTTTTTATTTTTATTTAAATATTTTGCAAAAATAATATTGATATCTATCGATGAATATTGGATTGCTCTACAAGCAAAAAGGGGATAAAAAACTTATTTCATTTAAGTACTGGAATTTAATTTAAAAACATTTACAAATTCCCATTTATCATACACGCAGTCTATAACGAATAAAGAATGACTACTAATGACGTAAAAATTTACGATCCTTTTTAAAATTTACCATTTTTTCTACTTAAAATTAAGAAAAAAAAAAATTAAATGCGAAATAAATTTGTACGTATTAAGTAAAACATTAAATTTTTTTATTTTATATAAAAAAAAAATAATTCGTTTTATATTATGTGTAATATTTATATTTATACACTGTTATGAGCCCCAAATTCAAATCATTAACAAAGATAATGTGTTAGAACTTCTTAGTGCGTACATGTTCTTTGGAATTTCACAAACATAGTTTTTGTATTGAATTCAGTTCGGTTGAATGATTTTTTAAGATTTATTGGTACAATCTTTAAAAAGCACGTTGAAAATGGATTTTATTAAGCCAATGTCAATGCAGTATTACGATAATTTGAACTTGATAACAAAGACGCCATACATATAAAGTGAAAATGAACAAATTCTTACTAAAAACTAAATAAACTAATATATGATTACGCCAAGGAATAAGCGTTTTATAGCTTTCGATTTGTTAAAAGATCATCATTTTATATTGATTCTTATCACAACGATTACTTTTTTAATCATTGACAAATTTATCCATTTTACAAAATCCTTTTTTTTTATAAATTTATGAAAAGAATGGAATATTTAAGAATGTAAAACATTTATATAAGCTAAAAATTTAACTAGGGATATTTTCTTTAGATGTTGCATAAATTAAAATACAAATGAGAATATTTCTGTAGCATTCAGAAGCAGTTTTTCGCATTGAAATCTTATTAAGAACTAAAATACAAAATGGTTTTTTATGCTACGCAATACCCTAGAAATAAGAAAAAATTTATAAAAAAATAGAAAATTTGAAAAAAAAAAAACAAAATATACGTGGGTGGGTAATGGCAGTAGATGTTCGTGAAGAATCTTTTAAAAGAGACAAAAAATATTATTTATTTATAAAACATTTTCATTCTATTTTTTGTTGCTGATAATATTGATGTAGTAGTGGTATTAGTTGTTGATTATTCAGTCAAAAAAGAAAAAATTATGAGGTTCACACTGGCTAACAACCATAGAGAAGAACACAAATATCAAAACTATGTATACTCTCAGGTTAAAATCGAGAGTTTCTTAGTTAAAAGTAGAAAATATGTATATCAATATATTTAAACATATATATATATATAAGTATATATATAAGTATATATATAAGTATATATATATGTATATACATAAATGCATATATATATATACATCTATACATACATATGTAGATCGTTTGTGATGGTATATGTAAAAAGCAATTAAATTCCTTTTTTTTTTGTTTTTCTCAAAAGTATATGCGAAAGAATATATTATATAAATAAGAATATAAATTTGAAAGAAAATTTTTTTTTTATTTTTAAATCTCATTTTATATCAATATTTTGAATGCTAGTCAATTAGATTAATTCCTTTTGTTTTTGGTTAAATTGGAAATATTTTATGGAATATATGTATGTATTTAAAGAAAGAGGTGTTGAATCATTATTAGACTTACCTTCTTTTGCTGCTTTTCCCAGGCAGGATCTAAGAGTCCCTCGCGTTCCCATTCTTCCTCCTGTTCCATGTAACCATCTCCATACTCCATGGAGAGACCGTTCTCCATCATCATGTTGAATTCGTTTTACTGTGTTTAAAATGACGTTTTAACCGTTAAAAATGTATTCGCTTATTTTAAATTTTTATTGATTTATTTTATTAGTTTGGGCCAGTTTTAAACTAAAAACTAATTTATATTTTATTTATAATTCGATTATATGTTTTTTATATTTAATCTTGTATTTAAGTTCATCAGCAGGGGGTTGGGTGGTGTTCTTATTTAATTAGTAAATTAATTTTGATAATTTTTAATAATAGTTTAAAAAATTTGGAAAAATTGAAAAATTTAAAGAATATGCAAATATTTTTTTTTTTTTTTTGTTTAAATTCGTTCGGAGTATCCTTAAGATTATAAATCTAGAAAATCAAATAAAAATACAAATTTAATCTATAATAAATGAAATGAAAAATTGCAATAATCGAAAAGCTTTTTTTTTAAATCCTTGAAATTTATAATAAAGAATGAATAAATTTCAAAATTATAAATAATTCAATGAATTATGATTTTCTCTTTTTTTAATTTCTCTCGATATCCTTGTGTTTGTGCTTTCTTTTTTCAATAACTTCATAGGTGTTGACGTTTTTTGAATTTTTTTTTATTGTCAGCAAATATATGAAATTTTCGTTATAATGAGCATAATTTTTTATATCGCTTTTTTTGTTTTTTGATAAATTTGTTGATCATTGATGATATATTTTAATTAAAAACTTATTTAAAGAGTTATTTCAATTATTTTAAATTATTTCGTTTCAAATTGATTGTATAACACAAAAAATATGCATATATATATATAAATTTGCATATATATATATATATATATATATCCATACACGTATATGCAAGAGTATATACACAAATATATATATGCAGATATATTAATTAAACACAATTCCTTCAAAATATTATTTTATTATTTGTTTTCTGTTTCATTCATTTTAATTTTTATTATTATTTATGTTGAGATTAAAGCTTTAACATTTTTTCAAACGTCTACAACTAAGTAACAACGGTGAATATAGTATTCATGCACAATATTTCTTTATATTTTAAATTAACTTCAATAATTCAGATATATTTATTGAAGCAAAATTTGTTTAATAAAAAAAAACTTAATAAGATTAATATGTACATATATCGCTTGCAAAGAGAATGACCCGCTCGCGTTGGTAGCCAACTCAAAACTAATGTTGCGCCAGCGATAATCGTGCGTTCGAACTCGTTGAAAATTTTCTGCTTTGATCGTCTATGCAACTTAAATGTATGTGATCCGAGTTATGTGTATGCACGCTCACTTATTCCCTCAATTGCTTACACACTCACTTGTTCATGTATTCATCGTAAAAACTAAAAACAATGTGACAAAGAAAAACCAGAAAATTAAAATCTATTTTATTTCTTTCTTTCTTTTCCTAACTGTGATATCGGCAGTTACTGCGACGTCAGCGTCAATATCACAAATGTCATTGATATTGAAAAAAAAAAAATTTAAGAACAACCAACACATAATAGAGCACGAAGTTTAAGAAAGTTGGTCTGATAATTAACAATTTTGTTTAGAAAAAGTCAGATAAACCGATTGTAAGTTACGTTAAAAAGAGAACTGAAAATTAACGGTATAAAACATGTTTTACAAATACTATCACTCATTCATTCATTCGTTTATTCATTTCGAATTCTCTAATTTAGTCATTTGCTTCATTGATTTCTTCAATCCTGATCACATCGACTCACTTTTTTAGATTCTTGATGCTTAAAAACTTTCGATACTATACGTTTTCGATTTACAGACATATAGAACATGATTAGGCATTAAAATTCAAATTAAGGAAATGCTTACCAAAACTGTATTACAGCGGTGGACAATTGAAACGTAAATATGACATCTCATTTGTTCGATTTGGATCTCTTTTACTCTTAATTCCTTCTTTATCTCTCTATTTTACTCAATTTTCTTACAAAGTTTATTTATTATTATTTAGTGAAAATGTTTTTTTTTTTTCAAATAAACACTTAATAATACTTTTGCTGCATCAATGTATTTTTCATATCTAATTTTGTTGGAATTTTGCAAATTAAATGCAGTGTCTCAACTGATATCAGAAGAAGTGTGTACAAAAATTAACCATAAGGTGTATGAAAAGACCCAAGTTGTTCGGAAGATGAAAGGAACGTAATCACAAAGCGAAACCCTCCAAATTGCAAAACATGACGAGCTCATAACTTTTTGGATAAATATTTTATCGGGTGACAAATTTTTCAAAATGTATTGGAAGGCATTTTCTTAATCTCTGTGTGGGCACTTCATAGTTTGCCAAACCAATGTGCAAATATGATTAAAAATTAAGCTTATCCCACCGCAATATTGGTGATATAAACAAAAATTATTGCAACAAAAAGAACACTAGTAAACGTTTTAATTATATGGCCAATCTAATAAAACATTTTTAAATATTTTTTATTATACAGGCATAAATAATTGTAAATTATATATTTAATAATTGCACTGGAAAAATTCAAGAATTGAAGCATGAATTTTTTTTCTTATCTGTTTTTGCAACTTTGAAAATAAAATAAAAAACTTACTATCATTACGAATGTTTTTAATTAAATGACCGCCACTGTACAGTAAAATGTGTATAACCACTACAGCAAACGTAACAAACTTTTCATCAAGTTTCTCCCAAAATAATTTCTGTAAGCCGATAACGAATTACAGTATTCCCTCGATTTACGTTGTTTCGATTAACGTCGTTAAAAACTTCGATTTGCGTCGTCATTCGATAGACGTCGCCTCTGTTGTTTATAAACAAAATCAGGGGAATTCTCTCTTTAAACAAAATTCAATACATAGAATAAATATTTAATTATTATTATTTTTTTTTTGTTAAATATACACAAATAAATGTATCTAATAGTATAACTTTTTTGAAATTCGATTTACGTCGCCTTTTTCCGGAACATTCTACGACGTAAATCGAGGGAATGCCTGACCTTCCTGTGAAATTATCCTCTTTCCACTTCCAGGGGTGAAGTCACTTAATATAAAATTCGAAAACCATAAACGTAAAAATATGAACGGATAATATTTTTACCTAGTGGGTTTCGAACCTGAGATTTTTTTCTCTTTTAAAATTCGAAGCTTGGCTTCTCGGCTTCTCGACAAACTTTCTGACCATCAGACCACGTTACCACATGATTGGTTTGATTATATTGACCACCGTTTACATGTCTACATAAGATAGGTTAGTAAACAATACAAGTGTATTAACTACATTCGGTGGTAAACAACACAAATAGTAATGTCTTGGGATAAACACTAATACCCCAGTTTGCGTCGTTAATAGGGCCTGAAGAAACGCGACGTAAACCGAAACGACGCAAAACAAAGCACGATTTTCCATACATTTGTATTGATTTTCATTTAAATGGTTCCGAGATTCGTAATTTTAGCTGAAAAAATAGATTTTTCAATATAAAATATTTAATTAAATAACGACCTACAACTTGCAACCATCAGACAACATAAATACATATGTATGTTAGAGCGACTCAAGTTGTATGGAAGCGAAATTCGTGCAAAGTGTACCTCCCTTAAACTGAACATTGGTATTTTTTAAGACAACATTTCAAATATTTCGGCTCCAGCTTCGACCTCTCGTGAGCTGGACCATTTTGAAAAAGGGTCCATTTTTGAATATTTTGTTAATTTGAGAATCTATTTCCTTACCAACATACACAATATCTATATCATAAGAAAGGGGTTTTTAAGGCGCGTCCAACAGTGTATACAATTTGTCCAAGGACGATGATCGATGTCCCTTTTTTAAGGATATTTTGCAACAAAAAAATGGTTTTTGAATTTTTTGTTCGAGGTTGTTTGTAATAATAATGTCAAATTAACATATTTTCATCTTTAGACGATTTAATTAAATACGGGTCTCAGCTTTTTTTGAAATTCGGACAAGTTCGTGTTTAGTAGTGGTTATAGTTTGTGGTTTTGTAAATATAAACAATAAAATTTTATAATTTTTTTTTTAATTTGGTAAATAAATATGCCGCCAAAAAGTCGTGGATCATTTCCTTTTTTCTTTATTTAGTCCTATTTAAATCCATACATGATCTAGAAACTAAATCCGCTATCAAATTAGAGTTACCACAAAATTGCATTTTTATATATTCCCGAGCACCCTGTAAAATGCATCTAAATTGCAAAAATCTAAATTACTTACATATAAAGATGATGTACCTGGCAAAAAGAAAAATTTTATACCCAATTGACCTATTTACAACGAAGGGTTGCCACTCCATTGCATTTTTTTCAAAACGCGAACTTGCGCGAATTTCAAAAAAAGCTGGGACCCGTATTTGATTAAATCGACTAAAGATTAAAATATGCTAATTTGGCATTTGTATTACAAACAACCCCGAACAAAAAATTCAAAAACCATTTTTTTACAGAATATCCTTAAAAAAACGACATGGATGATCGTCCTTGGACAAATTGTATACACTGTTGGACGCGCCTTAAAAAACCTTTCTTATGATATAGATATTGTATATGTTGGTAAAGAAACAGATCCAAAAATTAACAAAATATTCAAAAATAGACCCTTTTTCAAAATGGTCCAGCTCACGAGAGGTCGAATCTGAAATATTAGAAATGTTGTCTTAAAAAACTTCATGTTTAAGAGGGTACATCGAGCACTTTTTTTGGTGAGTCGCTCTAATGTATGTATGTATTTACATTAGACTTAAACGGGAAACAAGAACGACGCAGCTTCGAAGTCACAGAAATTTTAAAAAGACGCAACTTCGAAGCAGACGCAGAACGAGGCGACGCAAACCGGGGTATTAGTGCAGTTTTATAGAAAACTTAACACAAAATATTATAATCGAAATGTGGAGGAGAGGAAAGTAGTATGCATAATTTACTTTTTTTTCTAATTTTCAGAGCGCAACCGTAACATATGTCTGGTTTTATCATACACACTACACTTTTGGATATTTTATGAACATTTTTTATGCTTTAATATATTTTAAATTAATAAAAATTAATTTAGATTTATTTATAAGCAAATAATTTTTCCTAAAGAATTAATATTTCCAACAAGCACAAGTACCTGTATCTTGCATTTGAGTTAAAAAACTACTCAAATGCCATAAAAAATTACGTAGAAAATTTACAGTTTTCGTTTAATTTCGACAGTAGCAGTAGTAGTAGTAGTAGGAGGTATTGTTAGGTATTAAAAAAACTAATTTAAATAAGAATTAGTACAGCATAAGATCCAAAATCATTATATATAGAGCGCACTGACAATGGTGAAATACAAAAGTCACGTACATCGCCACAACTTATCTCTCTCACTTGCACCTATCATCAACTTTTTGCTGATCGAAATAACAGATACATTTTTTATTATTTCACATCCCTAATAAAAATTTCCAAATCCTTCGTTATTAAATAAATTTAACAGAATATACCTGAGCGGTGACACAATGAAAAACGAACTTCAATACAGGCATCCCTCGTATAACGTGGTACTTACAGAATGCGTTTTTGATATAACGCGATTTAAAAAAAAAAAAAAACAGTTGCATTACAACGCGAAATTTCGACTTGCATAACCTTATTACGAAATCGAAAAACAGAAAAAAAAGCAAACAAAGGCTGATTACTTATTTCACAATCGCTCGATCACTGGAAGAATATCCAACAAAATGTTTTTTTTATCAATGAGGAAAACTATTCCGATGAAATTTTTTATGATGAAGTTATACGCTCACTATTTCATCGTAATATGATGTTCGAAGTAAGTGACACAGACTAGTGGATATTTATGTTTTCCGATTGTTATTTTTTCGTTATGTTAATCAATTTTTTTTAAATAAAGTATAAATATTGATTTTGAGTTGTAAACGTACACGTTTAATTTAGTACTTATTTTATTTTGGAAAAAGTTTATTGGAACATAATCCTTGAATTTATATGAAGTCTTTTAAATCTTCTATAACGCGAACTACACAATGGGGAATTTTCCTGGAACGTAACCACCGCGTTATACGAGGGACACCTGTACTATAGATTATGAGATTTCTAGATTCGGATTTTATGCTTGACGTGAATTAATATAATTGATAAATTTAGGCTATTATTCTGAGTTTTCTTTTTTAACAGTGTTTGCCATGTAACACCATTTTGCAAAAAGTTCAATAAAACATTTCTTTTTTCAATATTTTTACAGGGTCAACACATTGTGTTAATTTACATAAGTACATCTAAATAAACAGCAACCTATTACAAATGCCAAAGAAAATCTTTTACAACCCATTAATTGAGATTTTTCAAAAATGAGGTTATTTTTCTTTGCAAAATTATTAAATAATTTAAACAACTAAAAAGTCTCACAAAAATGTTTAAGAAAAAATCCACAAATAAAATAAAATAACAATCAACTACTTACGATGTACTGCGCCTCCTCTGCAGGAGTACTCCGGTTACTGTTATAAGATTTAGGAAATTAACTAAAACTAAAAATTAAAACAATCTTATCGATTCCAAAGTTCACATTATTATTTTCTAACGGCTTTTGGTTTCTGTGTGTCCTCAAAAGTGGAAAGAATCGAAAGTTTTTCAAATCGAGAAGAAAAATCAAATTTATTGGAGTCTTCAAGAATCCAAACAAGTTCTTATTTTTGTAAATTTAAATTCTCAAAATGAATGTAATTTTTTGTTAACTATATGACGTCTCTTACATATACATGTATGCGAATATATATGTATGCGAAAGCGCGCCCATACATTAATAAAAAGCGTTGTCAACTCAGTGCTTTTAGCACTGTTTTTAGTGCTTTTTAAAACTTTCGACGCGGAAAATTTTCAAGTCAGTGCCTAGTGCTTTTTTTAGTGCTTTTCTTTTCATGTCAGTGACACCAGATCAAAAATTAAAAAAAAAAGAAATAAAGAAATCAATTTGTCCTTTTGGAAATTAAAAACAATTTTGGGCGAATATATTTAACAATAATACTTTTTTACTTTAATACATTTTCGAAGGTAAAATCATTTACATTTTATACGTCTAAAAAAATTATGTTTAATGTACGTTAACTTTCACACATGAGTACTATCATTTACATGTAAAACTACAGTCTTAATAAATCGAATTAGTATATACATTGACTACAAATTAGTCTATAAACTATTCTAAAAGTCTATAGATTAGACTATAGGCTAGAGTAGACTATAGATTAGACTGGACTATAGATTAGACTATAGGCTAGACGATAGACTTTTGTATTAAATTGCAAATTCGTACATTTATTTTACTGATTATATAAATTGGTGATGAAGTCGCCATAGTCTAACAGGTAGTGTGTTGGCTTCTTAGACGTAAAGCCAGGGTTCGACCCCCATTTCTTCGGCGATTCAATCTGAGCAGATTTTTGGCTAAAAACTCTGAGAGTAAAGTAAATAAAAATTGCCATGAAAAGTTTCTCAAAAATCAGTCGTTCGGAGTCGACTTTAAACTGTAGGAGGTCCCGTCACTTATGTATAAAATTATCGCACAAAAACATAAGTGGTGTTAGAAACTAGGTCAATAATCCATACGGAAGGGTTGTAATGCCCAATTATATATGAATAAATTGCTGATAAAATTAAAATAAATATTATAATGTTTTAGTGCTTTTTTGTCAAAATTGCGTGTTTTTTTAAAGAATTTGGTGCTTTTTGAAAATTTATAGTTGACAACGCTGTTAATAAAATAACTTACACCCAATGAGTTGAAATAAAAAAATGTGCCACTTCGTGAGAAAAAAAAAACTTTAAGCATCAACAACAAAAGAAGAATAATTATGATGAGAAATAGCAGTACAAAATTAAAAATTTATTAATTTCTTTTGTTTTTGCAGCACTATATAGACAGTACGTATACAAGTGTAATTTATTTAAACAAATATTTACACTTGAAACTTATATTATACAGTTGTGGGAAATATAATAGCAAATCGATCACATCTACTTGACTTACTGTTGTTACTCTTTCGTATTGGTAGTAAATACAATTTGATGATCTACACCTATGGCATTCAATATGTCTTAGACTTTTAAAGAGTACGAACGTGCTTAAGATTAATCGGATTAAATAAAAAAAGTAATATGTAGATGAAAAAAAATAGTAATAGATCAATTAAATGCATTAAAAAAAAAGAAAAAAAAAATAATAAAATAGTAAGATGCCAGGCATAACAAAAATCGAAAAAAAATGGAGAACAAATAAAAACCAATTTAAGATAATGATAACCGATAATAACAATGTCAGTTTAAGAGAAGAAGAGAGTGAAGAGAAATTGTCGTACCCTCGATTATTGTGGGTGATTGGAACATCTTACGAATTTAAGAGAATGTCTGTTAATAAAAAAATTATCACATCATCAATTAATCTTTTTGAATAAGCAAAGAAGAATAGTAATAGACCTCACATTCTGTTATTGAAGTCTATAAGTTAGTCTATGGTTTATCACAACTAAATCCTAATGAGATTAAAGATGAATTAGTAAACTCAAACAAATGAAACAAAGATGCACTCATCTTTTGATGATGGTTTGTCCATGGTAAAATTTGATAGAAAATATAATTGACGATCAATTTCAGCGTACTTATTTAGCCACTATGAGTTTTTGCAGCGCAATGGAAAACAAAGCTAACTTTATTTTCAATCAGTTGGAAAGAGACACTTCATCAAACGCTGTCTATTATTCTATGACGCCTTTAAAGGAAATAAAGTCTTTATCTCCTGCTTCATGAGAACCAAAGCACTAGGTATAGATGAAATGTAAAATATTTTGTTAAATAATTACTCAATAAAAATTTCTGTACTCATTACAATTTATGTATCACTAATTCCATCTTCCAAGCTACTGACGAATGGCTTCTATCAAAATACTGCGCCATAAGCCTATTGAGTTCATTGGGCAAATTATTCCAAAAATCTGTGTCTGTGTTACTCCCCATCTTCCTTATCCTACCTTTCCTACTTCCTCTCCTTTTTCCTATCTATTATCAACTCTTCTTTAGGACGTAGTACAATAAATCAACTTGACCTCCGTACTTATCTCAATGGCAAGTACACGTCCTCTAATCTAAACCTTAAATTTAGCACACAAGGCAGAAAAATAGAGTTCGCAAGGTCCATAAAATAATTAGGAATTACATTAGACCAAAAATTAACTTTTAAACATTTATAAATGAAACAATTGTCAAGGATGTAACTTAAAACTTATGATTTAATTTATTAAATTATTATTTATTTAAATAAGTTTAGGTTCTATCTCTGTACAATATTTTTAGTAATTTGCTCGTATTCGATAAGGAATTTAATTGCAATTGTAAAATAGATTTCTGTCTACATTTAAAAGAACTATTAGACAGTAAGCTACGCCGTAATCCTGTCAGAAGGGTTGTAATAGCCAATTATGTAATTGACGTAAACATTACTTTATAAGAGATGTAATCGAATCATTCGAAGTAGGCTAATGAAGATATTGATAGTTTTCAATTGGATGGGTGTTTCAATAAAATGATATATAATGCATTTAATTATAAAGAAAAACTAAAAGACGTGGAAGAAAACGAGTCTTGAGCTGCTAAAATTGTCTACGCTATTAAAGATTGATGGGCGAGATCAAAAAGGATTTTTTCGAAGCTTCAACCAATCTAAAAAACTGCGACAATGCAAACAGTTCGCACATGTCTCAGAGAACATAATTCATCCACAAAACATATCGCTAAGTGCATGAAGTTCGCAAAGGAACACTTAAGTTTGCCAGTGGAAGAATATTTTATGAACAGAACTTATAGTTCGTACGTCAGACGTGGTCAAAAAACTATTAGACATTAAGGGTCAAGCGTAATGGTATGTTGTTGTTTTTCTTACTATGGAGTAGGTCCAATATATTGGATCAAAACGATAGTGGACCAATACTTTCACGACAATATATTGATTACTCTAACGCAGCCCTATGAAGAAGAGAAGATGCCGTAGGGGTTTTTAAACACGATAACGTATAAGTATACCGGCAATAAAGCAAGGGAATGGTTCGAAAGAAATTCGATGTAAGAATTTGATTAAATCGATAACAAAACGATGCATAGCAGTTATTGCCAATAAAAGCAACAACAACTTAATATTAAATTTATAGAATAATGTTACCTATGATGTACAACTATTTTTAAGTAATCAAGTTATTACTTATTTATTAATTTTTTATATTTAAAAAGTGGATTATTTATTTATTTTTTTTCGTTAATTTTCTTAATGTGTCGTAAAGTCCATGGACATTATATCACAATTGGAGTAACACAATGTCCATAATATTCCAAAATTAATTTTAGATGTTTGGTTTTACTACCGCCAAGCAGTAAGACGACTTTAGTAAAAACCAATAAAGACTGTTCAGACTAGTATAGAAAAATATTAGTCCTTCCAATGGTCAATCCTGATCAAATTCAAGAAATGTTATTAGGCCTTAAAAACTATATATTGGACATATCAAAACAAGAAAACAGGATTGCCTTAACACTTTTAAGAATTATTTTGAAAAACAGTGGGTGGCAAAGCTAAGTAAAAATTATTCGCATAACATGTCATGTGATAAATGTTTGTGAAATGTAAAGTAATTCAAATAAATTGCAAAGATTTTAAAGAAAAGATTTGAAAAAAAAAATAAATATTTCCAATAAAAATCGGAGCCAATTAAATGTTTGCCAGCTTATATGAAATGTAAAGTGAGTCAAATAAATTACAGAGATTTAAAAGGAAAAGATTTGAAAAAATAAATATTTTTCAATAAGAAATCGGCGCCGATATAACACGACTGTTAACTATTTAAATAATAACTACGGTAATTTTTATCTTATATTCTTTTACAAAAGTTTTCTACTTTGAAAAAATATGAAAAAATTCGAATTTTCCAAGTTTTCAAGAATTTTCCAGTAAAAAAATTTTAGGTTTTAGGAAGCTAAAAAGGGACTATACCGCTTCTGTATTTGCTTACTATTAAGCCTTACCGAGAAGCAGGAAATAATCTAATACCAAAGGAAAGGATTTTTGTAATAAATTAAGCGAAAAAAAATTAAAAGCTTACTACTATCCATTCCCTAGAAGCAGGTTGTAAGTGAAACATTTAAATAATTTTTGAGCTTACCAATGTCCCTTACGAGGAAGCAGGTTGTATTGCAAAGACTTCGAAATCGAAAGATTTGTCGAGTCTTTTCCGAAAAAAAATATTTGAAATTACCTAATAAAACATGTTCAGTCATCGACTTGCATTTAAGCAAATAAGACGTGAATAAGACCGCAAAGACTTTATTTTATTTATTTATTTAGGTGAAATAAAAGCTAAACTATTTAACAGATTTTCTAAATTCCCATTATTGAAACCTGTTCCATTTAAAGACTATAAAGAAGATTCGAAAGGTGAAATAAATTCGTTCATTTCCGAAGCTGGATTTTTTAGTTCGAGTGCTCCTGATAATTGTTGTCTACTTGGAAGTGATTGTCTACTTGGAAGTGATTTCTTGATAATGGAAGCATTGCAGTTAAAATTTACTAAAATCCAAAAAACTTTTTTTCGAGCCAATTCTATCACAGGATCTTGGAATTTACCTCGTAAATCCAGAATGCTATTATGAAGAAATTTTTAGAACAGATCAAAATTATGCAAAGCTAGTAAATATTCGATATAAAAGAGAAAGATTGCTAATACAGAAAAGTTACATACACTTTAAATAATTATAAATTCAAATAAAAGTTTTTAGAAAAATGTTTCGCTCTAAACCAAATGCAAGTGTTCAAAATTAGATTCAAGTATTAGCTGAAAAAAATAAATATTTTAAAATGTAAATAAATAATATAAAATTTATTTACTACTTATAATTATATATTTATTTTTAGAAGCAGTTGTTACTCAAATAAATATAAAATGAATGCTTCTGAATTGAATAGAAAGTTTGATGCTTTAAAAGGTATATTTAGTATTAAATGATTTTTACAGAACATTCATGTCTTCTGTATATTTATTTCTTTTTATTTCAGAAATTGTTGAAGACCAGAAAAAATCAATAGATATTTCAAAAGGGCAAATTAAAGACTTAAAAGGTGTGTATTTTAAGTAATAATATTATAAACTGTACATATTTCATCGTATTATATATATTTTTCGTCGAAACTATTGTAAATCATTCCGAAAATATTGATCCTAGTATAGTTGATGTTACTTATTATATTATAATTAATTTTTTAATTTTATTTTTTTTTCTTAGATTTTAATCTTTTTATTTTTGACATTGTGTTAAATAAAATTAATTTTAAATAAAAAAATAAAACAAAAATCGGAAGTTATTATTTCACAGATTCTCAAGAAGCATGAAGTATAGCTTCATGGCAGGAATGAATTCACGTTTTCCGAAAAAACATGATGGAAGAGCTTTTTGTAAGTAATGAATGTTGCAATTTCATAGAGACATGAATGAAGTGCTTACATATAGCTGTTACTCACACCAGAATGTAACGAGTGAAAACGCGCTTCTTTTTTGCAAAAAGTAATGCTTCCAAGTGGGAATTCGCTATATAAAAATCATGCATTCTGGAAGCAGGTTTGTAAGGGGAAAGTCGCTTCTCTCCTGCTTACATGTAGGCTCCAATTTTTACTGGGATATTTAGTCAAATATTAGCTTTACCATTTTAAAGCTCCATACCTTCCCTTTCCAACAAGACTTAAATTTTGGAAATCGGGTCAGAAATGTTTGAGTTAACCAGAAATTTGTGCGTTTTCGTCAAATAAAACAAGTTTGGAGGGTTTGAGAAATATAAAAAGTTTATTTTTAAGTTTTACTCAACTAACTGAACAACGTGGACTGTGTAGTTACTCGGGTGACTTATCATTGTCACACCGTGTAATTGGTACAACCAGCAAATGAATAGTTTTATAACCAATTTCATGAGGATATGACAAGAATGCTACCCATTTGCTGCAAACGAATACGGTCAACCGATTAACTCGTTAGAATCAGTTTCTGCAACAATATTTTAGAGGCCGTTTTTTTTTATTGATTAATTTATTAATGACATACAAATATTTGTTTAAACATTTAAAACTCAATTACTGAAATTAAATTAAAGTACATGAAATTAAAAGAACATACAATTTCGCGATTTCTTCTTAGTATTACCAAATTCTTTGTAGTAAATTATTTTAAAATAAGAAATAATTAAAAGACATATTATGCTGAGCACCGATTTAAACTGTGAAAGAATTTAAAAGATTTAGAATAAATTATGACATACATACATAATTGGCCATTACAACCCTTCAGTCAGGATTACGACCTAGCTTCTCACACCACTTATGTTGTGTGCGTTAATTTTATACATGAGTGGCGGGACCTACAGTTTTAAAGTCGACTCCGAACGACAGATTTTTGAGAAACTTTTCATGGCAATTTTTATCTCAGAGTCTTTGCCAGAAATCTGCTGAGAGGAAGTCGCCAAAGAAATATTATTCGTTTTGATGTCTGACCTAGGATTCGAACCCAGGCCATTTGTCTAATAAGCCAACACACTACCCACTAGACCACGGCGACTTAAATTATGACAACGGAATGATAAATGTGGAACAATATACAGAGAGCAGGAATATTGTCGGCAATACCAGATAATGCTAATAATTTACAAACCTGCGAAGCGACCTTTGTCGTGTCATCGAATTAAATTAAACTGGTTACTGGGTCATTGTGACATTCTTGACAACGAAGTTGCATTTGAATAGGCAAGATCAGGATCTATTTTGGAAGTAAAGATTACAGAATCCCAGGTCAGACATCAAAACGAAAAAATATTTCTTCGGCGACTTCCACTCAGCAGATTTCTGGCAAAGACTCTGAGAGTAAAAATTGCCATGAAAAGCTTCTCAAAAATATGTCGTCCGGAGTCGACTTTAAACTGGAGGTCCCGCCACTCATGTATAAAATTAACGCACACAACATAAGTGTTGTGAGAAGCTAGGTCGTAATCCTGACTGAAGGGTTGTAATGGCCAATTATGTATGTATGTATGATTACAGAGATATCGGTGGAATCACCAATAATCTGCTAGTCTGATATCATTGAAGAAAGGTTAGACTCACTCATCGTAACAAAACTCAATCATTCAGTTAAAGACTAGTCTGAAGAATGAGTAGAAGGAAGATGAGAGCTATTATGGGAATTCTGCCAGAGTGCAGGTACTTAGGCCAAAATGGCTATGTATTCGATCTGTTGAGGAACTGGTGGATCTGATGGACTACAATATTGAGGGTTCGTAAACGGAATTGACTGCCTAGGGGGATATATTTTGTATATTACTTATATACTTATCTATAATATTTTCATTCTTTTCTTTTTTCTGAGTTAAGAGTTTTAATAAACAACCTTCAAGTTTATTTTATAAATATTTTGAAATCAATAAATGGTATTCAACTCAGAACACTCTAAAAGTTTTGCCAATTCTAACAAAATTAGTAATTTTAAAGAATCGATATTTATAATCAAAGCATACAAAAACATATACTTTATTGTCATATTAAAATATATATGTACATACATACATACAATTCTATAAATTGAATCTTCATAAATTTATTTATCACCCAAATATTTTCAAGATTAAAACCAAACCATATATACATATCTACATATATATATTTATATGTATAAAACATTATTTTACATAAACCTATATACAATATGTATATACATATGCAGTGGGTGACAAAACAATTGAAACTTTTTCAAAAATTTATTTGTGTGTTGTAATCAGACATAATTGAAAAGAAAAGAATTGCAGTTCATGCTATACATATTATTGAAGTGTTGAAGCCTTCTCCAAAATGATGAGTGTTTACAGTTCTTGACTCAAAAAATGTTCTAATAATTTTTGAAAGTTCTGATTTGTTAAGCCCATATTTATCACATATTGGTTCTTTTTTGCAAAAATTCAGCATTGAAATCGTTTTTTATTAATAAACGGCACAAATATTTTGCGAATATCTGAAGAATATTTATAATTTTTAGTGTAATTTTGAAAAAGTTTCTATTATTTTGTTACCCGCTGTATGTTGTATATACAATATATATAAGTATGGATTTTTATTTTTTATTGAATATTTTTTTTATACGTATGAATGTGAACTACCAACAGTAAAGCGAATTTAAACAAACGAAATAAATTTTAATATAATTTTAGCACTTCTATACATACTACATAAGTATTTACTAGTATATATGTATGTACGTATAATACCTAAAAGGTTACTTCAATTTTCTGTTAAAATATTACTTTAATCGATTAGATTCCATTTGAACAATTATTCGCCCTTTCAATGTGTACGTTTTTTTTCTCTTTTCAATTTATTATTATTGTTGCGTATTCTTATTTTTACACAATCCAATATTCAATGTTTCACAATTATTAGATCAAATAATTTTTTATTCCTTGTCTTTTTTTTATCACACAACTCAACAAAAATATGAATATTTGAGCAGGATAATGCGGCATTTTACACCAGTTCTCAAAAAGAATTTGACTTATGTCAAAAAATGTCAACGTCGCGGATTGGCGAATGTGATCCTCAGGTTTTAATCCAATAGAAAATATATGAGGAATATTATTTGGTGGGTTTTCACCGAAAACGACCAATGCAAATAGTCAGAAAAGTTTAAACGAAAATAAACAAACTGATCTTATAAGACACGAAATAGTGGTATATGTAACAAAAATAAAACAACAACAATAATAAGGAATACAAATACATTATTTTTTAAATTTACATGAAAATATGTATAATTAAATCGTCAAAAGGATGCTAATCGATTAAAGTCATTTATTAAAGATATTTGCGAAAATATCGTCAGAAAAAATATATAAATAAATTGAAAGGTTTTAAAACCTTATGCTAATAATATTGCACCATCTATACCCATGTGTGATGTAAATATTAGGGAGTCAGAAGATCTTGACTTTATAACCATGAAAACTCAGTGTGATGCTCGCTGGAATTGTCAGACTTTTCAGTGCCTTGGTTTCTTAAGACGTTGCAAAATCTGATCTACAGTCGAATTACACCATTTATAACCTACCGAAAATGGAATACAACTCTCATGTATGGGTAGTGGGTGAGACCGTAATAGGTCGTTAATCACGATAGTATTCCAACTCCATTAATTCATTGAAGCATCGTCGCAATTTGGCTTGTGTCTCTGTTATGTTACTACAATGGATATTGCTCGAGCGAAATAAGAGGAGTTGTTTATGAAAGTTATGTACTCCTACGTAACACTCGTCTTTCTCGGCCAGCACATCTGTATGTGGTCGATTGGCCAGTGTATCGCACACTGCATTACAGACAAAATTCGTTTGTTAAACGGACTATTCGTATGCCTAGGTGACGTCCTGTAGAGATTTTTCCTGTTACTTGTGGTATAAAAATATTCAAACCTACTCTCCATAATAATATAATATATTTTCCTAGTTCCATAAACAATGCCATCTCCAGAGTGTTGATCGTATGAAAAAAAATAATGGCACTTGCCTTTGTTCTTCCGATGGTAATATTGGAACCTATAATCGAATTTTTAAAATTGTCTGCATCGGCGTATGCTAAATTATTTACGAATTGACATTTTTTGGCTTTTAAGGGATTAAAACGGTATATAAAATACAGAAAAATCACCACAGCTATTGGAAAATAACTTAAAAATATAATCTTTTCCAACTTGTAATACAAAGCTTAAGGAAGCCTTTAATATACGAAAGTAAAGAAAATTATGTAAATTTTTAGTTCCTAAAAATCGTCAAAATAAGGGCATTAATCGTCATGTCGTCAAAATGACATTTTTGGAGGTGAAAATCGTCAAAATGACGGTAAATAGTCAAATTTGACAGCTATGGATGTGACCATATATGTATATATAATATTCAGTGAACTCTCTCCTAAAGGACACCTCTCTTAAGCGGACACCTTACACATCACACATCCAGTACAAAAAGGACTCAACTTAAAATTTTCATTTTTAGATTTTATATGTTTAAACTATGTAGCATACACTTGTTTATTTATCAAAAAAAAATATCAGTGTATTTTGTTGTTGTCAACTGTTACTAAAAACAGTCCAAAGATTTTGTTTTTAACTATTTTCAATTAAGTCAAAAATAGTTTTTCATCGATTTCTAAAAATTTTAAATTTTGAGTTGTCATTTTCATACTGGCTGCGCGATACATACATAATTGGCCATTACAACCCTTCAGTCAGGATTACGACCCAGCTTCTCACACCACTTACGTTTGTGTGCGTTAATTTTATACATGAGTGGCGGGACCTACAGTTAAAGACGACTCCGAACGACAGATTTTTGAGAAGCTTTTCATGGCAATTTTTTACTCTCAGAGTCTTTGCCAGAAATCTGCTGAGAGGAAGTCACCGAAGAAATATTTTTCGTTTTGATGTCTGACCTGGGATTCGAACCCGGGCCTTTCGTCTAATAAGCCAACACACTACCCACTAAACCACGGCGACTTCAAGATATGACAGCACCAAAAGAAAATTGTAATTAATTCTTGAAATATTTTGCTCTTAAATGGATAACCCTTCCATTCCAGGATACGGACACTGTTTCCGTGACGTCTGACATTTGACTCCCGATAAACAAGAGCTCCATAACGGTAATATAATTTTCTCTGTTTTATCGGTTTCCATCTAAACGTTTTTTTTTTCAACTATGCTTATTTCGTGAATGGTAACGCTTAGCTCATGTCTGATTTGACAGATAATTAGTTTTATTTTCCGCTGACAATATTTGTGTACGTTGAACAATTGACCATCCAATGCGTTTGCGCTTCACGAGTGGACCTGTGATCGACGAGAAAGATCCGTATTTGAAAAAAAAAAAAAATTAACTCGATTTTGAATACCAGACCTTTGTCAAACCAAATATTTAAAAATTAGACAAACTGATATTAAAGATTGCACAATATTGGTATAATGTACAAATAAATATAAAAACAATAATAAGGAATACAAATACCTTATTTTTTTAAAATTTTTACATGAAAAATATGTATAATTTAAACGTCAAAAGGATGCTATATCGATTTAAAGTCATTTATTAAAGATATTTGCGAAAATATCGTCAGAAAAAATATATAAATAAATTGAAAGGTTTTAAAACCTTATGCTAATAATATTGCACCATCTATACCCATGTGTGATGTAAATATTAGGGAGTCAGAAGATCTTGACTTTATAACCATGAAAACTCAGTGTGATGCTCGCTGGAATTGTCAGACTTTTCAGTGCCTTGGTTTCTTAAGACGTTGCAAAATCTGATCTACAGTCGAATTACACCATTTATAACCTACCGAAAATGGAATACAACTCTCATGTATGGGTAGTGGGTGAGACCGTAATAGGTCGTTAATCACGATAGTATTCCAACTCCATTAATTCATTGAAGCATCGTCGCAATTTGGCTTGTGTCTCTGTTATGTTACTACAATGGATATTGCTCGAGCGAAATAAGAGGAGTTGTTTATGAAAGTTATGTACTCCTACGTAACACTCGTCTTTCTCGGCCAGCACATCTGTATGTGGTCGATTGGCCAGTGTATCGCACACTGCATTACAGACAAAATTCGTTTGTTAAACGGACTATTCGTATGCCTAGGTGACGTCCTGTAGAGATTTTTCCTGTTACTTGTGGTATAAAAATATTCAAACCTACTCTCCATAATAATATAATATATTTTCCTAGTTCCATAAACAATGCCATCTCCAGAGTGTTGATCGTATGAAAAAAAATAATGGCACTTGCCTTTGTTCTTCCGATGGTAATATTGGAACCTATAATCGAATTTTTAAAATTGTCTGCATCGGCGTATGCTAAATTATTTACGAATTGACATTTTTTGGCTTTTAAGGGATTAAAACGGTATATAAAATACAGAAAAATCACCACAGCTATTGGAAAATAACTTAAAAATATAATCTTTTCCAACTTGTAATACAAAGCTTAAGGAAGCCTTTAATATACGAAAGTAAAGAAAATTATGTAAATTTTTAGTTCCTAAAAATCGTCAAAATAAGGGCATTAATCGTCATGTCGTCAAAATGACATTTTTGGAGGTGAAAATCGTCAAAATGACGGTAAATAGTCAAATTTGACAGCTATGGATGTGACCATATATGTATATATAATATTCAGTGAACTCTCTCCTAAAGGACACCTCTCTTAAGCGGACACCTTACACATCACACATCCAGTACAAAAAGGACTCAACTTAAAATTTTCATTTTTAGATTTTATATGTTTAAACTATGTAGCATACACTTGTTTATTTATCAAAAAAAAATATCAGTGTATTTTGTTGTTGTCAACTGTTACTAAAAACAGTCCAAAGATTTTGTTTTTAACTATTTTCAATTAAGTCAAAAATAGTTTTTCATCGATTTCTAAAAATTTTAAATTTTGAGTTGTCATTTTCATACTGGCTGCGCGATACATACATAATTGGCCATTACAACCCTTCAGTCAGGATTACGACCCAGCTTCTCACACCACTTACGTTGTGTGCGTTAATTTTATACATGAGTGGCGGGACCTACAGTTTAAAGACGACTCCGAACGACAGATTTTTGAGAAGCTTTTCATGGCAATTTTTACTCTCAGAGTCTTTGCCAGAAATCTGCTGAGAGGAAGTCACCGAAGAAATATTTTTCGTTTTGATGTCTGACCTGGGATTCGAACCCGGGCCTTTCGTCTAATAAGCCAACACACTACCCACTAAACCACGGCGACTTCAAGATATGCAGACCAAAAGAAAATTGTAATTAATTCTTGAAATATTTTTCTCTTAAATGGATAACCCTTCCATTACAGGATACGGACACTTTTTCCGTGACGTCTGACATTTTACCTCCCGATAACCAAGAGGCTTACATAACGGTAATATAATTTCTCTGTTTATATCGGGTTTTCCATCTAACGTTTTTTTTTTCAACTAGTGCTTATTTCGTGAATGGTAACGCTTAGCTCATGTCTGATTTGACAGATAATTAGTTTTATTCTTCCGCTGAACGAATATGGTTGTGTATACGCTTGAACAATTGACCATCCAATGCGTTTGCGCTTCACTGAGTGGACCTGTGATCGACGAGAAGATACCGATTTTGGCAAAAAAAAAAAAAAATTAAGCTCATTTTGATACACAGAACTTTTGTCGAAAACCAAATATGTTAAAAATTGGACAAAAGTGAATATTAAATTTGCAATTCTTTTTTTTAATATTTTGAAATATAAATGTATGCCACAGATTTTTTTTTTTCAAATATAAAATAAATATACATTTGTATACATTAGAAGCTCACAAATTAGGACCTCCAGTAATTAGAAATTCCATTAGAATTAGTGCTTGCAAAACATTATCTATATATATCGCTCCTTTAGTGCAACATAGTCATATCTCAAAAAAACTTGAACTTGGCAAAATGCGATTTAAGTTTTCAAGACATAAGTCCTATGATCTAATTGCCGCAAACACTTTTTGCTATAACTTCGGTTCAGCTTGGCCTATAAAACTGATTTTTTTTTCAACATGTGCAGAAGGTCTAAAAGAGCAGTATTGCTTAAGTAACTACAAATTTTTAATTTTTTGAGATATAATTATGTTGCAATAAAGGGGCGATATGAAAATGAATGTGTATTTATTTGTTTGTGGGCTTGTTTGAAGTCTATAGACGGCTAAACGGCTGGACCGATTTTCTTGAAATTTTAACAGTACCTTCCTGTATGTCTGGAAGGAACTATAGGCTATATTTTATTTTAAAATTTCAAATAGGCGTGATGCCACGCCCACATGACCAATAAGTATTTAATAGCGCATATCTCATAAACTGCAACAGCTAGTCCTCAAATTTTGTATGGATGACTTTGGCGTATATATGAACAAAATGGATAGATTGGCTATGGTAGGCGTGTTTGAATGTTTGTTTGTATGTACCTTATGGAATCGTAAACTATGCATTTGATCATGTTATGATCTTTAAAAAAATTGATGCGCATGAGCCGGGGTAGGTTTCTAAGTTGGAATGACTAATTTCCGGCAGGTGCCGCCACTAGCAATTACTTAAAATCAATTAAATGGTAAACTGTGCATTTAATCATGTTATAATCTTTAGCAAAGATGTTGCGCATGAGGATTTCAGAGTTGGTATGACAAATATCCGATACGTGGCGCCACTGAAAATTACTTACAATGAATTAAATCTTAAACTGTGCATTTGATTATGTTATGTTATGTGATGATCTTTAGCAAACTTGTTGCGCATGAGCCGATGAAGATTTCTTAGTCGGTATGACCAATTTCCAATAGGTGGTGCCACTGAAAATTACTCAAAATGAATTAAATCTTAAACTATGCATTCTTTAACAAAGTTGTTACGTATGAGTCGACGGAGATTGGTGCGATTAATTTCCGATGGATGGCGTCACTGAAAAGTATTCAAAATGAATAACAAGCAATTGGTCGGCCTACACCCCAAGCACGGAAGAAAAGAGCATTACGAGCACTGGGACTGGAAAATCTTCGAGTATATGCCGCTGAGACCCGTTCGCATGAACCACTTGAACAACGAGAAGTGAGATTAGAAACTGATGCGTACGCCTCAGGCCCGTTTATCTGAATCATCAGGACAACGGAAAACAAAATCAATAAAATGATTCAAAATTAATTGGACATTTGTGTAATGCCTTTCCTTATTTTAGTTGGGGGAGCAGGAACACGTGGACGGTACGGCTAGTACGCTCTAAAATTCTAATTTCTGAGGGGTTTTGTTGCTATTTTAACACAAGAAATCCCCAAATTCTTTTTATTCTGTGAAACTAAACAGGAAGCACCAAATTATATACGTTTTTCCGTATTTGATGTTTTTATCGCATAAGTATATATCTTTTGTGGCTAATTTATGAATTGTTACGTTTTGTTAGCTTGTACTCATCAAAAAAAAATAATTAAAAAAATTAAATGTGTGGGTTATTATAGTTTCTGAAAGGAAATCTGTTTAATTCTTTATTTTTTTTCGAAGAAAAAGTTCAGAGATTAGAATAATTCAGAAACTAAAATTGCCTCAAAAACAAAGCGGTTCTAATTTATGAAACACTACTGTATATACAATTTAAAAAACATTTAATTTAATTGTAAACACTTTAATCCAATAGTACATGTACACACACTACATTTGTTTTAATATTAGATACAAATTAATAAATGAGATTATTGTTTTGTTTCAAATAATTCATAAAATTCGAGAAATACAAAAGAAAGTAGTAACATCAATAGATATCCAAATAAATATTGAATAATATACGATTGACTGCGCTTATACAATTTTTCATAACTATAAGCATATACATATAATATTAATATTGCTGACGTATGTAGTTTTTATGATATCTGTGAGGGCTGATCTCTAATTAAAAAATCTATTTTAAAGAATGTGTTACTTTGGCCATTTTAAAATCTAATTTTATCACAATAACTAATTGGCGAACTTTTTACGAAGTGCAAAATGTACGCAAATAGATTTATAGAAATATAAAAATATTTTTATATTTTAAATTTTTTTTCTATTCTATTCAAATTAAAGCATGCATGACAATTTAAACTTTATTGTCAATATTCCTATAAAAAAGCTTCTTTAGTTGTACTTGCCAACGTTTTCGCAAAGAAAAAATTAAAATTTTGATGCAATTTTTATTCATTAAAATTCTAACTAATAAATAATCTCTGTTTATAATTTATGTGCATAATGTTGATTTGATGAAGGTCCTATTTTATTGTAATAAAAATATAAAATAAGAGCATATCGAGTGTTATGATAGATACGGACTTACCGAAACAATTGATACCATTTATAATTTTAATTGAAGTCATTCATTCAATTTTCAAATTAAAAGATTTGGTTCTCGTATCTAAACTTCAAACGCAAAATAATGTACGAAGAAACCAATTAATCACATTTGTTTATATCTTAAACCTAACATTAACGTGTTGAATGAGACTACATTTGTGACGCTAAAAATTTGTCTTTACACTAGTTCTTTTTTTATAAAATTTACATTCTACAATTTTGGATTGATGTTTTTTCAAAATTACTTTTTCTACATAAAATCTCTGCCATGCAGTAATATTTGCTTCTACTAAAAAACAACAGCTAATATAAGAAATATTGTTTGTTTTAGGAATTCGGAAATTGTGGTCAGTCATTATTCCAGCAAGTTATAATGTTTTTTTTTTGTTTCGTAAACAATAGGAAAATATTTTAATTGCACATTATTATTGTATTGCATACTTCCTTCCAGATTTAACTAAATATTAATGAGTGCTCAGATAATTAACCAAGGCGTTGATTGAAACTAATAACTAAATATGTAGTAAATTAAATATATGAAATGCAGTGACGAGATAATATTATTAATTTTAACAATTTCAATTTTTCAAGACACTTTAGAGGATTTGTGTGAGGGCGCTAAAGATTGTTTACTATTTGTATTTTTGACCAAGTTTAGAAAACCCATGACTGCAGCTTTAAGAGAATCGCACTCAATTTGTAATATATTTTTAAAATTACCAATAAATTCGATGGATTCCAAATTTAATTTGAAAAATGAATGAACAGATTTTGCGCGTAGAATACTATATTCCAAGTTAGATGTTATATTATAAATGGCATGATAGCAAATATTAATTTTTCCGAATTGTGCTATAGGTGTTTTGTTTGGTAGATTCAGAAAGTGATCCTTAATCAAAGTTGAATCAACGAAGAAGACTTTTTCTAAAAAACTTCCTGTTTTTCAACATTTCAAAAGGTTTCAGCGAAATATCGTTTAAGATAAGCCGACTTTCTTCATGCGAGTCTATCACTTCCGTAATGGAATCATAAGATTGACCAAGATTAGCATCTTTTGTTTGAAAAAACTTGCTAAAGATATTTATAGTTTGAAGTGCAAAATATAAAATGTAAATTAATAACTATATCAGGAATTGTCCAATAACAGATATATCGGTTAAACTTCCTCTCAAAAAACTACTTCTACCAGTAACATCTGTAAAGAATTTAAATCTCTGTCTGAAGAGAAATCTGTAAATCCTAAAAATCTCTTTAACTTCCAGAGCATTTACTTTATTAAAATTTGCTAATAAATCATTTTCATGTAATTCTTCTTTAATTACACAAAAAAATATTTAGGTCACAGACAAAATATAAAAATTTTTAACTCAAATGTAGAAAATTGGTTTTTGTAAATTAAACATTGCATTAGAAAAGATCAAATGTGTAGCCTTATTTTACATTTAAAATTCTATATAAGATTGATTAAGACAACTTTTAATTGTAAACATTGACTATATCTATTCAATTTTAGTTATAGAAATAGTTTAAGGGATAATTTCCGAAGTGAAAAGTGGACAAAAAATATCTTGCATTTTATTTAGACGTTTAAGTATAGAAGACAATAGTACGTTTTTTTAAGAATACGAGAATATTGATCAGCTACTGCAGAATACAGCCAAAGATGATGCAGCTTGCTCAAGAGGTCATAATTTGTGAGGGGTAGCGCGCATTTGTGTTCTCGTACCTAATAAATGCTACAATGGAATACCACAGCATTGGACAATATTATTATTGATGTAAAACTTAAATATCACATTATCACTCACATTAATTCATTTTACACATATTTTCAATAAATTACGTACATGGAAGGTTTACTATGTTCGTAGCGGTAATAGCAGAAAATAAGTGAGAGCGTTAACACAAAGTAGAGATATGTTGTAGCCATCTGCAATAGTATTTTTGGCAAATTTCTATGCAATCGAGATACCGTTGCCATCCAAAACAAGACATTAATATTATTGTCTATTAAAAATTAACTTAAAAGAATTTCCATTTCCAAAGTGATACAAAAAATTGTATCCACCTAATACATAGTTTAGTAAAACGAAGTTATAATACACTTGAACATAAATTGACCATTAAAGCCTAAAATATGAAAATATAATTTCATTTGAAAATATGAAGAATACAAACATTCTACTATCGATAAAAAAAAGTCGAAAATAATTAAACACTTCAAATTTTTCCTTCAACAGAATAAAATATATCTATATTTAATAATATATGTGTAAATATATATCTATATATAAGTGTTATTACATAGGTCAGTATTCTTTTACATAATATACAATAAAAACACATAAATTAAAAAAAAAATTAATCAAAACGTAACTATAAAATATTTACCTAAAAAATAATTTTTTAGAGATTAATCGCATCCAATTAGGAATACATAATAAAATGAAATAGAAAAGCTATTGAAAAAAGAGGAATCTGGTTAGATCTAAACGAAAGTGTTGATACTAAAGAGAAAATTAGTATAAATACTATTAAATTTACAATAATGTGTGCTGAGAACTTAATAAAACAATATATAAAAATATATGTATGTTGTGAGTTAAATGTTTATGCCATATTCTTTTACAATCGTCTCAAATGTAGAAAATAAGTTAAAGGAAATGCAGCAAAACTCAATCACTTGAGACCTTTAAAATAAGCGTAGTTATGTTCGAAATACCAAAAATAATTTTATAAACTTATGTTTTAAATAATATACAATATACAACTGAATAATGCAAGTCTTTTTTGTTTAATCTATATTAAGAGCGAAGACGTTAGAAAGAAGAAAAGAAGTTGGAAATAAAACTATTGCTATTATTCGAATATCATCTCTTTAAATGGTGTGCTAAAGGCCCATAAGACTTTGTCTTATCCAATAAACACTAATCTTGCTTTCAAATTCGTTTCCATATTATACTAATTAACAGACTGGTGCATTCAATTGTTCGTCAATTAGCTGCTCCAATGGGCTTTCACCAATTAAACGGAAGAAAAACAAATGATCTAGACATTTGAGACTTATAGAACGCAAAGCCGGCAGTCTCAGAAGCAGCTGGGCAAAGCGGCCATCATCACCTGGATGTTCAGTACGGCAGTGTTCGTCCAGGCAGGCATATATTTTTTCACGACAAACCTCTACGTCAGCACGACACTTAAGTCCGCGTATATCGGGATTGAAGAGAATTATGGCCTTAAGGCACGACAATTCAGATCGATCGATATTCAAACGCTTCATTTTGATGCTTAACTCCGACAGGATTCGATCAAAAATTGACACGACATTGGCTTTAATAGCACTGTTGCGATGATAAGAAAAATTCTGATTAAGGAAGAGCTGCTGAGGTTGACGTACAGGCGAGCGGCGTCCAAAAGATCCATCGTGAGGATTACCAGGTGTAGCATGTTCGGCGTCTATAGAATCAATACTGCACCATGCAACATTGGCAATCAGCAATTCATTCCATCCAGCCTTAAGTAAAAGAATCTGATCCTCGCGTTTCAAGTGCGTAAAATGTGGTGTACGACGTGCATACTCCACCATTTGAAAAAGTTGTTTATTAACCATCTGGCAAAGGTGAGAAACTGCACCCTTGTAATCATGTTGAACCATTGAATTATTGCCGACACGTAAGAACGGCAACACATGATCACCACTTAGTGTTTCGGCCTTTTGCTCGGCCTCAATAATCCGTTCAATTGTAAGATCACGTAATGAACTGCTTGGCTTAAAGTCCTCGCCTGGAACACCACCTACGCTGTTTATACCGGATCCACCACCTCCTCCTCCCCCTGCACCAGTTCTAGCATTGGCCGCTCGTGTACCACGTTGACGTTCCTCTTGTACAGCTTCTCGCTTCATCCCGCATGCTAAACACTTTTGATAGCGACAATATTGACAGCGATTTCTTTGTCGCTTGTCAATAATACAATTCCTGTCCTCTCGACATGCATAGGTCAAGTCTTTGCGTACAGTGCGCTTAAAGAAACCTTTACAGCCTTCGCAACTATAAACGCCATAATGTTTTCCACTGGCACGATCGCCGCAAATCGAACACAAGTGCTTGGAACCACTCAGAGGATGATTAGGAGGATACTGTTGTTGTGGTTGTTGAGTTGATTGCAACATTTGATTTTGATTATTTGCTGTTGCAGTAGCAACAGCATTAATTGCTGGTAGTCCAATAGCGAATGGATTAGGACTGCCGGGCTTTGGTGAAAAGCTGCTGGTATTATTTTCATTTAGTAAAGAAATGTCTGGCTTTATCTCCTGCGGTGACATCGGTGCCAATCGAAATCCAGCATCTGGTTCGCCGTTATCCATCCTACCAATATTTTTCTCTTCCAATTAAAATTTAATTTTAACTTTACTTGTGCATCAAATATATAATCAATGCATTTAACACTTTTTCTTTATTTATTATTCTTTTAAGTTTTATAATTTTCTACAAACAAAGAATATCTATATTCTGGTTGACTAATGAATGAAAACTTTTCGCGTCGACATTTTATTTTCTCATATAGACACAAATTCACCTCTGCTTAAATTTGTTCGCTTTGTTTTCACCACTAAGAAAACAACAATCAAAAAATGTTCGTAAATATTGGTAAACTATGGAGAGTTGCAATTATAACTCACTTAGGGTTACCACAAACAAACCAATACCATACAGAATACAAGAAAAATATTATTGACTAATATATGTATGTATATAATGTCATATAAATAGTAATATTTACCCAAACGCTGAGTTTTAAAATTATATATGTATATATTACTTACTTATATTACTCTCAGAGTATTTGCCACAAATCTGCTGAGAAGAAATCACCAAAAAAATAATTTTTGTATTTTATTTTGATGTCTGGCCTGGGACTCGAACCCTGGCTTTACGTCTAATAAGCCAGCACACTACCTACTAGACCACGGCGACTTCATTGAAATAATTAAGATTTTAAAATAAAATTTAAGGGGTTACAGTCGTATTTATAAAAATGTTGAAAAGTTCTTGAAGGCTTTTTCAGAAAATTCCTTAAAGTACCATTCAAAATACAGTATTTCCATCCGTAAACATTCTTTAAAATACGTAATAACCTTTTTTAAGCCTACTTTAAAATGGCATTTATTTATTTTGTTTTTTGAGTAAAAAAGTCAGTTAAACATTAGTAATGTATATAAGAAAACAAAATAATGAAAATAAACTAAATAAAAATAATGAAAATAAACCATGCCATAAGATGCATGAGCATGTGTTTTATAAAATTTTATTTCCTTTTCTTAGAATAAGAAAGTCTATCTACCATTTATCTTTTTTTATTTTTAACGACCTTGTTTGTCATAAATCAATTAAAATCATTTATGAATGTAGTTATTCGCTAAAAAATATTCGATCTTATGTGTCTTTAAAATTAAATTGACAAATGTAACGAACGGTATCATCAACATTTACCTAATTAAAATTGTTTTTTAAATAATTACAAGTTAAAGAACTCTGTAAATAAGAGAACTTAACATTCCTATACCCGCGCGTTGTCCTGTGACACCGAATTGTTTTTATTGCGATTTTTTTTTTTGTAAAAAAATGGTGCCAGTAAGTTGATATCACTGGTAGCTTCATTATTCGTAATAAGCTTTTTTGATTCAAAATAATTTTTTGAAATAATACCAATAATACTATTGTCGGTCTCACAGACCAATGCGCGGGCACAGATATAAACAGATACGTCACTTTTGACGTTAACTCCTCACTTAGAGGACGTCGTTGTATATGTTTATTTCGGAAAAATTATTAAATGCATATAAATTAACATCGAAGGTAAATTCTTTCTTACTTTGAGGAATAGAAAAACCCGGGAAAGAGGACATTAGATGAGGACTACTGGTGCTCTGCACCACAGTATAACCAGTGGCGACAATTATGACGTTTGAAAAACGCTGAAATCAGTAGTTTTAACCCTCCCCGTAGAGGGAAACAAATGTGTTAGGAAAAATTAAATGTGAACAAATATTTATTTTGAGTTAAAAAAGGGCAAATTATGACGTTTGAAAAACGCTGAAATCAGTAGTTTTAACCCACCACGTAGAAGGAAACAAATGTGTTAGAAAAAATTAAATGTAAACAAATATTTATTTTGAGTTAAAAAAGGGCAAATTTAGAGTATTTTTTAATTTCTTTAATGAAAATGTTAAAAATATGTAAATATTTAATTATTAATCGATTTGTATGTTGTTTTTGGTAGCAATAAATATAGTTTCTTGTGCAAAAGGAAAGTAGGAAGCTAAATATATCAAGATTAAATAAGACATATTGCTTATAAAAATTTTTTCTTGTAGAACTTTATGTATATTACCAGTATTTATTAAGTTCTTGAATGAAAAAGTTAAAATTCCGTAATTTTTTCATTATTAATCGAACTCTTAGCAATTTCCCTTCACATTGAGAAAAGTTTCGTGTACAGAAGGTATGTAAAAATAAAAATATAACAAAATATATACTCATAACTTTTATTTTCAAGAATTTTTGAATATACTTCTAAATTGGTTAAATACTAAGTTAGTGACGACCGATAAAAGGTGTCATAAAAAATACATTAATTCCGAATTACTTTTTCCTAATAAAATGGTTCATCTCCTTCCAAAATTATTCTAATATTCTACAAAAATATCATAAATTTCTATTAAAATAGAATAATAAAAATCCACCCCGAAATCTAAAAAAACATAAACAAAACAGACAAGCAGTCAGAGAGGGACAGAAATACTTTTTTGGTAATATTCGCTGTCCCTTTCTAAGTGAGGATTTCGTAAATCCCGGGATTCGGGATTTCCCGACTGGCATCCCTAGTCTCTATGTATCAATGCCCAAAAAGAAGCCTACCAAAGTATCCTTCCAATCGCTGTTTAAAGGGTTCCTACGCGTCTCTTATAGTTAGTTGACCTTTTCAACATTTTTCCATAGTGCTAGTATATAGTTAACGTAAGTCTACTTTCCAAAAAGACTACATAATCCTGACAGCTCCTGCTAAATAGCAATGACATCCGTGCTTGTCGAGTTTAAAAAAGAGTGTAGTTAACTTCAATTTCGTGAAATATCTAGACTCTAAGGATTTAGTCAGTGAATGGAATTACTTTGTAGGTAAAGACCGCACTACTTGCGGCCCTTAATATCAAACGAAGGATGTACCACAAGATGTTTTTTATTTCCATAAAATGTGAAAACAAATTCGTCTTGAGTGAAAAACATGTAACTTAACTTAAAAACTCACAAATATGCTCAAAGTTACAAAAACAATTAGAAAACAGTCGACGTTCGCTATTCCGAATTAAGTGTTGTCAGACCCTTTCGTAGTACCGAAAAATCCGTATTTAACCAAGCATTTTTATGTTCCAATTCAAATGATTCGCATAAATTATTTGGATTTTATTAATATGTACTAGATAAAACCCGGTGTGCTTCGCTACTCCTATCGAAATTTTTATATATAAAAAAAAATGTGTGTTTATTTGCTTGCGGGTTTGTTTGTTTGAAATCTATACACGGCTAAACGGCTGGACCGATTTTCTTTAAATTTTAACAGTACCTTCGTCAGCCCTAGATGTTGATGATCGTAGCCTCTCTCCTTCTAGGCGCGCATCGCATTGATCCGGCGGCTCATCAGTTCTTGATCTTGATGATTGGGATCGGTTTCTTCTAAGACGAGCATCACGTTGATCAGGTGTCTCAGCTGCTATAGATGTTGATCCTCGTATCCTCTCTCCTTCTATACGTGCATCACGTTGATCTTTATGATTGGGATCGGTTTCTTCTAAGACGTGCATCACGTTGATCAGGTGTCTGAGCTCTAGATGATGACACTCGTAGTCTCTCTCTTTCTACACGTACATCTTGCTGATCTGGTGTTTCTGTAGCTACTGCTCTTTGCGATCGTATAATTTATCTTTCTAAACGTTCATTACGTTGAACTTGAGTCTCAGCAGCTCTAGATGTGGAGGCTCTAGACCTTTCAACACTCAGACGAACATCACATTCTTCGGGGATTTTGTCAGCCCTTAATTCAAATAATTTTTAAGTGGCATTTTTTTGGTTTTTAATTTATCACAATATGATCACTCACAAAATAAATGTTTAACTCGTTTAGATGATTTGTGAAAAAGATTATAAGTACTATTTAAGGACCTTGTTTTAATCATTTTTAGACAAATATACCATGACAGGTCAAATTTTTTTCTTTTTAAGATAAAAAACTTTACTTTAATATTTTTTGTTAGGGTGACCATAACTGACCCGACCATAAAGGTTTGGTCTGTATTATATAACTACAAGTAACAATTGGTAATTAAAAAAGTTATGTATGCTGTAGGTAGTTAATAAATTTAGGCAGTGTAGTATCATCGATGGTCTGTATCTACTGTTAATGGTACCTAAGTTACACATGCCCCAAATATATAATGAAATAGGTATTGGAATGAACAGTCAATACACATGACTTTAGCTGCAATAGTTTATCAGTTACATGATGTTTATTATTGAATTTCTGTCTAAGAATTCATATAAAAATAGAGTTCATTTATTTCGTTTACCCGAAATGTTCATATGCTCTAATAGTTTCCCATGTACACGAACTTTTATATCATACTAGCAGATTGTACCCGGCGTTGTGCGGGTTATAAAAATAACAATAAATAAAAATCCTGTTTCGAAACCGGCTTCTTAAAAAAGGCAATTTTTCAAATTAATCGGCAACCGGTTTATCAAACAACTCAGTTTTTTGAATACTCCTAAGTCCTAAATATAAATGCATGCAATTTGCGCGTTTTTCGCCCCTTTTCCCCTTTGTCGACCCCTTTTGGTCCAACTTTTTAAACAACACCTCCAATAGCTATTTGGGAAACTTAACCAAGCTAAAATACCGCATTTATGCATAAAGTACTAATTTTTGCCCCTTTTTTCCCTTTGGTTCATAATTTTTAAAAGATTTATAGCCTATAATCTGCACCGACAAAAGCTCGATCAATATCCCAAATTTCAAGAAAATCGGTTCAAGCGTTCAAGCGTGATTCGGTATGCACTCAATTTGCCCGTTTTTGCCCCCTTTCCCCCTTTTTGGACACCTTTGGTTCAACTTTAGAAACGGAACACCTCCAATAGCTATTTGGAAAACTTAACCATACTAAATCGTAAAAAAATACGTTTAAAACACATAAATTACAGCATTTATGCATTAAGGTATTAATTTTTGCCCATTTTTACTCCCGTTTTGGTCATAATTTTGAAAACATTTATAGTTTATAACCTGTACCGACAAAAGCTCGATCTATATCCCAAATTTCAAGAAAATCGGTCTAGATGTTCAGACGTGATTGGCTAACAAACAAACAAAAAACAGACTTACAGTAAGATTTATAATATATATTAGGATAACCTCCACGGACAAAAGCCCGATCAATATCCCAAATTTCAAGAAAATCGGTGCATGCGTTCAGGCGTGATTGACTAACAAACAAAAAACAGACTTACAGAAAGATTTATAATATATATTAGGATATTAGGATTAGGATAACCTGCACACAATTTGCGCGTTTTCAGCCTCTTTCCCCCTTTTTGGATTCCTTTTGGCTCTACTTTAGAAACGGAATACCTCCAAAAGCTATTAGAGAAACTTAACCAAGCTAAATTGTAAAAAAGTACCTATTACTATTTTTTGCCCATTTCTCCCATTTTTTATCCCCTTTTGGCCAAAATTTTAAAGGATTTGTAGCATATAACCTGCACAGACAAAAGTTCGATCTATATCCCAAATTTCAAGAAAATCGTCCAGGCGTGATTGGCTAACGAACAAAACAAAAAACATTTGGGAAACCTAACTAAGATAAATCGTAAAAAAGTGCCTATTACTATTTTTCCCATTTTTTCTCCCCTTTTGGTCAAAATTTTGAAAAGATTTATAAGCTATAACCTCCACGGACAAAAGCCCGATCTATATCCCAAATTTCAAGAAAATCGGTCCAAGCGTTCAGGCGTGATTGGCTAACAAACAAACAAAAAAAACAGACTTACAGAAAGATTTATAATATATATTAGGATAGTCCGGGAATTTTTTTCCACAAATTATTCATATGGATTTCAGTGTTGCATATATATAAGAAGTTTTAAATTTAATTCATATGGGAAGTACCACGCCCCTTTTCCTAGTCAGCAAATTTGTATCTCAAATATTCATTTTGATACTAAAGTGGCTTCGACAAAATTTTAGGAGTCTAGCTGTTATACATTCTTAGATATACTAATTTAATATTTTTTATATGGGATGTGACACGCCCACTATAGCCAATCCGCCGATTTTGTTCTTATATACGTCAAAGTCGTCCATACAAAATTTGAGGATTCTAGCTGTTGAAGTTCATGAGATATGCGATATTAAATACTTATTGGGTGTATGGGCGTGGCACCTTGCATACTTGAAATTTTAAAATAAAAAATAGCCTTTAGTTCCTTCCAGACATACAGGAAGGTACTGTTAAAATTTCAAGAAAATCGGTCCAGCCGTTTAGCCGTCTATAAACTTCAAACAAACAAACCTACAAACAAATAAACGCACATTCATTTTTATATAAATAGATATATATATATATAAATTTTTTTTTTTGTACATAAACAGTCGCCGTAGTCTAGTAGGTAGTGTGTTGACTTATTAGACGTAAAGCCAGGGTGCGAGCCCCAGGCCAGACATAAAAACAAAATACAAAAAGTATTTCTTCGGCGATTTCTTCTCAGCAAATTTCTGGCAAAAACTCTGAGACTATGCGAATTCGAATTTAAGCAATTTTAAATGAAACAAATTTTTTTTACAGATTTTAAAATGTTATGATACTTTTTAAACTTTTGCATCATTTTTAATTTAAAATGTGTTTACACCACTGATATAATCATTATTGTTAATCCTAACTGAAGGGTTGTAATGACCAACGCAGCTGATTCAGAAAACGGATATGTTTTCCCTCCGGTTTGAAAAGCTGTTTTATATGGGAATCTTTTGTGAATGTACGCTGTAGTTTGAGCCTGATACCTAATCAGCTCTCTAAGCCGAATAGCTTGTGAAAATCAATCATTCTAGTTTTTTCCAATTGCAAAATCAATTGATTAGCATCAGATTGGTCTAACTATGCCAATAAAAGCCTTTAAAAGTCAATCCTTACTTATGATTTAAAGAAGCAGCTCTTTTTTAATAACTGGCACTTTAATACATCCAATTCTGTTTTTACATGGTCTTTGTTATACGGTAATATTTGATATTGCACGGTTGAGAAAAGTTTATGAAAATTTCAACGTAATCTGAAATCTTGTATGGCTAGGTACTATGAGTTATACAAAGAGCTGTCCAAAACTGTATCACAATGGCTAATAACCGATTTTATTATTAAACGCAGTGCTGTCCAATCGGAAACTGAAAATGCTAACCTTATTGGGCTGATAGTTATTCTGAACCAACCTTACGTAAGCGATCACGTATGACATCCGTTGATGATAGCAAATAAAATTCTGTTATTTTCCTCATCACATTTGACTACTTTTAATTTTTTATTCATGAACTTTTATCATTTTTGTTTGTTTAAATTACTTTTAAGAATTGGTGAATGTACCATATGTTTATCAGCTTATATTATTTTTTTGACTTCCTGAACTACAATAATGTTAAATTTATGTTACTTTTTTTTATAAGATTTCAATCATTTTATGAAATAAAATATGCATTACTGCTTATAAAAATTTTATTTAGTTTTTTATAAAGAATGTCGTATCTGTTTTTTCCTACGAATTATTTTGTTTTAACTATATTTGAGGCATATGCAACCAATCCCCTTCTTTTGCATGTATTTCAGGTTTTTTACAAGATTTTTTTCTGGAACGTATCTACCGTGTAAAAACAGAATTAAGTGTACAGGTATCCCTCCTACAACACGGTAGCCCACAACACGATTTCACTCTAATACGATAAAAAAATTTCCGAAAACCTCTTATAACACGGTACTTCTAGAACAATATTTTTTTTAAGACTTATTACATAAGAAGATCATTACAATTTATTCAAAATCTACTGATGTTAAGGCAGCTTGGAAACAATATTCAATTAAAGACTGCATCGATATTATATCCTTATCGTTGAAAGAATTGAAAATTACAACACTAAGCTGTTACTTATCTAATATCAAAAACAGGAAGAATAAATTTTACAAAAACTATAAGTTATCTCTCGATTATACACATTATTCAATAGTACGAACTAATTACGTCAATGCTAATAAATTGGCATATAACAACAATTTACACCGAATGAAGTCAAAAATAAAAAATAATTCAAAGTCTCTCTTCAAATTTATTAACTCTAAACGTCGTATAAATACATAACCGAACTACTTAAAATTTGGTTGTCGCAGTGCTTACGACGAAATGTCCATAAGTAATTTGTTTGCTGATTTTTTTTGGAACAACTTATTCTTATAAATCATTCCAAAATCAAGCTTCCTATCCTTATTATATATCCCAATCATCAGGTATTTATATCTCGTATATTGCTGCTGAAACTGTTGAAAAATCTGTTGTCAATACAAAGCTCACCTACCCCAGGTCCAAATGGTATACCTACTTGTATTCTTAAACATTGGGCTGAAAACCTTTCTGGTCCTCTAACGGCAATTTTCAATAAATCTATTGAACTGGGCTATTTTCCAATTGCTTGGAAAAAATCGTTCATAATTCCATTGTTTAAAGCTGGCAATAAATTGGAATTCCAAAACTCTTTGAAAAAATTGTGACTGATTCTTTATATCATCAAATATCTTAAATTTTAACCTCATATCAACATGGCTTTCGAAAATTATGTTAAACTTCTACTAATATCTTGGAATTAACAACTAAAGTAAATGAAGGGTTCATTAATAGGCAACAAACTGATGTTATCTATACAGACTTCAGTAAAGCATTTGATAGAGTCAACCATGATCTTTTGCTTTATAAACTATCTTGCATGGGTTTTGGTAATAATGCAGTACAATCTGGGTCCAACTCTATTGACATTATTTATAAACGATTTGCCATCTGTTATTATTCATTCTAATGTCGCGAAAATATCAAATATGATATGAAAAAAATTGAGGAATGGCTTAAAATGAATAAACTCAAACTAAATGAAAATAAAACAAAAATAATGGAAATATACTTTCATTCAGACGAAATATTTAAAATAAATGACACAGTAATTGAAAAAGTAGAATATATAAAATACATTGGTTTTATAATCGATAAAAAATTAAATTTCAATGAACAAATAGATTACTTATGCAAGAAAGTTGGTAAAAAAATTAGTTTTTTAAGGAGAATAAGAGACAAAATATCCAAGCCTACAGCGATAAATATATACAGCACGATAATAAAACCGCACTTTGAATATGGTTCCACTATTTTATTCACATGCAGTGGCACAAATCAATTAGCCAGGATGCAGAAACTACAAAATAGAGCGATGTGAATAATACTGAAATGCGATCGTTACACACATATAACTACAATGTTAAATAACCTAAAATGGATGAGCATAGCACAACGACTCTAATTTAACACATTACGGTTTATTAGAAAATTAAAACAAGGAGACGCCCCGAAATACCTATGTGATCAAATACAATATGTTGGAGATAGCCAACCATATCAACTAAGAAATGCTTGTGACTTTAGGATCCAAAGAGTGAGGTCAACACAAATGCAGAAAACGCTATTCTACAAGGGTCTACAGCTGTTTAACTCATTGCCAAACAACATTAAGAATGAAACAAATGAAAATGTCTTTAGACGAAAATGTATTAATTTTGTGCTATTTAATTTGTAATATACATTTATTGTAAATTTTTAATGAAAATGTAAAGTATTTTTAATACTAATAATAATAATAAAAAAAAAAATGTACTTATGTATGCTGATGATGTAAAAATTTTTAATTCGCTTGATAGCATATTCGGTCAATCAACTCTTCAGAAGGATATTGATCATTTTTGTCAATGGTGTGAAGTCAACTTGTTGGAGTTAAACTTTAATAACTTATCATTTTAAAGACAACATTCTGGAAAAAGTTTTAAATATAACTGACCTTGGAATCTTGTTAGATCATAAGCTTACGTTTTCTGAAGATATATCAATGATGGTGAGCAAAGCAAATGGTGTTTTAGGAGTTATAAAGCGCTGGTCAAAGAATTTACTGATGCCTTTGTGACCAAACAATTATATATACCGTTGGTGCGTCCTATTCTTGAGTATGGAGCTATGGGGATCCACATTTTCTCATTTACAGTAACTTAATTGAATCTGTACAGAAGCGCTTTCTGATATTTTGGTTGAGAGGACTTGAATGGAACTCTTTTGTTCTCCCTTCGCGTGAAAGAAAACTCGCTCTTTTAAAGCTACCTACACTGAAAAGTCGGAGAATTATGCTAAGTGTCTCTTTTCTTCTGGGTTTAATACGTGGAGATGTCTACTCTGATTATTTGTTACGTAAAATTAATTTTAATGTTGCAGTTAGACCTTCTCGTAATTTTAATTTATTATATATACAATTTCATCACTCTATCTATGCCAAATATGTGTAAAATTTAATAGCCTTTATCATCTAATTGATCTATCCGAAAGTAATTATTCTTTAAAGAGAAAAATTATATTGTATCTGAATATTAATTGAATTGAATATTAATGATATATATTGTTTGTAAATTTAAATTTAGTCTGTAAGGAACACTATCCATAGATATAAATAAATAAATTAAAACAAAAAATCGGTGTTGGAAAAAGATATGGCCATCAATAGTTGAGATAGAAAACGTGAGAAGAGATTGTGGATATGGCTATTGAAGATGTGCAAGACTTTTTAGAAGTTGGGGAAGAAGATTTGGTAAAAATCGCATTCGAACCGCAATTGGATGAAATCGATTCTAGCTCTGATGAAGATAATGAAGTTAATAATTTGACACTAATAAATTACAGGAAGGATTAGAATTGGCCAAAAAATTGGAATTATTGTTCTTGAATGAATCACCTATCACCATATCAAGAAATTTACAACAAACTTGGGCGGACAAGGAAAGAAAGCAAGATTACGAATATTTTAAAGATATCAGCAGGTAAACAAAATATAAATGCAAGTTCAGAAAGTGAAAATGATATTATAGCCAAAAAGCCGTTCCCATTTAATTGAATTAAGCAGCGATGATGAAGAAAATTAATAAACTAAATTCATAGTAGCCCAATTCACGATTTTGTGTAAATGGTCTTGCATCATTGCATTTGCAAAATAGTTTAGTATATTTTTGCACTACAATAACAAAATATACAGAAATACTCTTGCTACAGTTTATAAAATAAACAATACTCAAAACCATAGTTTATATTTACTCAACATTTGCAACACTTAAGTAAACTGACAACTGAAAATTTGTTTATTAAAAATTATAAATTTCGTTTTTATAAAAATTGTTTGAAAATATTCTTTATAAGTTGTTGAAATAGGTGTAAAAAGAGTTGTTTTAACGATTCAACACATCATATGGTGCAATTGTACATAGCAATAATTAGCTAGCGGTCGTAGAAATACAGATAGCCCAATTGTGTCAGTCAGGCATAACTTGACATTTTGTTTTACACTCACGTTTGTGCTATCTAATCAGATAGTTAAATTTTTTTGATTTGAACAACAATAATGATCGCGAATCAGTTTTAAACATGCTTAACGATTCCGATGCTGAATCAGAATCCCTTTCAATGCAAATGGGGATACAGAAGAAGGCGATGAAAGTTTTTGTTATAAAAGCAAAATCTATAATACGAAAGATCAAACTAATACATCTGTCGAACAGTTAAAATTCTCGATCCTGTCAAATACTGCACAACAACCATCAGTAACAAGATCGAAAGTAGCAAACAGGCATGTCATATGAAGAAGTATATTATTTCCAAAAAGAGAGTTTCCAATAACATGTGAATGTCAAAATGAAATAAATATTAAAACTCCATCAGAATATTTTAAAAACTACTTTCTAGAAACACACAACGAGGACATTGTGAAATTTAGAAAAAACTATGTTTCAGTTAAACTTGGTCAGGAAGTGCAGTTATCCTGCTATAAGAATGTATTGGGCAAGGAAAACCAAAATTCCTGCTATTTATAACTCCATGTCACGCAAGAAGTTTTGGAGAGTTCAACTAGTTATAGACATTGTAAGAAAGCGATGGAATGATTTGGCCACAGATATCACGAACTAATCAATTGATGAACAAAAGATATCTTTTACGAGTAGATACCCTGCACGTCAAGTAATTCGATCCCAACCACGACCAGTTGGCCAGAAAAATCTTGTTTGTGCTACTTCCAATAGCGTGGTTGTGGACATTGAAAATTTTTAATGTGCTGGTACATTTAAAGATTGTGGTCTTGGCCACGGGCGATCTACAGTCATTAGACTAATACAAAATATTCCAACAATACCATTGTTAAAAGCATTAGACGAAATGGACTAATTAGCAACTGCCACATACATACATACCTAATTGGCCATTACAACCCTTCAGTCAGGATTACGACCTAGCTTCTCACACCACTTATGTTGTGTGCGTAAATTTTATACAGGAGTGGCGGGACCTACAGTTTAAAGTCGACTCCGAACGACAGATTTTTGAGATGCTTTTCATGGCAATTTTTACTCTCAGAGTTTTTGCCAGAAATCTGCTGAGAGGAAGTCGCCGAAGAAATATTTTTCGTTTTGATGTCTGACCTGGGATACGAACCCGGGCCTTTCGTCTAATAAGCCAACACACTACCCACTAGACCACGGCGACTTCAACTGCCACAACTATGGCAAAAAAAATTCCCAAAGCTGAAAATTTCCCTTGGACAAAAAATGAATGTGTAAAATGGAAGGACATGAAGCCAGTGATTGTTGCGTCAACTAATTGTGGTAAAGATCTTGTAGGCGAAGTTGCCAGATGGAATAAAAACTTGAAACGCCGTTGTCCTGGAAAAGCCCCAGCAGTCAAGCACAATTACAATGTTTTTATGGGAAAAGTAGACTTGTACGACCAAATGCTGGAGTACTATAGGATCCGAATGAAGACAAAGAAATGGATCGTTAAAGTATTTTTTCAATTAGTTGACTTGGTAATATTTTATTCTTGGATAGAATATAGTCTCACTGTAAACTTTCTGGAATACCAAGATCAGAAATTAGACATTTTTAACTTTTAAATAGAATTAGTACTCTGCTATTTGAGCTTGCTGATGATTTCCAAGGAACAAATAATCTCATAATTATTAAATTTTTAAGGAGTGAAGGGTTTTTATTTTTACGTTTTTTTTCCTACAATTACCTGCATTTTTTTACTTTAAAAAACATAAACAATGTTTATTAATTCAATTTTATTATGCAATTCATAATAAAAAATTGCCTCAATTCTTCGTAGGTCATTTTGACATTTATAACCTGAATAGCACAATTGTGCGTTGTCCTGATCCTGGAAAAGGACATTGCACTTTCATTCGTCCATATAAATTATAGACTAATTAAAAAGCCTTTTCTTTGATAACTTTGGTTTTGAGCATTTAATGAACTTAATAATCTCTAGGTCCGAAAGGGATAAGGGATAAACCCAACAAAAAATGGTCCGAAGAGGATGTTAATAAAATAATTCAATATCTTCGAGAAGTTCCGGAAGTATTAAAGAGTCCAATATTTGTTCCTTCAAACTTCCATTAGATATTTTTATAAATTGTTAACAAATGTCATAAAATTAAAATTAAATATTTATTTTTTATTTTTGACAATCAGCTGTGTACTTGTGTTGTACAATTAGTGTTGCAAATGGAACCAGTAAAATTTGTTCACAATTAATAGGAAATATTTACAATTGCAAAAATACACGAGATTGTGAATTGGGCTAATATACATTCATATATATTTATGCCGATTTTTGTTTGTTTTTTATGTATGTAATTGGATTTTTATTTATTTTGTTATTTTTAATAGAAATAAAGTTTCTTCTGTGGCATTAAAATATTTTTGTTTGGAACTTAACTCCTGTTTTTGTACCAGTTTCTAGTCTCCTATACACACACATAACATTTCATATTATAAGTACCTATCGATCGTGTGGTAAGAGTCCCCTACATATGTATGCGTCACCTGATAGGTATGTAATGATAAAAGTGACGTCGAACCAATTGCATAACTATGCAGAATGATTGATCGTACATTCACAATATTTCAAATTTTTTGAATCATTTCTTTTTCTGTAAATAATGAATTAATATTCTATTTTTGTTTATTTTTTTAGAAGATTTTGTTTTTATTGTTTAAGAAAATTTAATTATGCGATTTTTTTTTGGAACGAATATATCGCATAAAACGATTGAAATTAAATTATATAAAATATTAAAGAAGACAATCTACATATCAACACCACATCTAATTATCAACAAAACCTTTGAATTCTATATATTCTCTTTTCTCTAACTTTGTCCCTTAACCCTTATTGTGCATATTGCCCTTTAGTAGAGATAAATAATACATCCAAGAGTGTTAAATTTTTATACTTTTCAACCGCGTATTTAGTAGTTTAGCGAAAATTTAGAGGGAAATTTACTATGATTAAAGAATTTGTTAAAATTTGCACAACCAAAAGATTTTGTCGGGGCTATCGGTTATTACAAAAATAAAAACCCTAATATTCCTGTTATTAGATTTGTATGAAGCTCAGGAAGAGAAGGAACTGTCGGGAAAAGAGAAAGAAGAGGACAAGAAAAAATCTCATGTCGCTGTGTACGATCTAGAAGCAGTACTGCTTTTGCCAAAAGGCTTGACATCTAGTTTTTACTATAAAAACAAAATTAACTGCTACAATTTTATATTATATTGAAGGTGAAATACAAAAGGAAAGCATCCCGAAGACGTGGAGTTTATTTTTTATTCAGATAACTGTGCTGATCAACAAAAAAAAAACAAATACTTGATTTCCATGTGTAGCTATGCAGTTCAAAATTATCATATAAAAATCATAACCCACAAGTTTATAATAACAGGACATTCACAAAACAAAGGAGATAACGTGCATAGTGTAATTGACAAACAGATTAAAAGGTATGTTACTTGCATTCCCATTTACATACCAGAGCAATATATTAGCTTAATAGTAACTGCTAAGAAAACTGGACGACCGTCTAAGTTACATAAACTGTCGCACAATGACTTTTACGATTTAAAAGCCTTGCAAGAGAAATGGGGTCGCATTTTTACGACTAAAGTTGAAAAAGAAAAATTCTTATGGAAGGATATCGAAATTCTTAGAGTTGAAAAGAACAGCCCCGAGTCCTTTATTACAAAACATCTTACAAAGACTCAAATTTCAAAGAAGTAAGGTGCGAAATATAACTACTAAATCTTTAAAATCTTGGGATTTAATCAGGTATAATGGTATTTGTCTTTGTGTATTGTCCACTTTTTGTATAAATTTTTTTATCCATTAAGATTACATTGCGACTAATATTTCCTTTTCAGTTTAACAAAAGCATATTCTAGTATTTTTCCTTTACCCGAAAGAAAAAAAAGACCTTAAGGACTTAGTCAAAAAGAATGTTATTCCGAATCAATATTATGAATAAGCTGTCGTATTATTTTGCTTTATGTTATATAAAGTATATAATTTCACTTTGCTTTTGTTTAATACATAAATTAAATTTCTTTATACTTAAACTTCTTGAACTTTATAGTTTAAGTTTACATGTATTTTCGATTTAATAATTTAATTTGATATTTTCAAAATTTTATTTTGTTTTTTTTTTTAATTTTAAATTTAGCAAAAGTGTCACAACTTGAAAAGAATTCAGGTAAAGTGACATTACTTAAAATAACTCAGTAACTTGTGCAAATAATACATCATCAAAATAGACACAACTAAAAATTATTTATTATCTATTGTCTAAATTAAAAAAAATTAAAAAACTTTTTAAATCATTATCCCTATGGATTTTCTGCTAAATCGTCCAAAGATTTTATTTTTAACTAGTTTTATTTAAGTCAAAAATAGTTTTTAATCGATTTCTAAAAATTGAAAATTTTGAGTTGAGTCACTTTCGTACTGGGTGTGCGATATGGAAAAATGTATGTTGTGACTTTTATTGATGATTTTACTATAACTCGATAAATTTCACGAAAATCAGAGGTAAAACAAGATTTTATTAATTTTTTTCAGTACAAATTTTCGAAGAGTTCCTACGGCCCTTCGTTGTATATTTTGAATAGTATTATTAGAAAATCCACAAACATAATTCCATATTAATTTCGATATGGTTCATAACCGATACGTTCAATTTGAATTGAGGTGGAGGCTGGCGTGGCTTAAAACAAGGTGCAAGATCGCGAAATAATACCTAGCCTGAAACCTCTAATAAGAAGTCACGCAACTGATAAAGACGATATTAATTAGGCACGAAACTTTGATCAGTGTGCTATAATTCGATCTGCATCAGTTAAGCACACTCAACAATCTTGCCCTCTACAAGTAAGCCTGTGATATGCATTCATATTGAAATTGTTGGTCCATATAATGGATCATATTATCTTCTTGATGTTGATGCTTTTTGAAAACAGACCTAAATTTTTGAAATATCAAATATTTTATCAACAATTGTTATTTTAAAACTTTCAGAAATGTACTCCAGATATTGAAATCCATTATCATTGCTTCAGACTTTTGTAGGCAATTCGTTAGTACGCTGTCTAAAAACTTTATTGTTAATAAATTAATATCGCATTTTAAAAGTGCTCCATCCAATACACTTTAAATTACTGGAAAATGGATTTGCTCAGGTTTTCAGATGTAATAAATGCATATGCGTATCCTGGCGAATATTAGAACACATAAGTACTGTTAACTAGTAGCTAGTAGTAGTAACTAGTAAATGATAACGACTTGTACATTTAATCATTTTCAGAAAATAATTAAAATACTGGTTTACACACGTTACATTTAAAGCAAATTTTTCATTCCCCTGTCAATCTCCTAATAGGATGAAAGATTATAGAATTTTTTAAGCAAGGGTACGTATTGTATTTAAACACTTTCACAATTTTTAATTGCTATACAGAAATTATAAAATAAATGTGATTCATAGACAGCACATAAAAACATTTTATTGTTATTTAAACATTCATGCAAAGAAGAGAAATGGAGACCTGATTACAGATTCGCAGGCAGTGCCGTGGTTGTGGAGGAAACACTTCTCTACTCTACTACGAAGCGATGACGACAATACCGCCTACAGAGATGATTTACCGAACCCAATCAATGATGACGGCTTGGAAATTCCGCCATCTATCTGTAAAGAGGTCAAAGTCGCTGTTATGCATCTTAAAAGCAATGAAGATGCATATCCTGACGGCCTCCCCACTGAATTGTTTAAGACCGGAAGTAATGAGTTGGTAGGGCGCATACATCAAATTATTTACAAAATATGGCTAGAAGAAGGTATATCCAATAATTGGAACCTCAGTGCCATCTGTCCTGCCCTAAAAAGGGAGACCCTACAATATACATCAACTACAGGAGTATAACACTCCCTTCTTACGAGAGTGTTGTGTGAACGACTGAAGCTACTCGTTTGGACCTTACCAGCGCGACTTCAGACCTGGCTTGTTCACCATCAACAAGATTTTCGCACTACGTCAAATCCTGGAAAAGGCACACGAAACAGTGGCGTCGGGAAGGATGTTTTAAGGCAAGCCAAAAACCGTTAATCGGGTCCTTAATGATCAGTCAGGTAAGAAAATTATTTTATTCCCAACTATAGCGATAGATTCCTAAAAGTGCAAATATATATAATCCTTAAAGTTGGTAACACTGACGAGGTACATTTTCACCACAAGGGATTTTGTTTATAATTTGTATTATGCTTAACATTTTACAAACATTAACAAACAATAAAAGAAGACAGTTTCCATTGATTAAATGAATGTTCTTTCCACCATTAATTGTTCAAATTTAATTATTCAGGACACACATAAATTAATTCAATTTTTAATTTGCCTCAAAACTGATTTGATTTCGTTTGAATGGAGGAAATGGTGTACTTCAATTTGCAAATAACTTACGCTGGTATTGATCAACAACAATTTACTGTTTGTATTATTATTTAAATATATATTAAGTTTATATAAACTTCCAAGACGTTTCCGACGCGGCTTCGCACAATACACGATATTCACCTCTGTAATAAAATCTGAAAAACAAACAATACAAAGAGCAACTGATAGACAGGGTTGTCAAATTGCTTTAATAATTTTCCAAAAATTAAAGGTAAAAAGTCGCCGTTTTTTATAGTAGTTATATAATTTGAGTCAGTTAAAAATACTTTGTACAAATGATAAAAAAAAAAAAATTACATATATTTTGAACTCTTAAATATCGAACATATACAATAATATATATTTTGTTTAATCCATTTTTAAAACAAAGCTAAAACAATGAATTAAAAAATGAAAAAAATACAATGTAGTATAAAAAAACAGGTTTTGAATACTTTGAATTACAGTTTAATTATGCATTCACCGTCAAGATATTGGACTTTATCTTCTTATTTAATATAATGTATGAAAGTTAAATAATATTTCTTAAAAATATACGAAATTATCACACGGTTATTAATATTTCCGTAATTTACGACAAGGAATTCACCCAATTTTTACGGACAAAATTCTGACAAATATCTAAAGCACGATTCATCCATTTTTAGCATTTTAAACATAAGCATTTAAACACAGCTCCTGTATGAAAACATTACTATTAGTTTTACAGTGTGGTAACATTGTAGTGATTGGTGGTTATATGTACGTAAATATTTTACTTTATTTTGTTGATGTAAAAAACCACAATATATATATTGTGTCAAAAACATATTTTATATTATTTGAAGAGATGGTGTGCTAATAATATTTAACATTTTGAGGCCTGATATGCAAGCTATGTCTCCATATAAAATCGGAGAGGCTATCCTTAACGTTGAGGTATTTAATGTTTGTATACATAAATAAAAATTGTCAAACAAACGTTCATGTTTTCGTAGATTTTAGCCTGATTCATTAAAGTCGATTTTATATTATGGCTTTCAGATTGCTCCAGTAGTAAGAGAAACAACGGTTTTGAAGCCATAGTTTGGAAACATGTAGTTACACAGGTATTTAAAATTGCATAATTATTGTTAGCAGTAATAGATGGGGTAGCAATTTCTGGACTGTAGCGAGATTGAAATAATGAAGGTCTGCGGTCAATAGATCGAACTGGTTTAAATTGCGCATCAAATGACGATGTGTCATATAAAGCTGTATACACAGACTATTTCAATAATTTTTTACTTTAAAATTATTTTAAAGAAAAAACGCGAAATATGGAGAATTTTTTTTAAAATGAAAAAACCCCAAATTGCTAAAAGAAAAACTAATAAACATTGCGTTGCGTTAATCAGCTTGAAGTTTTAGAATGCTTATTTTCGATTGGCTGTGATCCTTAGATCATTTGTTTTTAAAAGCTGTGTCACCTAGACTTTTGCTTTACTTTACTCATTTAATCAAAGTCATTCCCATAACGAATTCAGGCCAATTGCCGTTCTACCATTTCTGTCTAAAGTAATGTAAAACCTAATGGCTAGACAAATGAAAAATTATCTCGTGTGTAATAATTTCTTATCCGATTAGCAGTGGGGATTTATGAAAGCTAAAGGCTGGACTACTGCCTTAGTCAGTGTAATTGATGACCTTAGGCTGAAACTAGATGATCATTATATTGCATTTTTAGTTCTTTTGGATCACACCAAGACATTTGATACAGTTGATCTCAAAGTATTATTGAGGAAGCTACAGACCCTCTTTCATTTTTCTAATTCAGCCTGTTGTCTTGTATGTTCTTATAAACAGACCACAAAGAGTTTACGTAAACTGCGACATCTCCAATTCGCTGAACGTTGGAAGAGGCATTCCTCAGGGATCAATATTAAGCAATCTTTTGTTCTGTATATACAGTAGGACCCCAATTAACGCGGGGAATACGTTTCAATAAGTTCCAGCGCTAAACGCTGACACTTAAACGAGGCAACTTAACACGTACATATGTATTTATACACCTAGTACCGTTGATGACAACTAATAAATCAACTGTGACGCAGGAAAGATGCGTTTTTCTGGACAGGCTAACAAAAGAGCGTTGAAAAAGATACATAGTACACACCGTCATTAAATAGTTCACCTCTTTTGGTTAATGCACGACCGTTTCATTCACCACCGCATAATTACCAAGGGGAATAAAATAGACTTTGTTGAATCGGCAACTAATCTGGATATTACTTTTAACGGTCGGCTATCGTGGTCTAACCACATTAATGTCATCGTTTTGGTAAAGTGTACGGTATGCTTCGAAACTTATGGGCTGTAATAGATTCGACTCCCTTCGCAATACGAATGCAACTGGCTAAAACGTAAGTGATTCCTGTACTTTCATACTAATCTGAAGTTTTTGCGAACTATGATAAACTCAACTTGGCTTACAATAGTATCTTGATATGTATTCATTAAGGGAAACCATTATCACTTATCCTATGTGTTTTTATTAACCAAACTTGAATGGGCAAACTTGAAAAAATATGAAAAAAATTCGAGTTTTCAAAGTTTACCTCATCAAACCTCATATTCTGTTGAATAATAGATATATATATACCGTTTTAAAGATCCATCTCTCCCCTTTCCAACAAGATTTAAATTTTGGAAATCAGGGCAGAAAAGTTTGAGTAATCCAGAAATTTGTACGTAAAGTAAAAAAAACCAGTTTTTGTCAAATAAAACAAGTTTGGAGGGTTCGAGAAATATAAAAAAATGTATTTTTGAGTTCTACTTAACTAACAGAACAACGTGAACTATGTAGTTACTCGGGTGTATTTTCACTGTCGTACCGTGTTATCAATGGTTTTTATTATTTTTTGTTTTTCTTTTACTGTACTCCCATGGCACTTTCATTTATAAGATTAATATCTTGTTGTCCTATGACTAATATTATAAATAAAAAAAAAAGAAATTTCCATAGACAAATCCCCCGCATATCAAAATTAAACCGTTGTCCAATATTTCTAAAAATCTGTTCGTAAAATGCAGAAAAAATACATAAGATTTTAAAGATGTCTGAAAAATAAGCTCAAGACAGCCAAGCGAGATGATGATCACATAGCAACTTACTTAATTGGCCATTGAAAACCCAATTAACGGATTTCGGCCTGCCTTAACATTCTTCCAGGCATCTCTGTTTCTTGCGCGCCTACGCCAGTTCGTCAGACAAATCGATGACAGAACCTTTTTGACCAGCTCCTTCTATCGCAAACAAGGTCCACAGATCCCCACATCAAATACCTGTCTCGCCGGAGCATACTTTTCCATTCGAAACACATAGTCGTTTAAGATGTTATGAAATTTTAGTTTGATGCGGATTGTGGATATTTTTTTTCACAAGATTGTACGAAGTCTCTTATTAACCACAAATTCGAATTCGTGCTGATCCCCATGGGTGCTGTAATATACATCACAAGGTGCAAGCCGTTTTTTTTTTTTTTTTTTTTTTTTTTTTTTTTTTTTTTTTTACGCCGAGGAGGGGCAAATGTACCTAACCGCACCATAGAGGAAGTCGTCACGTCCTCCGTGTGTGGGGCCCTCACCCACTAATCCCCCCCTCGTACCGTGGACTGTTGTGTCCACTCCGGAACTACGGTGGTATTACTTCGGAGTGGAGTCCTTTTTGGCCCTTTGGCCGCCTTCATGCTCACGTCCGCGTCCGGACTGCGTAATGAAGGTTGGGGAGACTTCTAATTGTCTCCACTATTCCTTCCGTCCAAGCTCCCGACTGGGACCTCGTTTGACACGTGAGCTGGTGCCATCTATGCCGGCGTGCCCGCCTGCTCCGCGGCCTCCAGATCTCTCTTCTTCAGTCTCAGAATGCGCTCCACATAATTCGCCACTGAGGCCCAATTCTCTCTGCTCGCAATCATAACCCCGACAATGTTAGCGGCCGTTATCGTCCCGATCATCGACGTCAGTGCAGAGCGATAGCTCTGCCAGCGTGCACATTTGAAGATAGTGTGTTCCGCGTCATCTACTACCTCCTCTTCTTCGTAAAGGCAATAAGGCGAGGTGGTCTTGCCCATTCTGTTGAGATATTTCCTAAAATATCCGTGGCCCGATAGCATCTGTGTAACATAAAAATTTACTTCTCCGAATTTCCGACAGATCCATGGCTTTATTTCCGGGATGAGTCTCGCCGTCCACCTTCCTCTATCCTCGCTGTTCCATCGTCGTTGCCATTCTGAAATTGTGTTTTCCCTGAAGTGACCGGTTATGTGGTTTCCAGCCGATTTCGCCTTATAAATCTTCATCCGCTCTGCTGCCAGTAGATCGACAGGGATTGTACCTGCTATCACAAGTACGGCTGGGGCGGACACCGTACGATATGCCGACGCGATACGTAGTGCACCCGTTCTCTGTACCGCTAGAAGTAAGTTCGCCCGTTTTTCAACCCCTAGCGTTTCGGCCCAGATTTCGCTCCCATAGAGCATAATGTTGCTTCCAACATCCATCAGGAGTCTCCGTCTCGCCGGTAGCGGGCCTCCAATATTCGCCATTAATCTGCTGAGCTGCCCGACGATCTTCCGGGCTTTGTCAGCCGAGTACTGAATCTGGTATGAAAATTTTAGCCTGGGGTCCAGCCTTATTCCCAGGTATCTTACCGAGCTCTTGGTCCTAATTACCTCGCTTCCAATACTCATGTCCACCTGTAAGGGGATACGGCGACTAGTGATCAGCAGTAATTCTGTTTTGTGCTTGGCCAGGTCTAGGCCGTGGGATTCCAACCATCTTTCCGTTCTTAGCATGACACGTCTCAGTTTTCTCTGCGCCTCTTCCGTATTCCTGGCCGTGATGACGGCAGCAATATCATCTGCATATCCCACCAAAAAAGTTCCATCTGGCATATCCTCTCTTAGAATTCCATCGTAGTTGACGTTCCATAGGTCAGGGCCAAGGATAGATCCCTGTGCCGCTCCTGATGTTATATGTTTCACCCTTGGTCCCGAGCTTGTGTTATACAACAGCTGTCTGTTACTCAAATAACTACTTATCATGGCCAGAATGTAGTTTGGTACCGAGAAATTGTATTCCAAAGCATTTAATACATCGCTCCATCTTAGACTATTAAACGCGTTTCTAATATCCAAAGTCGCAAGCAGTAGCACTGGCCTCGTAGAGCTATTCCCACGTTGTGTGACCATCGCCGCTTCTGTCACCTCTCTCAAGGCGTCAATGGTAGACCGACCGGGTCGAAATCCATATTGTCTGGCAGACAATCCGCCACTATTCTCAATAGCCGCAGTAAGCCGTGGCTTCAAAAGCCTCTCGAGCAGTTTTCCCGTCGTATCCAGCATGCACAGTGGCCTGTACGCGGATGGGTCCTCCGGATCGCCCTTTCCCTTGCTTATTAAGACCAGCCGTTGTTTCTTCCATATTTCGGGGAAAATACACTCCCTTAGGCACGCGTTGTACATTCTCAGTAGGAGTTCCGGTCTTTGACTGGCAATCTCCCGTATTACCTCAGGCGGGATGCCGTCGGGCCCTGGTGCCTTACCGGGTTTTAATCCGACCGCCGCTGCTTTCAGCTCCTCTGTGGAAAATGGTAAAAATTCCGTATTGGACATGTTCTGTCGCCGTTCGTTCGCCGTTCTTAAAACCTTTTTTGAATTGGTTTTATGAAATACAACCATGTTTTCGATGTACTAAATCATAGCTACCAACATAGAAATGTTGAAAATAGCTGGAAAAAAACAAAATGAAAACAAAAATAGCTGTAAATAAATAAATAAATGTAAATAAACATTTATTTTGTGTTAAAAGGGGAAAATTTGGAATATTTTTTAATTTCTTCAATGAAAATTTTAAAAATTTGTAAATATTTAATTATTAATCGAAATGTGTGTGGTTTTGGGTCACAATGAATACAGCTGCTTGTGTAAAAGGTAAATAAGAAGCTAAATATATCAAGACGAAATAAGACATATTGCTCATCAAATTTTTTTCTCGCAGAACTTTGTAAATATTAAGAGTATTTATTAATTTCTTGAATGAAAAAGTTAAAATTCGGTAATTTTTCCATTATTAATCGAACTATAAGTAATTTCCCTTGACAATTAGAAAAGTTTCGTGGGCAAAGTTAAGTAAAAAGAAAAAATATAACAAAATATATACTCATCACTTTTTGCTTTAGAAATTTGTGAATATACCTTTGAATTGGTTAAATACTAAGTTACTGACGATTGATGAAAAGTGTCACCAAATACAATAGTTCTAAATTACGTTTCCGTAATAGAATGGGTCATCTCCTTTCAAAATTATTCTTTTATTCTACCAAAATATTATCAACTATATAAAATAATAAAAAGCCACCCCGAAAACTAACAAAACATAAATAAACAAAAGACAAAATCAACACAAAAACAGCTGTTTCGCAATCATAAATGTCATGGATTTAAAACCAGATTTAAGAAAACTTGCAGAGTGAACGCAAAATCAGCTGATTATGGTTTTAATGCTGAAACCAGGTTTTAAATTTTGGTGTGAAAACACTAATATTTGTTTTAGTACGATACTTTCCCTGTCGGTCTTTTTCATTGCTTCAATAAGGTTTATTTCCACCTTTTCTGAATTTACGTTTAATTTATTAAAATTTCGTTTAAGGCAAAAGATAAAAGTTTACAAAATAATAATTTTCAAATTGTAGCACGCATCAAATTCCATTAAATCATGTATTTTTCTTAAATTTAAGAATAAATCGAAATAAACTCTACCATAGTAAATCACAGACATTCACTAACTTAATTTCCGAAGTAAATCTGGGTAAAGATCGGTAATATAAGAGTGAAACAAAACGGCAAATTTACCAGAAATACCACGAACGCGATAAATCAAATTTCATATTTAAAAATAAACGTCAATGAATACAAAAGCATAACAGCTGTTGAAAGCTGCACATATTAGAAAATAAAATATATATTTTTCATTTAATTGTTTGATTTTTTCTTCTGTTAGCTATTTTATTACTCCTGGGCTTTAACTGCTTATAAAAACGGAAGTTATATTTTTAATACGGCTTATTGTTGTCAGGATCAAAAAGAACCGATAGGATAGGTTCCGAAAACACAAGCTTAATGAGCGGACTTCCTTGGAATACTGTTGTAGACATCAATCAATAAACTACAGCCAAACTGTGCACATCTTGTGCACTTGGTTACAACAAACAAACCTTGTTCTTTTCCTATTTACATAGCGATCCTGCCAACCCTGTGTACTAATTTATCAAGCACCAAAAAGTAGGTCAATCCTGCCTAGGCCTTGGTGTGTTAAATTTAAAGCATCCAAGGAATCAACATTTGTTTATAATAACAATTGTGTATATCCTGACGGACAGCCAAAGATCGGTCAGCATCATTAAAGGAAGATCCGCCTAGCCTATAGGCATTGGGAATTCTCATCAGGATATGGTCCACAACCACTAACCCTGGAAGAAAAGGCACTCAAAAGCCAAAAGCAATCGAGAGGATCGATAAGCCCAAAAGTAGTGGCAGCACCCAAAAACTAAAGAGGGAAGAGGCCATACTTCTTGGAACGGTCAACTCTAACCCGCCACTGCCTTCGATAGAAGCTTCTATGAGTTCTTGATTAACCAACATCTAAGTAGGAATAGTAAGTAAAATTTTAAGGGTTTTTGTAAGGGCAAAACTTGTTTTTTTTTTTTTAGAAAAAAACCTAAAGAATTATTAACCCAAAAAGTAGTTATTTAATAAAGTTTCCAAATTGGAAATAGTAAACTTTGAAGTCGCCATGGTCTAGTGGGTAGTGTGTTGGCTTATTAGACGAAAGGCCCGGGTTCGAATCCCAGGTCAGACATCAAAACGAAAAATATTTCTTCGGCGACTTCCTCTCTCAGCAGATTTCTGGCAAAGACTGAGAGTAAAAATTGCCATGAAAAGCTTCTCAAAAATCTGTCGTTCGGAGTCGACTTTAAACTGTAGGTCCCGCCACTCATGTATAAAATTAACGCACACAACATAAGTGGTGTGAGAACCTAGGACGTAATACAATAGGTCAATTCGACCACCGAGTACTGTACTTGTCAGAATTGACAAGTACACGTCCTCTAACCTAACCTAACCGTGTATAGTACGTCTTTCCATTCCATTAAAATTCCTAAACCTTATCTAGGTCATTGGCTCTACTGAAATATATTTTCTTTAATCTTCTACTCTTCAGTGCGTATACGTGTAAGGTAAAATGAAAACATAATAGACCATGGCAATTTTTTACTCTCAGAGTTTTTGCCAGAAATCTGCTGAGAGGAAGTCACCGGAAAATTATTTTCAAATTTTCGTTATATGTCTAACCTGGGATTCGAACTCGGGTCTTTCGTCTGATAAGCCAACACACTACCTACTAGACCGCGGCGACCTCATACACGGTTAGGTTAATTAACAATATTTCCACCAAAGGTGTCAAAAGACATCTTTTAAAATTTTAACTTGAAATTTATTGCAATGTCACATTTTTTCCAGGTCATCCTAGATCAGTATAACCGTACATGATATACACTGAAGTCTCCCGTAGGCGGACACCGATCAGATTTGACCGTCAACGGAATATGTCCGTTCACTATAAAACTGTACTTAAAATTACTTAAAATCCATTAAATCGTATACTGTGCATTTAATCATGTTATGATCTTTACCAAATTTGTTGCGCATGAGCCGATGAAGATTTCTAAGTTGGTATGACTAATATACGATAGGTGGCGCCACTGAAAATTACATAAAATCACTTAAATCGTAAATTGTGCATTTAATCATGTTACGACTCTTGGCAAAGTTGTTGCGCATGAGCCGATGAAGATTTCTAAGTTGGTATGTCCAACATCCGATAGGTGAAACACTGAAAATTGCTTAAAATGAATTAAATCTTTAATTGTGCATTTGATTATGTTATGAGCTTTAGCAAAGTTGTTGCGCATGAGCCGACAAAGATTTCTAAGTTGGTATGACCAATTTCCAATAGGTTAAATCTTAAACTGTGCATTATTTAACAAAATTGTTACGTATGTTTCGACGGAGATTGGTGCGATTAATTTCCGATGGATGGCGTCATTCAAAATTATTCAAAATGAATGACAAGCAATTGGTCGGCCTACACTCCAAGCACGGAAGAAAAGGGCAGAATCAGACGAGCACTGTGACTGGAAAATCTTAGAGTATATGTCGCTGAAACTCCTTCGCATGAACCACTTGAACAACGAGAAGTGAGATTATAAACTGATAGAATCCGTACTACTCAGGCCCGTTCATGTGAATCATCAGGACAATGGGAAACAAAATCAATAAAATGATTCAAAATTAATTGGACATTTGTGTAATGCCTTTCCTTATTTTAGTTGGGGGCGCAGCAGCACGTGCAGGGTACAGGTAGTTTAATATAAACGTTAACTTATTAATATTTCGTTGGGTAACCCCTCGCTTTTATTACTGCACACATTCTCGATGGAATCGATTTCACATTTTGGTAAATTTTGTCCCATTCTTCCCGCAGAACACTTTAAGGAGTTTCTTTTGTTTTTACTTCGTGTTTTCGAACTTCACGGTCGAAATGCTCCCAAAGGTGTTCTATGGGGTTCAAGTCCGGTGATTGGGGTGGTGTTTTGAGTTAGTTTTGGATATTATTTTGAAGCCAATCCCTTACAATTAGCGCCGTATGTTTTGGGTCATGATCTTGTTGGAAGATATAAGACCCTTCAAGTCCCACTTTATGAGCTCTGTCTTCCAACTTGTCTTTTAAAATATCCAAATATTTATGTCGATCCATTATTCCATCGATAAACATCAAATTTCCCACTCCATATGCTGACATGCATCCCCAGACCACTACAGACTCACCACGGTGTTTTACAGTACCTGACATGTTGATTGGATTCAGCTCTGTATTTGGTTGGAATACTGTAATTTATTCAGACGAAAGTAAATTTAACATCCATGGATCGGATGGGCGTAAACAAGTTTGGAGAAAACCAAATACAAAACTTAACTAGTACTTTATAATGTATTTGGTGCTTTAAATACCGCCTTTTGAACCGATGACCGCCTGCAGCGGGCCATGTTGAACGGATTTTTGTTCACAAAAATTGAAGAGGAGGATATTGGCAACATTTGTTTCCAACAGGACGGCGCTGCGTGCCACACAGCCAAAGCTACAATCGATGTTTTTGAAGATCGCATTATCAACCGCAGAGCTGATGTCGTTTGGTCACTTCGGAACTGCGATTTGACACCGTTGGACTATTATTTACGGGGTGCCGTCAAAGATAAGTGTTACGCCGACAAGCCAAAGACAATTGACGCTTTAAAGAACAATATTCGTGAAGCCAATGGTGAAATACAACTACACACAATCGATAATGTGCTTAAAAATTGGACCGTTCGTGTAGCCTACTGCATGGCCAGCAGAGGCAGCCATTTGAATAAAATTATTTTCCATTGATAACCGGAAGGATTGTACTTTCAAATAAAAAAAGAAATTTGAGAAAATATTCAGCAGTTTTTTCTTAAATCATTTTCAAAAAAAAAAAAAGTTATTTGGTTGACAGTTTGGATAACAGTGCTATAATTTTTTGTGGAAATTTTAAAAAATTATGAATAACTGGAAATATTTTATAGAAAAATAACCTATAAGAAGCTGATAGAAAAGCTGGTCGACTTAATGACAGCAAATCCTAACATTGACCCTGGCAAGTTACCATTTGGAGCAAGTAAGACTCAGTACAAAGAGACATGGGAGAAATTTTGATTGGAGCTAAATGGCTTAGGTCCACCCATTAGAGTTGCAAAAGAATGGTAAATAGTTAGTAGATAAATCACAAAATTTTTTAAGTATAAATGATTTTGATTTTGTTACAATAAAGCCAATTTGAAAAGATAATTGGCTGCCAATAAAAAATTTTTCAAGGTGGTCCGTCAACGAAAATTAGCTTGACCCCATTGAAGCAGAGCATAGTAGAGTTGATGTCTATGCAATCGCAAGTAAATCAAAATGGATCGGCAATGGAATTGCAAAGTCAAGACGATTCAGATGGTGCCATCTTCATGCGATATTGAAAGTCCTTCAATTAGCACTAACCGATGGAAGCAGCAGTTGCCGAAAAGCCATAACATACCAAAAAACACGATGGAGGATGGTCGTTATATATATATACACTGTCAGACAAAATAAAGTGTAAAATAGTATGATCACTAATTATCTCTTAAAATCAGCAATTAAAGAGAAATAAAGTAAACGTTTTTTAATATCCCGTTATAGATAATTATGTTATTTTTATTTTGCCAGCAAAAAATTTTTGGTCACTTGTTCTTTTTGTCTGCATAGGAAGAAACATTAAAGTCGAGTTAAATATAAGCGCGACAAAATAAAGTAAAATTTTTATTTTGTTGCCATTTTTTTTAAATATTTCGAAATATTTAATAAAATTTCAATTGTAAGTACATTTTTAATGTCTATATTTCCCAAACGCATAAAAATTTCTATGTTAGAAACTGACTAAATAGTTAAAATTAAATGCATATTCCCAGATAACCGAAATGAAGCCTTTGTCCATAGAAATTAAAGATTTTTTGGTAAAAGATCGTGAAAATGGGATGAAATACAAAGAATTGGCCAAAAAGTACTCTATTTCAGTAGCAGGAGCAAACAAAATTGTAAAAATGTACCAAATGAGGAAGTCAAATGAGAGTTTAAAGATGCTCTGTGGTAGAAAATTAACGACCACAAAAAAAGATGATGACCACATTGCTATTCTAGCGAAAAAAAATCCATTTATTTCAGCCAGAATGATTAAAGAAGAATTAAAATTAAATATTTCATGCCGTACTATACAAAGGAGACTTCATCAAATCGGTTTAAGAAGTTTCTTCTCGAAGAAAAAACCTCTCTTACGAGCTGCTAATATACGAAAGAGACTTGAATTTGCAAAAAAGTACGTGAATATGCCAGAATCGTTTTGGAATCGAATTATTTGGTCAGATGAGTCTAAATATAAATTAAAAAATGCGAAATGCCGACAACGTGTGTGGTGTGAACCTTCCGATAGACTAAAGTCAAAAAATATTACCCACACGGTTAAACATGGTGGTGGAAGTCTCATGGTATGTGGCTGTTTTTCAGCCGTCGGTCAGGGTAGACTAGTAAAAATCGATTCCAAAATGACTGGAGAGCATTATGTAGACATTTTGCTAAACAATTTAAGTAGTAGTGCTGAAGAAATGGGCTTGGGGGAGTTTATCTTCCAACAAGATAATGACCCCAAGCACACGAGCAAGGTTGCAAAAAAATTTTTTAGAGAAAATAACATCGAACAATTGGAATGGCCGGCTCAGAGCCCTGACCTAAATCCCATAGAACATTTGTGGACAGTTCTAGATGATAAAATTCCAATGGAATCGCGGAAAAACTTAGATTTATTTTGGAAAAAAATGCAGGAGGAATGGAAGGCAATTCCAAACAATGTTTTAAAAAATTTGCCTCTAAGTATGCCAAAACGGCTTAAAGAGGTAATACTTAATAAGGGAGGTGCAACAAAATATTAAATTTTGTTATGTGTAATATATAAAATAATACCAATCTTAAATTACACTTTATTTTGTCCAATCAAAAAATGAAGTTAGTTTTATTTTTTAAGTTATATAAAAAAATATGAAGTTAAATAATTTTGCTTTATTGTTATTTTTATAGTATTTTGTAATAAATAAATGAATTAAAAATCAATTTTAATTTAATATAACAATTTCATTCTTTTTTTATTGAAATAATGTAGTGCAACCACCTTTACACTTTATTTTGTCTGACAGTGTATATAAAAGGCAATAAAAGATCCAACAGGATATATTGCTTACGTAAAACGCTATGAGAAGAACTCATATAAAAATCATCAAATAAATAAAAAATGCTAGAAATAAAAAGAAAAAAGGCTGAATTAGAAATGAATTATTAAAAGCCAAACTTCTTTTAACCCATAATAATATATGTGTTTTAGCTTCAAGTAACTATGTGATCTAAATAAATTTTAATGTGATATGAAGTTTTTTTTTATATATTTATATCTTTTAATTTATGAATTTATTGCAATACATACAATAAAAAAATATAATCAAGCAAAAACAAATTTTATTTAAGAATTTAAACGTTAATAAAACTAGCTTTTAATTTTCATGTTTTAATAAAAGTTCAAATTTGTGTTTTAAATAGGTTTTTTGTTCTTTTTACTGCTTTTTTAAACTTCACTATGCGCTTAAATTTTTTTAACATAATAATTTTCGTTTCAATTAACAGTTTTATACACTTCGAGATGTACATATTTTAAAGGAAAAGTATATTAACATTGAAGAATAACGCTGCTACATACTCAACTTCTAGATGTTGTAGGCCATAATCAAGAGAATGTGTTGTGAATAAAGATGGGTTTACACCTGGGTATTTACCCATTTAGGCCCATTATTACAACTTTCCGTTAACTAAAGGGAGGATTTTAACAGAGAGATAAATTGTTTTTCATTATTGCGAGTACCCAATAAGATAGAATGAGCGTTAAGCTAAAGGGAAGATCATCAGCGTTGTCAACTATAAATTTTCAAAAAGCACCAAATTCGTTAAAAAACGCGTAATTTTGGCAAAAAAGCACTAAAACATTATAATATTTATTTTAATTTTATCACCAATATATAATTGGTCATTACAACCCTTTAGTCTGGATTACTGGCCTACTTTTCTTGGCAATTTTTATTTACTTTACTCTCAAAGCTTTTGCCAGAAATCAGCTGAGATTAAATTGCCGAAGAAATACTTTTTGTATTTTATTTTGATGTCTAGCATGTGGCTCGAACCTTGGATTTACGTCTAAAAGTAAAAAAATTTACAAATTTATAATTTAATTTAAAATTCTATTGTCTAGGCTATAGTCTGATCTATAGTCCAGTCTAATCTGTAGTCTAGTCTAGCCTATAGTCTAATCTATAGACTTTTAGAATAGTTTATAGACTAATTTTTAGTCTATATTAAATGTATATACTAATTCGATTTATTAAGACTGTAGTTTTACATATGAATGAAAGTTTTTATGTGTGAAAGTTAACGTACATTAAACATAATTTTTTAGAAGTATAAAATATAAATGATTTTACCTTCGAAAATGTATCAACGTGAAAAAGTATTATTGTTAAATATGTTCGCCCAAATCTGTTTTTAATTTCCAAAACGACAAATTGATTTCTTAATTTTTTTTTTTTAAATTTTTGATTTGGTGTCACTGACATGAAAAGAAAAACACTAAAAAAGGCACTAAGCACCACAGAACACGTACAGAATGGAAACGGAATTTTGACGTTTACATAATTTTGGTGAAAGGGACAGCAAATATTACCAAAAAGTATTTCTGTCCCTGTCTGATTGTTTATGTTTTGTTAGTTAATTTTTAGGTTGGGTTTTTATTTTCTAATTTGGTAGAAATTTATGATATTTTTGTAAAATAATAGACTATTTGTGAAAGGAAATGAACTGTTGTATTGGGGAAACGTAATACGGAACTAATGTATTTGGTGACACATTTCAGCGATTGTCACTAACTTAGTATTTAACCAATTGAGAGGTATATTCACAAACTCCTGAATCAAAAAGTTATGAGCATATATTTAGTTATATTTTTATTTTTACTTATCTTTTACACACGGAACTTGTTTCATTGTTAAGAGAAGATGCTAAGAGTTCGATTAATAATAAAAAAATTACCGAATTTTAACTTTTTCATTCAAGAAATTAATAAATACTAGTAATATACACAAAGTTCTGCAAGAAAAAAATTTTATGAGTAATAGAACTTATTTGATCTTGATATATTTAGTTTCTTACTTACCTTTTGCACAAGAAACTATATTCATTACAACCAAAAACTACATACATTTCGATTAATAATTAAATATTTAAGAATCTTTAAACTTTTCATTGAAGAAATTAAAAAATATTCAAAATTTTCCCTTTTTTAACACAAAATCAATGTTTGTTTACATTTAATTTTTCAACTTTATCCACCAGTTTTCACTCTGTATATCTGTTGCTTCTAACACATTTGCTTTGCAAAACGTATAATACATATTTTGTCTCCCTCTAAAAAATTATGTAAAATTATGCTAAGTGAGGTTGTCAAACGTCAAAGTTTTCCCTTCTGTGTATATTCTGTGCTAAGCACTGACTCGAAAATTTTCCGCGTCGAAAGTTTTAAAAAGCACTAAAAACAGTGCTATAAGCACTGAGTTGACAACCCTGAAGATCATCCTACCCACGGTATATTTATAGACGGTAGCCGTAACTGAACAGCTGATGAGGTTTAAAATGTCAAAATGTTGTTTTTTTAGTGTTTGTTGTAGCCATTTTTATAAATTTTTTAACATTTTTCTTTCTATTGTTATTCGTCAGTCAGTGATTAATACACTTGGTCAGCTGTTTTTGACATTAGGCATACTCTTTACAAAAACAAAATCCCTGTTGTTTTTGCATTGTTGTACAGACGCTCCTACCTCTTATATAAATATGCCTTGATCCTACCTTTAACATTTAAAGGTCACCATATGTTTGAACTTGCCATATCATATACCATTTTCGATATGGCAATGTCAAATTTAACAAAATGAGCATATACAACAAAAAAACAAAAAAAAAACAAAGTCCGATGTTGCCACTGCGTTAAAAAAAATTATTTAATTAACAGTTTTATCGACTTTGCTCCGGCACTGCCATATTTTTGAAAAAGTTAATTTTGTTTTATCTGTAAGCTGTAATAACGAAAATAAGCTAAAGGTAACTTTGCCGTTCACTTTAGCTAAAGGTGTCTTTAACTAACGCCAACTTTAACGGGAAGTTATAATAATACCCACTTTCATACCTGCTCTTTTGAATAACAAATAGTCGCTGTTACGTAGAGTAATAGAAATGTGGACTTCTTCGAATTTATTTTGAACATATTTTGTTACAGTGTAATTTCTTCATACATTTCTTGGTGCTTTTCGCTCAGATAAGGCAGTTTTGGCTTTTGCAAAAACAACAACAATTATTAGATGCCTTTTGCACGTTGAAATTAGTTTCGAAACAAGTGTGAGAAATTTTTTTGATTTACTTTCTTTCGCTTTTGAACGCAAAAAAATTATTTCAGAAATTTTGTTTTCTTCTATCGCGTCGTTCTGTTTTTTTGACAGTTGTTACTTTATTTGGCATTGTGATTTAGGTTCAAACACAAGACATGAATATTATATTTGTTATTATATTATAATCTACTAGCAGATTGTACCCGGCGTTACGCGGGTTATAAAAATAACAATAAATAAAAATCTGGTTTTGAAACCGGCTTCTTAAGAAATGCAATTTTTCAAATTATTCGGAAACCGGTTTATCAAACAACTCAGTTTTTTGAGACCCTTTTGGTCCAACTTTTTGAACAGAACACCTCCAATAGCTATTTGGGAAACTTAAGAAAGCTAAATCATAAAAAAATACCTTTAAAACCCATAAAATACAGCATTTATGCATAAAGTACTAATTTTTGCCCTTTTTTTCTCCTTTTGTCCCATTTTTTCCCTTATGGTTCAAAATTTTTAAAAGATTTATAGCCTATAACCTGCACCGACAAAAGCTCGATCAATATCCCAAATTTCAAGAAAATCGGTCTAGATGTTCAGGCGTGATTGGCTAACAAACAAACAAAAAAACAGACTTACAGATAGATTTATAATATATATTAGGATTATATATTTATGTATTATTATTTTTTAATATATTCACCTTATTTAAATTATATTCTTTTTGATTTGTACAAATTAAAAAATTAAATTATATTATTTTTTATATTTTTTGTTTTTATTTTTTTACCTTTTTTGAATTAATTGTTTGGCGCAAAATTTTTTTTTTTGCAAATGTTTTGATTGGAAACACAAAATAAACAAAGAGCTTTGACTAACTACGAGCCATCTCATGCTCACTAAACCACTTTTTCTTCTAAAAAACATCATTTTTGCCTTTTGATGATACCTACGACCTAAAAATAGTTTTAAGTAATATAATGTGAAATGATACCTACGACCTAAAAATAGTTTTAAGTAATATAATGTGAAAATATCAAATTGTCGTTTTTGGCCAGTTTTCTGAAAGTTGCAGCGGCAATCAAGGTGTTAACTTCACTATGCGAAACAAAAAATAAAAGAAAATGTGAAATCAAATACAACTCTGTGTATATACGAATAAAGAAGAAAGCAAGTTTCCGAGTACATGAAATTCTGAAATCACCCCCGCTCATTTTTCCCCTCTCTCCTACAAACTCAAGAGTGTTGAAATTTGTTTCGAAACAAATTTCAGCGAGCTTAGGGCAATTCAATGTAATGCGATAGCAACAACAACGTTGAAGCAACTTAGGTTCCGAAACCCAAGCTTGAGTCTCAGGTGCAGAAAAAGAATTTGGTTCATTCATTCATAAATATTCGTTCCTAGCGATTAGCAAATGAAACTTTCGCATATTGATAATTATATTTAAAAAAAAATTAACCTTTTGTAAATATTTTCATAGAAGCACATTGCGAAAAGAGATTCAAATTACCCAATGTTACTAAAATTGCAAAACATTAAATTACGTACATCAAGTGTCCTTTATTAATAAAAACTAAAGCATCCCTTCAGGTCTTAGCAGTTCATGAACACATTTATCTACAAGTCGATATAAAACCACAGCTACTTAGCGAAATCTTTTGAAAGCAATTAAATTTAAGCTCAAACATATTTGATTGCATTGCAGAATGGATTTGTAAATGAAACTGAGCTATCAACCATATTCTATACACGATATAAAAAAAACCATAAAACCGATACATTTAGCTGCGAATATGCTGGATCCTAAGTTTATTCACACAATGTCACAGGAGCTAAACATAAATGTGGTGGCAAATTTTCCTAATTACAAGGCCAAAAGTGATATATGGGTAAAAACTTTTGCCTGGAGCTGTTTAGATGGGATTTATCCAGAACTTGGAGGAAAAGAATTTGTGGAAGAACGCAAATAAGCAAATTAGCTGTTCAAATCTTAACAGCTCCCTGTACTTCAGCTGCCACTGAACGATCCTGTAGCGCCCGAAAAAAGGAACAATTTAACAGCACAGAGCAGGAAAAATAACGTTTATATTGTGCAAGTGGAACTTTCGCTTAAAAAAATAGCACGCACTCCGCTAAATTTGAAAATGCCATGAATTCTTCGCTAGAAGGTACTGAAGACGATATCCCTGTAACTTCAACACGAATCACGTACTCTACTCGATATGAGTTTTTATCGGATACGGACAATGCAGCGATTATGACTAAATTTATGAATTATTTCATTTGTTATTAAAAATCTAATTCATAATAAAAAATTAAATTCTTTCAATTTATTTAAATTTTTTTTATTCTGATTTATACCCACATTTTGGGTAAATACCTGGGTACTTATCTTTAAATACCCAATTCGCCATTTGGGTATTTACCCTTATCACATCACAACTTGTGAACCATAATTGGGGCCTCGCTTAATTACAGCCTCCAGCCTTTTTTGCATTGATTCCAATTCCATTTGTGGTTCGGAAAGTTATTTTGGAATAGCTATTAGAATAATTATAATTTTAAAAAATTATTATTTTTTGCATTTTCATTTCAATGAACACTCATTAATAGGCAAAAAATATTTCTTATCAAAATTGTGTTATCATCTGCATTCATTTTTATACATAAGTTAAAAACCAAATTGTTTTTTTAATACATACGTTTTATTATTATAAAATCTTTTATTGTCTTTAAATATTGTAGCAAAAAAATGAAAAGAAAAAATTGACAAACCTTAAAAAAAAAAAAAACAATCTTTATATCTGGTAAAAATTCTCATCAACTTTAGGATTTGCTGAACTATGGACAGCATCAACACCCGATGATGATTCCTCTAAATGACGTTTTGCAAAGTTATCCACATGCCTCCTGTTGCATACTTGTAAAGGCTTACTGTTCAAACGCTTCTTTACAAAAACTTTATTATTTTTACAAAAGACTTCTGCAAAACCATTGCTTTTAAGCTTTTCTTCGGCATATATAAAAAGTGAATTTGTAGTATTTTCTGTATATTCCCTTAAAACAAAGGAACTGGTTATAGGAGAAGATTTTAGAACATTTTTATTCGCAAGGAATTTAATTTTCATGTCGTTTTCTTTGAATTTGACAAATAGAGCGACATTGGCATTTGATTTTTGCTTATATTTACTTTTATCCAATACTCCAACTTCGAATATATCTTCAGACCGGATGGGCAAATACATTTTTGCACCTAAATCAACAATTAGCTTTTCTAATGGGTATATTATTTGATCCTCTGGAAAATTTTCTATTATTACGCTTCTGTCAGCCTCATTACTGGGACTTTTCTTAACAACATTCTCAATTTTCTTGTCTTGTTTAGTAGATGGGAAAGTATTCTCTTTTGCTGCAATATAACGTTCTAGTTTTATTTTTTCAATAGAAAGTCGTGTGGCGTTTTCAATCTCCTTTGTCAAAGCATCTTCAAGATTTTTTAATTTCTGTTCCAAAATCTTAATTTGACTGTCTGAAGATTTATCATTTAATCCTGATGATAAATTTTTCAAAGATATAATTTCTTTGCAGTTCTTCTCATTCTCATCATTTAATTCTTGTATTAATTGTTTTAAATCTTTAATGGTTTCTGTCGATTCTGTATACTGGCGCTGAAGACCTAAAAAGTTTTCATCGCTGTAGATTTGTTTTTTCATTTGTTCTTGAATTTCTTTTTTTGACTGTTCTGATGTAGTGTATTGTTCTTGGAGTTTTAAAAAATTGAACTCCATTTCGTTTATTTGATCTTGCAGCTGATCATTCTTTTCTTTGGCACTTACTAGTTTCAGCTTCAGCTCCTCAAGTTCTGGACTGTCTTTTTCCTGATCATCAAAATTTAAAAAAAGTTTGTGGTCAAATGTTGAGCTATAAGATTGCCGGCACGATGGACAACTATTACTCCTGTAAAGTAGTAAATTAAAGACAAACATAATAAATAATTTTGTATACACTTGCCGATTTTTCCAATCATCCAAACAATTTTTGTGAAAGACGTGACCGCAATAGGTACTATGGATTACATCTGAATTTTTAAAGTCTTCTTCACATATTGGACACGAGGTATTTAAAAACGGCATTCTTGTCCCAATCTATTAATTGTCGGCAGTCACTGTTTAAAAGCAAATAATCCAGAATATTCAAAGTTTCTTCACTTATGTGCACAGTATGATTAGCTCTTAAGTCAACTGGGGAAACTCCCTGTTTTGGTCTGATCAGCTATTGTTCCTTATATCAATTTTAAAAATTATTTATTTAGCGTTGCCACATTAACAATTGCGATTTCCACATAGCAGGGTTGTATATAAGTAAATTAAACAAAGCAAATAATATATCGCATTCAGTGTTGCCGTTCTTGGTTATTTCTAATAGGTATATTCACACGGGCACAATTGTGCAGGCGTAAAATGATAGTTTATTGGCAAAAGGGGTGAAGAGAATGGTTTTTCGGTGGCGTACAGCAACAACCCACATTCCCAGCACATAACTAATACATGCACATTTTTAAAACATCAAATGAATACAAAGACACTAATACATACAAAGCTGCGTATACGTATACATTTCTGCCAAACTAATATTCATCCCGTGTGATTTGAAAAGACAAAAAATCTAAATGTGACCGCGATTAATTAAAAAGTCTATAGATTTAAAATGCTTATTTTTATTCTTATTTGATGTTTTTTGCTCAAACGAAGGTTACAAAAGCATTTTTCTCGCGGCAACACTGATCGCATTCAAATGTCCTTAATATCTTTCTTTCGTGAGATCACCATGAACACTTTCATATAATTTTGTGAACGTTGCGAAATTTGATTTTTTTATAATCCTAAAATATGTGGTTATTTTGTATATTTCGATTTCTAAAGAAGACATACGTATATACACAAATCAAACACAAATTTACTCAACTGCAACTTTATAGAATAAAGTAAAAAATAGATATTGATTTTAATGTTTCAAGACGACTTTTGCACATTTACACTAATTTGCAAAGTACTTTGAAAAGTCTTGAGTTTGATGGAGAGAAGGGAAAAACGAGCGGGGGTAAGTTCTCATTCTGATGTACTCTCAAAGTTGCTTTGTTCTTCGTTCGCTGTTTATCGATGGTTGTATAGACATCAACAAAATATCAAGAGTTTGTTAAAATTCTTTGGACGTAGGAACCGTCTAAGTTTTGCGAAGCAAATGTGTTAGAAGCAACAGATATTCAGAGCGAAAACTGGCGGATAAAGCAGAAAAATTAAACGTAAATAAACATTTATTTTGTGTTAAAAAAGGAAAACTTTAGAATATTTTTTAATTTCTTCAATGAAAATTTAAAAAATTCTTAAATATTTATTTATTGATCGAAATGAGTGTGATTTTCGGTCACAATGAATATAGTTCCTTGTGCAAAAGGCGAGACGCTAAATATAATAAGATTAAATAAGATATATTGCTCATAAAAATTTTTTCTTACAGAACTTTGTGCATATTATTAGTACAGTATTTATTAATTTCTTCAAAAAAAAATTTAAAAATTCGTAATTTTTTCATTATTAATCAAACCGTTAGGAATTTCTCTTCACGCTGAAAAAAGTTTCGAGTACAAAAGATAAGTTAAAACTCATAAATTTTAGCTTAAGAAATAAGTTAGGGACGATCGATGAAAGGTGTCACCAAATACATTAGTTCCGTTTTAGTTCACGTTTTCCCAATAAAACGGTTCATTTCCTTTTAACCAAGAACTAAAACTATTCTCTTATTCTAAAACACGGTGGCATAACATAATGTCCATGGACATTAAGTCACCCTAAAAAGTGGCATTATGCCCATGGACGTGGTGTCATAATGTCAATGTATAATGTGTCGTAAAGTCCATGGATATTATGTCACATTTAGAGTGGCAATGTCCATTATATTCAAAAATCAATTTTAAGTATTTGTTTTCATTACTGTCGAGCAGTAAGGCGACAAAGTCAAAAAATAAAACCTTTGGGACTTTAGTGAAAATCAATAAAGACTGTTCAGACTAGTATAGAAAAATATTAATGGTCAATCCTGATCAAATACAAGAAATGTTCTTATGCCTTATAAGCTATATTTTGGACATACCAAAAAGAAAACAGGATTGCCTTAACACTCTTATGAATTATTTTGAAAAACAGTAGATAGCAAAGGTAAGTAAATATTATTCGAATAAAATGTCGTGTGATAAATGTTTGTCCAGCTTATATGGAATGTAAAGTGGTTCAAATATTATTTATTTATTAATTACAATATAATTACAAATTATATTCTAATCATATACGAGCTGAGTAACTTCGACCATATGCCCGGTGAAGTGTCACAGACCAGGGTCCGAATTACTGCATACGTGGTCGAGTAATATTGCTTGTAAATTTTCTAATTGGGATTATCGCGTTCGCCATCGAATAAGTACTGTTGTAATTTGAGATGATAGCATACGATAACGAGGTTCTAATCGAGTATCAGCTGTTTAAATTTTACTCTTCAGTTCAGCACTATCGAAAAAATATTTTGTACGTGCAACAAAAATTATAAAAATGTATGTTTATTATTATATTTAAAGTTTGAAATAAAATAAAACTATAATTATTTTGCCTGGATAAATTTAATAAAATAATTGAAAAAAAAAGTTTTAGAGCAGTATTTGGGCGATCATCCTAGTTTGGTGAAAAACAAATTGCTAAATTGAAGCCAAAGAAAAGCAACAGCCAAAAGATTATGGGAGGAACTTGCTCCTAAGCTGAATACCTATGGTCCACCAAAAAAGGACGGAAAATTATGAAGAAAGGTTGTATTAACTTTGCTGACCAAAAATTCAATGCCAAAAAGAAAACTTCTTTTAACAACGCATCAAAATAAAAAAACTGGAGGCGGACCTTACCAGGAAAAGATTTTGATGATGGTACAGCTTAATGTGTGGAATAAGAAAAAGATACAAAAACATATATTCTGTCTTCACACATAGAATCAACGGCAGTCTACCATTAGTCGATAGAGACATTGGATTTCATTTATCCCTCATACTGTGCTATAAACGTCTTCAGAATCAGACAACGATAAGCGCAATGATAGAAATGTTTTTTTTATATTTTGATAAAAATGTATTTTTCTTCTTACTAATACGTTTGATATCTCCTGAAGATATGCTTCAATTCTATTCCATTGTAAAAAAAAATCTAGTACATTTTGATCAAATTTCGATACGTCTGCTATCGAATGCTGTAATCCGTCTATTCGATACGTGACGAAATTTAATTCGATACGAAAGGCAACTCGATCTCGTATGCGGTAATTCGGCCCCAAAGCCTCTGGTGGGAATCGAACCCACGACCCTCACGCTAATAGTCTAGCACACTAGCCACTAGACTACCAGGGCGCTTAAATAAATTGCAGAGATTTTAAAGAAAGATATGAATCGGCGCCGATTTTTATTGAAAATTTTTTTTTTCTCAAATCGCTGTTTATTTTTTAATTGAAAAATACTTATTTTTTCAAAACTTTTGTTTCAATATCGGTGCCGATTAAATGTTTGTCCAGCTTATTCTGTTGAATATTAAACAAACGTTTGCTTTCAAAATGCCTAGTATAAAAGGTAAAAAAAAAAACGTGAAACAATCCTTAATATAATGTAATGGCTAAATAAATAAAATACACAAAAAAAATTAAAAATGAAGTCAATATATGCAGGAAGTTGTGAAGCAAAAACATCTTTTTATAAATCTTTGTGGTCCTAAAAAGGACCTTTGATATATATACTGGTAAACTGATTTATTAGGCAACAGTGGACAGTTTAAATTTTACCAATGATGTTGGGAGTTTACTGTAGCGATCCAAACAAAACAAGCTTTTGGTCTCTGGCACCTAATCAATAAATAAAATTTAGTGACTATTATAACAAATTATTCTACAACACTTACCACATAATATTGAGCAGCGGTAATATTTCATGAAACAATCAAAAGTGATTTTACTTTTGCTCATATTTAATGTTCTTGAAAGATGTGGTTATTTAACTAATAAATCATATACATATCGCTCCTTTATTGCAACATAGTCATATCTCGAAAAATTAAAAATTTGTAGTTACTTAAGCAAAACTGCTCTTTTAGACCTTCTGTATATGTTGAAAATCAGTTTTAGAACCCAATCTGAACCGAAATTAAAGCAAAAAGTGTTTGCTGTAATTAGATCATAGGACTTGTCTTGAAAACTTAAATTGCATTTTGCCAAGTTCAAGTTTTTTGAGATATGACTATGTTGCGATAAAGGAGCGATATGTACTTTGAATCTTTGTCGAATTTAGTCCGTAGATCCTAAATCAATATAGCCACCAACAGATTCTCTTCTTTTGCCACAAACCACTTGCTAAAGAGAACATTGTTTGTTTTGTTTAAAAACAAACAACACACAAAATAAAGAACAGCAAATATTAAATTTTGTTTTGTGTCGATATAAATTAAACGCTGGTCTTTAAATCTAAATGTTTAAGTTTTTTTAAATATTTAGACATAAAATATTTTTTTTTGTCCCCGCCATATAAGTTCAATGTTTTTTGTTTTTTTAATTTGCCATAATACACAGAAATATTGCGTTGTTTTAATACACTTAACACATTTTAGTCCCAAAATTATACTGCACCGAGTAACCTGTGTTATAAAGTATATTTTTCTTTAACATTTTGAACTAATTTAGTTTTTTGGTATTAAATCATAATTTAATAAAATTTTTCTTTACAAATTTTTTCTTGTACAAATTTAATTAAAGGACACGAAAAAATAAATAAACAAAACAGGCAATCAATCACAATGTAACCAGTGACGACAATATTGACGTTTGAAAAACGCTAAAATCAGCAGTTTTAACCCTCCCCGTAGAGGGACAAAAAAGATGTTAAATGGCTTGCGAAGCAAATGTGTTAGAAGCAATAGATATACAGAGTGAAAATTGGCGGTTAAAGAAGAAAAATTAAATGTAAATAAACATTTATTTTGAGTTAAAAAAGAAAAATTTGGAATATTTTTTAATTTCTTCAATGAAAATCTTAAAAGTTCTTAAATATTTAAATATTAATCGAAATGTGACTGCTTTTTGGTCAGAATGAATATAGTTTCTTGTGCAAAAGGAAAGTAAGAAGTTAAATACATCAAGGTAAAATAAGACATATTGCTTAAAAAAATTTTTTCTTCTACAATTTTGTGTATATTACCAGTATTTATTAATTTCTTGAATGAAAAAGTTAAAATTAGGTAATTTTTTCATTATTAATCGAACTCTTAGCAATTTTCCTTCACACTGAAAGAAGTTCTGTTTGCAAAAGGTAAGTAAATTTAATAATATAAGAAAATATATACTAATAACTTCTTGTCTCAGGAATTCGTGAAGATATCTCTAAATAGGTCACCAAATACAAATAAACGGCGTCACCAAATACATTAATTCCGAAATACGTTTCCACAATAAAACGGTTCATCTCTTTTAACCAATAACCCGTTTTATGGGCAAAATTATTCTGCCAAGATATCATCAACTTTTATCAAAATATTCAAAACATTATACTCGTATTCTCCATCAACATTATTATTCAACAATTAATCTGTTAACAAACAGCACACATTCCTTTATTATTAACAACATCAATCATCCATCAACAGACAGTATTTATATATAAATCTATATAATTAATAAACTTTGTATAACAAAATAACTGTTGATTGTCACTTTTTATTAAAAAACTTATTTATAAACACTTTATAATAAAACATAATCCTATTATACGAAATAAAATCTTTTTGTTTAAAATATTTGAGGCCCTTAAAAGGACCTTTGAAAAAGAAATGTAATCTCTTTCTTTTGTATATTTGAAGCCCTTAAAAGGACCTTTGATACGAAAAGATATAAGCCGTCTGTTAACAAACAATCCGCAATAATTATAAAAGGTAATTAAAAATAATAGTTAAAACATCCTTAATAATAGTTAGATTAATAAAACAGATACAAAAAAAAAAAAAAAAAATAAGTCAACAAATACTGCAATTTGTGAAGAAAAAGATATCTCTTTTATGAAATCTTTTTGGCCCTAAGAAGGGCCTTTGATGTTGTGGAGCCGAATTCGGTGCTGATGTATTTGGTGGCATGATTGAATCGCCAATTCAATGGCAACAGTGAACAGACGGCAATTATAATTTTACGTTTGGTGTTGATGTTTGTGGTAGCAATCCAAACAAGAGCGGACTTTGGCATCTAATTAATAATTAAAATAAATAATAATTTAATGACATAATTATAACACAATTATTATACAACACTTACTGCATATGGTGAGTGATGGTCCCGTTCTACGAAACTATCAATAGCTGCTTTACAAATGTGGAAAACTCGTTATACATTTCATGTTGGCTCTAAAAATGACTTTATTTGTGCAATCAATCTGGGATGGACAGAAATTTATACTGTGCAGAGAAATGATTTATGGTAATATTTGTTGCTCCTTAAGGTTCAATTAGTCGTGACTTTACCATAACGCTGTAGTCCAAGGCGTATTTATATAAGGTGAGATAAGTATTACAATAAGTAGAACAATACAAAAACAACAGGCATATTTTGTTGATGCGATTTCATCATCTTATCAAAAACAGATGACTAAAGAATGACGATGGGAAGAAAAAATAAAAATTCAACTTACCTAGCAATTAAGGTTCATTTAGTCTTGACTTAACCGTAACCATTTAAATCAGCTGTTTCAACGATAACCATATGTACTAATTGAATTTTGGTTTTTTGCCATAACCATAAACAGCTGTTTGCTGAATTTACACATTTTTTTGTTTACTCTTGTACTTTTGAAAAATACATATGTGCAATTAACGTAAACAGCTGTTTATGGCCATGGCAGCACTGATTACTGCTAATAGTAAATTTACGGTTATGGATTATGTCACGACTACAACGTTATGGTAAAGTCACGACTAATTCAACCTTTAGAAAACACGAAAATGGTTTTAAAAGGAAAAGAAGAAAAATATACAAACTTCTGACATAATAAGAAAAAATGAAATTGATTATCAAAACAAAATACACAAAACACATAAATTTTTTGACATTATTATTTGCATCAGCTGGTCTAACGAACTCACCTTATATAAATACGCAATGGGCATGGTATTCTCTACACATAGTATAAAAAGGGGGATACACCGAAATACAATAAAATTACTCAGCTTTGCCTTTTGTAAAATTGTTTGTCCGCCTATGGGAGATGTTTTTGGAAAAAGAGGTGTCCGCGTCTATCCAAGGAAGCGTCCGTCCATTGAAGTTGAATTTGCTAAATAAATACGACCTATTTGATGGTCGTATCGTAATCTCAGCAGATTTCTGCCAAAAACTCAGAGTAAATAAAATTGCCATGAAAAGTTTCTCAAAAATCCGTCGTTCGGAGTCGACTTTAAACTGTAGGTCCCGCCACTTATGTAGAAAATTAACACACACAACATAAGTAGTATGAGAAACTAGGTCAATAATCCTGACTGAAGGGTTGTAATGACCAATTATGTATGTATGTAATTGATGGATCTTTGGAAATCGTTCGCCTAGCGCAGTTGTCCGTTTATTAGAGCTGTCCGTCAGTGGAGCTTTCACTGTATATATATTTTGGACATTTTTGATTTAATGGGTAAATAAACAAACAAATTTTGGACAATAATAATCAACACGAATTCTAACAACATCCCGAAAAAGTCACTGTAAATGTGTACTTTTTGTAGAGGGCCTCATCGGACATCGATAATTAATAACTCCTTTTGGTGTCCAAAGAACAGCGCTTCGTTGTATACAGATCATGCCACATTTGATATTCTTCTATTTGAGCACACGACCTTCTCATGTGGAAGTAATGTGAATTGGACAAACCATTACAGCTCTTAAAGTTCATGTAACCCATCCCATCGGTCAAATTTAGGTTGACTAATACGCCAGATTCTTTGAAAATTGAACACAGAAGATGCATTGAACATTTGATGTTGATGTTGAACGATGGAGGTTTTATTTGCTGATATTTCACACACAGTTTCACAGCAAGTGCTTAATGAAAGACTAGATGTGACATTATATCTCAAATTGTAGAGTATTCCTCCTACTAGTAATACCACTGTAATTAATTATCCTCCAATAACACTTTACTATATTAGCAATATGTATATTCCAAATACAGGTAATTTTCGACATACGACCTTTCGACATGCGACTATTGGCACTTAACACCATTTAATATAATTTAATTTAATAAATCTTGTTATATTCCGAATTTGGTGGTCTTCTTACGTAAGACTGGGAACCTTATCACAAAATAAAACTATTTTATAATCATCTGTGTACAGAATATTATGCCACTTTTTTCTTCTATAAAAAAGTTAATTTAATCGACTATGTCTCCAGTCTCAACAGTTTTCCGACGGTACCGAAAACGATTTTGGAATCCTTGCTTCAATACCTATCCAGCCCACTAGTACTGCACATTTTTAAATTTTATGGAAACTTGCTCGATTTATATACCTAGTATATATAGCTAGCTTCGCCGGCTCCTGTCCCAAACGTGTAAAAATAATTGATTTTTCAACTTTTTTATCTCCAATTAGCAAATTGATCTTTAAAAAATTGAAATTGTTGGTTTTTTTTTAAATTCAAAGGTTTAGTTTCGTCTTTCGCTTTTTCTTAATTTTTCTCTATTTTCTTGATTATTTAATAAGACTTTATTTCTTCACCTTTCAAAATTTTTGAATTATGTTAAGTAATAGCCTGTGTTAAAATAATTTTCACTGTTAAAAACGAACATAACTATAGAAGCTAACTTCACACACATGGCTCATACACGGTAGACTCTAGTTAGAATTTCTATGGAGTATTAAATGTTGATCCGATTACGGATAGGGCTTTAATTCGACGCAGAAGAGGAAAGTAAATATTACGAGGCATCGCCTGCTGCTGAACGAAAGTTAGACGGTGGTATTGGATGAGGATATGGAGGATACTCTTGTCGCGTTGGTAATAGACTAAGCGAAACACTGCTCATATGTAGCCAAAATGAACGTATTTTGTCGTCTAGCAACTTTTTGTGTTTGAACACGGTCTCGTTCAAGAACTAGTATCTTATGTTACAATAATTAACATTTTATTTGCTCATTAGAATTGTCATTATGGATTAGAAAGTGCTGAGACTGCCTTCTCTGCTAGGCATCTATATGTCTAGATTGAGCTTCGTCGCTGCTCGATTCTTTGGTATTACCACTTCCGTCGATCCTACAACACCTGGTGAGATTGGCAAAACATCGATAAGGAGGCCAAAATAGTATATAATGCCACGTACACCACATAACTGAAATTTTACAAATATTAAATCTAATATATAAAATTCTCGTGTCACGGTGTTAGTGGTTAAACTCCTCTGAAATGGATCAACCGATTTTCATGAAATTTTGTGTGCATATCGGGTAGGTTTGAGAATCGGACAACATCTATTTTTCATATCCCCAAATGTTAAGAGGGCGTGGCAAATTGTAAAAATTGAATATTTAGGTATATATTGATCGTAGACGAATAAAATTCGGAAGGTAAGTTCCTAGAGTCGATATCGACAATCCCACACAAAACTGACAACCCTCCATCAAGTAATACTTATAACTGAACCGATTTTAACCATTAATTTTTTGTTCGAAAGCTTATCAAATTTTGATGGTTAAAAAAAATTCGATAAAGCAAAAAGTGGGTGCGGCGATCGTTTAAAATTGAATACATAGGGACATAATGATCATAGACGAATGTATTTTAGTAGTTAAGTTCGTTACGTCGATATCGACAAACTCACCAAAAATTGGCGTGGCAATCCTCCCCCTTTAAGAAATACATATAAGTCGGCTAATTCGATGGTTTATAACTAGATAACTATATACATATATTAAAATGAATGTGTGTTTATTTGTTTGTGGGTTTATTTATTTGAAGTTTATAGACGGATAAAAGGCTGGACCGATTTTCTTGAAATTTTAACGGTACCTTCCTGTTCCTGGAAGGAACTACAGGCTATTTTTTCTTTTAAAATTTCAAGTAGTATTAGTAATATCGCATATCTCATAAACTTCAATAGCTAGAGTCCCCAAATTGTGAATGGACGACTTTGACGTATATAGGAACAAAATGGGCGGATTGGCTATGGTGGGCGTGTCACATCTCATATAAAAAATATTAAATTAGTATATCAAAGAATGTATAACAGTTAGACGCCTAAAATTTTGGCGAAGCCACTTTGGTATCAAAATGAATATTTTAGACAAAACTGGACTAACTAGCAATAGGTGTGGCAGCTCCCATATGAATATATGAATCTATATATTTAAAAACTGTCAGAACGATTTTCTTGAAGTTATAACAGTACTTTCCTGTATGTCTGGAAGGGACTATAGGGTTCCTTTTATTTTTAAATTTCAAGTAGCGTGGCGCCTTGCCCACATATCCAATAAGTATTTAATGTAGTGTTTGTAATATAAAACGTAGCTTGTATTCTGGCAGTAATTTATAAATTATCGTATAAAAACGTATTTTTGTTCTTGTCTTAGATAGTTCTGTTTTTTTTTGTTACCTTGTTCAGCTTGTGATTAAGTTCTGTAGCTGTTTTATGTTTTAGTTGCCATAGCTTTTCCCTTTCCCGCTACAGTCCGGACTGTGGTGTGTACGTGTCCCTGCGTAATGGACGAGCCCTCCGCGGTCGGGTGAGGGTGGGTCAGTGTGTGGCCGGGGACGTTCGAAAAAAAAATGTGGGATGTCTCATAAACTGCAAAAGCTAAATTCCTCAAATTTTGTAGGGACAACTTTGACATGTATATGAACAAAATGGACAATGTACACGGGTAACACTGAATTCCATATGAATACTTTGTGGAAAAAGAGCGAGACCGTCCCATATAAATGTGATACCTGAATTCGTGTACATGGAAAACTATTAGAGCTAGAATCTAGAATCTTTGACACACATATGAACATTTCGGGTTAGGGAAATATATGGACTCTATTTTTATATGAATTCTTAGACAGAAAGTAAATATTATACATCATATATCTGATAAACTATTGCAGCTGAAGTCGTGTGTATTGACTGTTTATTCCCATACCTGTTTTATTATATATTTGTAAAAATACGCATAGAGGGACACAAACTATTGATAACACTAATTTATTAACTACTAATTTATTAACTATTAACTACTAATTTATTAACTACCTACAGCATACATAATTTTTTAAAGAACCAATTGTTACCTGTGGTTATATATATAATACAGACCAAATCTTTATGGTCATCCCATTAAAAAATATTAAATCTTTTCTATTACCCAATATTTTTTATCTTGAAAATTAAAAGATTTGACCTGCTATGGTTTATTTGCCTAATAATGATTGAAAGGTACTTAAATGGTATTAACAATCTTTTTCACATATAATTTCAATCCCAGATTTTGAACATTTATTTTGTGAGTGATCATGTTTTGATAAATTAAAAAACAAACGCACCAAAAATGTAGTTAATTTACAATCACAAAGGGTTGACGAAGAACGTGATGTTCGTCTGAGTGATGAAAGGTCTAGAGCTGCTGAGGCCGCAGTTCAACGTAATGAATGTTTAGAAAGGGAAATAATACGATTGCAAAGAGCAGTAGCTGCAGAAACATCAGATCAACGAGATGTACGTGTAGACTACGAGCATCAACCAACCAACGTGATGCACGTCTTAGAAGAAAACGACCCCAATCATCCAGATCAAGGACTGATGAGACGCCGGATCAGCACGATGTACGCCTAGAAGGAGAGAGACTACGAGCATCAACATCTAGAACTGCGGAGACAGCGTGATGCGGATGTAGAAGGAAAGAGGATACAAGCAATAACTTCTAGAGCTGCTGAGACACCTATTTAACGTGATGCACGTGTCAGAAGAAAACGATCCCAATCATCAAGATCAAGAACTGAAGAGACGCTGGATTAACGCGATGTACGCCTAGAAGGAGAGAGACTACGAACATCAATATCTAGAGCTACAGAAAGTTCTGTTAAAATTTCAAGAACATCAGTCCAACCGTTTAGCCATCTATAGACTTCCAACAAAAAACCCACAAACAAACAAATAAACACACATTAATTTTTATATACATATATAGATATTGATATATATATAGATATCGATACATATATAGATTGCGATATATATATATAGATAGCGATTGCAACAACTACAACTTCATCAGCGCTTTTTACATCGTATTACAATAAATATATAATGTGACCCGTTTTGGGCAGTAAAAAAAAATTAATTTTGAGTGGAACGAAGTTCGCCGGGTCAGCTAGTTGAATATAAAATAAACGAGTACAGACCATAGGCCGAATACAGATAGTCGCCGTAACCTAGTAGATAGTGTACCGGCTTATTAGACATTCGACCATGGCTCAAATTCCAGGAGAGACATCTTTAAAAAACTCTGACAGCAAATAAAATTGACATGAAAAGTTTCTCAAAAATCTATGGTTCGGGATCGATTTTAAACAATAGGTATTGCCACTCATGTATAACACAAGTAGTGTGAGAAACTAGGTCGTAATTCTGACTGAACGGTTGTAATGACCAACTACATATGTAAGTATGTGATCCTCATTGGGACGCTTGCTATTATCCGGCCTTCCTTAAAAATAAAGTGGACTTAATATTATCCCGTCTTTGCCGGTATCTATGACGATTGTTTAACCTTTGTGTATACATTAAAAAGTTGGCACGAGGCAAGCGCTTTTCCCCCGATTTACATGATCGTTTAAGAGGTAGTACCTACTGTTCAAATTTGAGCAGACGAAGCGAAGATCACACAATATACTGAATGAGATTTGCTTGAAAAGGGAAATAAAATATTTGTAAAATTCTGTAATGGAAACTAAAATTGAAATGAAACCTATAGGAAATGACTAGCTTTGCGGGATAATATGTAGTTAGACCTTTGTTTCAACGCTTTTTTTTATAAAAATAATGAATGGCGCTACATCATTGAAATTTGGCACTAAGATGATTCTACTGATCAAAGAAAAAATTAAATAAAATAAAATTTTAGTAAAACTGGTCACGCCTATACAATTAAATTGATTTTTACGCAAAAAATGTTTCCTCTCCAAACAAAATTTGACACATACTAGGGACAGTGTTTTTACTTTAAATAAATGTGGGGTACTAGACTAGTTTTATGTAGGAAAGAAACAATTGTAATATTAATGAAATATCCCAGACCTCTAATAAGTAAATATGTACATATTTATCTATAAGTGCAAAATAATCAAAGATTTTATTCCTCAACCTTCATCTAGTTCTAAAGTTGGACTCACCCATGCTTGTTCCGAAAGAAGTTCAGTTTTTTGAGAGTTTGTGCCAAAACGATTCACGGACTTCGAACAATTGTTTTCTTAAACACAAGGTTAACATATGAAATATTTTTGTAAACGATGCGTTTTATTTTTACAATTAGGCAGCATGATAGCAGATGATTGCAATTCGTTTGTTTTCTTGGCTGGAGTGTGATCATATTTTTTTTTTATTGTTTTACAAGAAATTGTAAATTAAAATAAATCTAAGTGAAAAAATTGATAAAGGTAAAGTGCATCTTTTAATAGCCATTGATATACATACATACAAATGTATGATGTGGCAGCTCAGTTCAACTTTACTTAAAAAATTAAAGTAGCTGGGAGCACAGTTTGATTGTTTCGGAACAAAAATTAAACCAATTCGAGCTGAAATTGCGCCGAAGTAATCTTGCTCTCTTTCGCTCTCTCTTGTCAACAGTTTTGAAAAATTCAGGATTTAGTACTTTTTTCAACACTTTTCCACTTCAAAAATACCGCAGTACTCCCGCGACGCTTTCAGTACTTTTTTATTATTAGATATTTTAAGTCCTGCGCTTTTTTCAAATCTTAATGCAATAGCAACGTTATGCGAAAGGTAGAATTAGTCTTTAGTCTAAACGAAAGTATATTCCATAACGTTCCGTCGATATTTGACTACACGAAACTTTTATGCTTTGTTACGTTCAGAATCAGCAATTTTTATTTTATATGTGAGGAACACGTATAAGTCGTTAGTTTTTCATACCCCATGTTAGACATCGCCAACATAACGAAATATGAAAAAATATTCCTTCGACGACCTCATTCTGTCAAAAATTCCGAGAGTAAATAAAATTGTCATTCTCAAAAATCTATCGTGCGGGGTAGACTTTATTATAATACTTACAGTGGGGGTCGAAACATATGTAACTGAGAACACATATGTGTTTTTATTTATTTTTGTTTTAATTTCTCATTTTCGAAAAGGTTTTGTTTATTTCTTAATTCTATTCACTGTTTCATTGATCATATCAAATAAAAATTGATTCCGCCACTTTATAACAATAAAAAATCATAGTTGGTAGAGAGAGTCGAAATTGAAGTGTTCCAGAAATTTGCAACACTTCTTTCTCTTATTCCTGGTTATGACATTCACAGTAGTAAATTATTGGATTTAATGGTAATCCTATTCATTTTAATAATTTGATATTTAAGATATTTATTGCATTTTATTCAAAAGTTAATGTTAACGCTTTTGTTTACGCAGTTGAAGTTCGGAGTTAAGAAGACTAACCTTGATTTATTCACTTTTGAGGCAAATGGTTGGAAATGAAAACTGTTCGCAGTTTCGATAAAAAGTTATGAAATATTTTGAAAATGGACTTTCTCAAAAAGAAATTTCTTTAAAACAAACACTACATGAAGGTGGAAGAGCTCGTATAACAACTATGTGAGGAGATTGAAAAATTAAGAATTTTTTTTTATGAAATTTCTATTTCTTTTCTATTGTCGGATCAATCTAAGCTTAATCTCCAGGGATTAGGTAGAAGATCCTATGTTTAACGAACTCGAGGTCAGAATTTAATCCAAGGTATAAAACTGCCACAGGTCATCATGCAGGGGGAAATATCATAGTGTGGGGAAGTTTTTCGGGACATGGCTACAACCTATAGAGAGATCTAAGGCTCAGCTATGCTTTCGTACGTTAAATGAGAAATTCAGCTCCCATGGGTAATGATTCTAAACAGCACGATAATAATTCTAAATACACGGATAGGGTTGTTAAAGTCTGGTTGGAGGAACATCAAATTCTTGTTAAGTCGTGCCACTACAGTTTTCCGATCATAATCTGATTGAGAAGAAGAACTTTCCGGCGAATTGCTATGTATTCAAATGCTATTGTTGTGCTTCCTCGAAGAGTATACCAATAGGGAGCACTGCTGCATTATACATATATTTTCTTGCCTTGTATTAGTATTTTATGAGCGTCAACAGGCATGTGGTACTTATTATATGTTTTATTATAAATAGTTCATCTGTATCCAACGCAAATGTTTTAAACTTTACTATAAATTTTTTGATCACATTTTATTGTTTGGAGAACAATTCAGACCGTTCCCGAATACACAAACATCAGTTATGTACAACAAGCACAGAGCTGGAAGAGAAATATCTTGAGGTGTTATCACAGCTCGTTGAATTGAATCCACTCGTACTTCGTCATCAGGAATTAGTGAAGACAAATAATCTAACTACAGAGTTACAAGAATAAATTTGAAAAATTCAAGGCCCTTCCGGACACTGAAAATTGGTTATAAAAGTGATCCAAGATGTTAGATAAGGCACTACAGACCAACGATATAGCCCGCGGAATTTGTATAAACGAGCGAGGGAAATTTGATTTCACTGGGACAACGTATACATGGATGATATGCTTTTTAGGTATATCATTTTAAAATTTTAAACTCGTGTGTTTTAATATTTTACGAGTGACCAGACTTACCCACCTATAATAGTGTTTTCACACCAAAAGTTAAATTCTGATTTTAGCATTAAAACCACAATCAGCTGATTTTGCGTTCACACTGCAAGTTTTCTTAAATCTGTTTTTAAAGTCATGATATTTATGACTGCGCAATAGCTGTTTTTTTTTTAATTTTGTTTGTATCAACTAATTTCGCGGTCATACTAGAGGTTTCCTTAAATGTGCTTTTAACATTCATGACATATATGACTGTGCAACAGCTGCTGTTGTTTTTATTTGGTTTTTTCTGAAGTTTTCAACTTTTAAATGTTGGCAGCTCTGATTTAGTACATTGAAAACAAAGCTGTATTTTATAAAACCTATTTAAAACCAATTCAAAAAAGGTCTTAAGATCATTTTGTAAGGCAAAACTAGGTTTTATTTATGTTTTTAACGTTAAAATCAACTTTTGCGTTTATACCACTCAGTGTGAAAACACTATAAGACGAGTACCGCGTTAATGCATGTGGCAAACCCTCTTAGTATACAGGATTAAACGTATATACTAGAGGTGTGCACAAGACATTCGACTAGGTTACCCGTCACCGAATGCAATACTGTAGTGTACTACTCTTTTCTGCTGATGTTTTATTTCACGAGTACACTGAAATGTGTATTTCTCATTTATTCAATGTATACAACAGCACTCGTTTGCCTGTGAAGTAGCGGGACTATGCTTTGAGTTGTAAGAGCATATTTTATTACTGAAGCTATATTTTCAGTATTGCCATACGAATATTAGTAGTATAAAAAAAGTAGTAATTAAAAAAAACGTTTTTTCCTAGAAATAAAATGTTTAAGTGGCATTCGGACCTTTCTTATTCATTGTTGTGAGTATGTTACGATTTTACGTGCGCGGGTGATTTAAATGTAATAATTTCAAAACAATTTTGCAGTGACAAAATAAAAAATAAAAAAAAAATTATTATGGAAAATGAAAATAAAATTGCGTTAAAAAACAAAAACATAGGGATGTTTTCGCCATAAACTCGAAAAAAAAAATTTTTTTCCCCAGAAATAACAAGTTTAAAAAAGTTACTGGCAATGCTGGCGTCGACGAAAATGTTCGGTTACCGAGAGCAAAAGAAGAAATGCTCGTTGTAACTCTATGAAGAGTACAATATTTTTGTTGCACTCTTCACACAACTTTATTTTATACTGTTGTACAATGGTTTAGGAGCGTAGTTGTTTTTTTGTACACTATCTTTGCTTCACACTTATTTATATTTGCAGCTACAATCAATATTCGGTCTTGCGAAAAATGCAATAGTGTGCAATTTTATATGTCTTGTGCACACCTCTAGTACATACGCATATACATACGAGGTGTTAATTGATTATTATTTCCATTGTTAATAAATAGCTCCCTAATATCGCAAGTTAAATATACAGTAATATTTGTATGTACCGTAAAAACGTATTTAAAATTTCATATTCACTCAGAGCATTATCAGGACAAAACTTTACTTCTTTGGATATTTTTCTTATTATTTTATTGACTTATTGACTTTTATTGTGTGTTCTTCGTTTTTATCAATTTTGTTAAAGTTATTGTATAAATTTCGATAAGATAAAAATTACTTACATCGCAATTGTATCACTAATAAGACAAATGGACTACTTGCCTATACATTTGTGAAATGCATACAAGAAGCATTATCTTATAATTCGATAAAATCTTAAGAGTTATAAATAAGTATAAAACGTATGTATGTATGTGTTCTTAAATATATACATATATATGTATATATTTCATACACATTGTATATAATTACAAAATATTAATAATAATAATGATAATAATAACTTAATTAATTATTGCTTTATTTTATAATTGCTTGGAATGGTTAAAAATTTGTCTTTAAAAATGATGATGCATGCAGCGTCGATCAATATTGTATCAATTGTTTAATTAAACTATTCCATATGAGCTCATCATAATAGAGGGAATATTTTTCATAAGGTTATTTATGTAAATGTGTAAGCATACATATAAAATACATATTTATGATTATAGTTATTTATAATATTTACTAAGGAATGAAAATAAATAATAAAGCATTGGTAAGTAGTCTTTCAGAGTTTCGGTTTGGTTAACACTTTTGTTGAATTTTTATTATCTTGAGTGGTGTTGATATTCTGGCCGTAAGATTGGTTTTTCTTCTGGCGTAACACACTCGCATTCACGTAAACCGGTGTCGGGCGATGACTTACAGTGAATGGAGGCTGGGGTGCTGTTAGCGTTGGTACCGTGTTTTCGGTCTGAACTTCGCTGAGAGTCGGTGTCTCCAATTTCTGTTGACTCTCTTCTTCGAGGTCCTCCTCCTCCTCCTCTTCCAAAATTATATCTCCTCCCACTAAAGCTATGCGCTTTATGGTTCTCGGTGTTACATTGCTCGTTGAGCTGGTGGCCAGAATGTTGTTGTTTAGACTCTTCGTTTTCTGGTCCGGGGCAGGAGTGGACTGTTGTAGTTGGTCGGTTGTGGCCACTGTTAAACTTTCGGTTTTCATCCTTGTTTGTATGGTAACGTTCTCGGTAGATATCGGCGTCGGTGAGGGCTCGGCTTCCGGGGTTTGCACAGCTTTTGATTCGATCGTATTGCTTGTTTTCATTTCGTCCGCATTGGTGTCCAATTCCATGGCCGGTAATTGGACGGAACTGTTGAAGCTGGTATTTTGTTGAGCATCCACTGCCGATACCATCGTACGGCTGTGCGACATGTGGCTCAAACCGGTATCTTTCCATTTCTCTAAAACAAATGAGAGTGACTTAGATTTTTGCTCCACCAACAACACTTTATTCAAACAACACAATCACATACCTGCCACACTACTGCCGTTGCCATTGTTCCCATCACCAGCAGCATTATGTTTTGCAAAAGCCAATAATCGACCCGGCTGACACATGATTACAGTCTTGTAAGCTTTACGATACTGTTTGTTCATGATAACATATATTATGGGATTTATGCAAGCCGACAAATAAAGCATAATGTAGCTGAGTATATGGAAATTTGGATGTTCTACATCCTGATCGGCCACTTTGACTATGGTAATTGGCAAGTAGCAGATGACAAAACTTAAAAATATCGCGAGTACCATTTTGGTAATCCGCCATTCGTTGCGTTTCGCACGCACCTCTCTCTGATCCTTAATGCGAGTTGTTTGCTTTTGAACTGATTCTTGTTTGACATCGGTTGAGAAACTGCTGCTATCAGCCGATGAAATTTTACTTTGTCCATTGCCAGTCTCAAGACTGCAGGCAGTGGGTAATGGTGTTGTTCTTAAATTATTCGGTATGGAGTTTTGCTTGTTGGCGTGACGCTTTAAACGTTGTTCAGATTTGTGCACGACCCAAAAGATCTTCGTGTAACACGCTATAATTATTATGCAAGGTATTACGAACGCAGTTACGAACAATGTTGTTTTGCTGCTGTGTCCATGGTCGTCTTCCAATATAGAGCACGTTCCCAACTTTGAATCATAGTCAAATGTACCCCAAGCACCAACTAAAGTCGGCAATTGCATGCCATAGGAGAATACCCAACATAATATTATCATAGCAGCAATCCAATGGCGTTTATAGATTTTGCCATACGAGCTGTGGTGGGCGATCATAACATATCTAAAAATGCAAACAAATACATACAATATGATAACAGACAGCAAGCATTAAGGAAGGCAAAGGTTGATTACTGTTGATAATAAACAAATTTTAAGTTTATCAAATAAATAAATTGAAATGCAGGTATCCCTCCTACAACATGGTATCCACAACACGATTTCGCTCTAATACGATTAAAAAATTTCCGAAAACCCCTTATGAGACGGTACTTCTACAACACTATTTTTTTTAAAGACTTATTACATAAGAAGATCATTATAATGGATTTTTAGAGTGCAATCGTATATACCGGTAGTTGTTAATAAATAAAAATTAATTTTATTAATAAAAATAAAAATTGGGTTTTAAAAAATAGACAGGACAGTTAATATATTAAGTGGAATCTTGAATTTATTAAAAGAAAATAAGCTGAGTATATATAAAATCTAAAATGGATTGCGCCAAATGTAATGGCGAAATTCGTGGTGAGACAGATATTAGATGTGAAGGAGTGTGTGGAAGAGTGTATCATCTCGCACTAAAATGCTCGGGATTAGATACCTACACGGAAGTTAAATTAAAAAAAATTAATATGTTGAGATATATGTGTGATGATTATGTGGTTTATATCCAAAATGTTGATGGCATACTTAAAGAAATGGATAAGGCAGTGGACAAAAAGCAACAAATACTTGAGAGAGTACAAAAGAGAATTTGCTATGGCTATATACATACATAATTGGTCATTAGAACCCATCAGTCAGGATTATTGACCTAGTTTCTCACACCACTTATGTTGTGTGTGTTAATTTTACACATGAGTAGCGGGACCTAGAGTTTAAAGTCGACACCGAACGACAGATTTTATGAGAAACTTTTCATGGCAATTTTATTTACTCTCAGAGTTTTTGCCAGAAATCTGCTGAGAGGAAATCACCGAAAAAATACTTTTTGTATTTTGTTTTGATGTCTGGCCTGGGACTCGAACCCTGGCTTTTACGTCTAATAAGCCAACACACTACCTACTAGACCACGGCTATGGCTATATATAATAATGAAAAGCTTGTGAAAAAAATGATCGATGAAAATTCATTTGATTTAAAATTAAGTGGAATAGCCAAAATGCAGCAAGTGTGTGAAAAGAATATCGTTTATATTGAAAAACTAAATGAGCTGCAGAAAATATAAAAGAAAACAGTGACAAAATTTGTATTGAACTGGAACACAATAAGAATAAAAGTAAGAAAATAAATGACGAAATAAATAATAACAAAAAAGCAATAAATAAAACGACATTTGCTGATGCTGCGAAAACAGCATTGCCAGGTATGAAAAATGATAAACCATTAATTATTAAGCCAAAAAGTAAACAAACAAGTGATAAAAGGAAAAACGAGTTAAAAACTGATAAGCCGTTAATTATAAAGCCAAAAACAGACAAAGTAGTGACAAAGCAAAAAGTGATTTAAATAATAAAAGTGATCCTGCGGATTTCAACATTTCAAGTGTTTTAATAAAAAATAATGGTGTTGCGGTACTTGAAAGTTCTAATGATAATGAGAGAGAAAAAATGAAGAAAGTTATGGAGGATAAATTAAACAATGATTATGAAATAAAAATACCAGCAACTTCTAATCCAAAAATTAATATTTTAAAAATGTCATATCAATATAAAGACGAACAATTGATTGAAAAATTGAAAAGACAAAATGATCGTATAGTAAATGACGAAATAAAAGTTATTAAACAATACGTAGTAAAAAAACCAAGTGGATGTTTTTATAATGCAGTAATTGAGACAAGTGTGGAATCTTTTAATAAAATTATGTCTGTTGGAAAATTAAATGTTGGATGGGACCGTTGTAATGTATATGATGACGTATGTAAATATACATTGCTGTTTTAAATGTAAAGATTATGGATATAAAGCTGTTAATTGTAAAAATGATGTTTGTATGAATTGTTTGAAAAACCATAGGCCAAATGATTGTGAAAATGACAGTATTAACAAATGTAGTAACTGTATGAGAATAAATGAATCAAGGAAGACGGATCTTGATATTAATCATATGACAAACAGTCAACTGTGTCCAGTTTTCTTAAGAAAAGTTGAAGAAAAAAGGAAACGAATTATGCATTAGCAATCAAGAGTAAATAAAAATGACAAGAAAATTAATTACAAATACATAGAGAAAAGTAATAATATATACATTAAGTGCATATATATAAATATTTGTAGTATAATATCCAACAAAAATGAACTTTAAATGCTTATTTAACAAAAAAACCTAGTATAGTGTTTTGTACAGAAACTTGTGTGACGAAGAATATAATTGACCAAGAGATTAATATAGACTTGTATCAAACTGTAAGGTGTGATTCGCATAGCAGACATACTGGTGGTGTTATCATATACGTCCATGAAATGATTGAATTTACAGAAGTATATGTGAAAGCTATTCCAAATAACCTATGGTATTTAATTATAAAAACAAAAAAACTGATTAAAAATTGGAATTGTTTATAGTGTTGTTTATAGATCAACTAGTGGAAGTTGTGCGGAATTTATAGATAATTTGAACCTTATTGTTGATCAGAACATTAGTCTGCACGAAAATAATATTTTGGTTGGTGATTTTAATATTGATATGAATAAAAACAATTTGTATTCTACCAAAATTGATTTAATATTCTGTAATGATGATAAAATAAACTGTGATAAACTCGAAAAATACCAAATAAGTGATCATGAAACCATTGCATTTGATGTACGTCGTCACTAGCAGGTAAGGCAATATAGTTTTAACTTTGGTAATGACTGTGATATAGATTATAAGTTAAAATATATAAATGATATAATAATTGAAATAATGTCTGCAATAATTGTGAAACGAACTGTGATATTAAAAATAAGAAATAAATGGTACGATAGACAACTTTGTGAGGTGAATAAACGAAAGTTTGAATTATATAAAATATCAATGCAAACTGGTCAATGGAACGGCTATAAAAAGTTAATAAAATTAAAGAAGATTCAGTATATTGAACAAAAAATAAACATGAATGTAAAAAATAGTCGAAATATGTGGAAGTATTTAAAAGAAGTCTCGAATTTAAAAAAACAGAAAGATGAAATAAAGGTTATTAAAATAAATGATTTGTTTACAATAATCAAAATGAAATGATAGACCACTTAAACAAATTTTTCGTAAAGAGTGTAAAGGAAATTAACGACTCGATTGACTATGTAGATTTAACATCAAATTCAAGTGAGCAATTAGAATTATTTAAATTTAAAATGGTAACGATAAGCGAATTGTGTAACATACCCAGGAAATTGAAATACAAAATTGGTGGTGCAAATTTATTCACAGAAGGTGTTTTGAAAGATTCATTGAAGTACACTGCATAGCTCTACGCGAATATAGTAAATGAAAGTTTAATGATAGGTGTAGTTCCAGAAAAATGGAAGTTGACAACTATTTTCCCAATAAAAAAAGTTGCAAATGCAATGATTGCTGAGGAACTAAGACCAATAAATACTATTACTAGTGACACGAAACTTATGGATTTAATAGTGAAGCAACAACTAGATAGTCACCTGAGCAAGAATTGTATACTAATTGATGAACAGTTTGATTTTAGAAGTAATCATTCATGCGAGACAGCATTGAATCCGGTATTGTCTGATTGGAAAAATTATCTGACCCAAAGGTCAAACATAGTTGCAACATTTCTTGATCTAAAAAGAGCTTTTGTAACTGTTGATATAAATATATTATTGGCGAAATTGCGTGGCATAGGTATTGTTGGTATGGAGAACAATTGGATGGCCAGCTGTCTGACTGATCGAAAGCAACGAGTAGTTATCTGTGATGCAGTGTCAGTAAGATAAATATAAAAATAGGACTTACACAAGGAACTATATTGACACCATTGCTTTTTATTTTATATATAAATGACATTAAGTCTTGCTTGAAATATTGTAAAATAAGACTATTTGCTGACGATGCACTATTGATGGTTTCAGATCGAAACATAAATAATGCAATGAAAATGATGCAGGAGGATATTGACAATTTATATGTATGGTTATGCCAGAATAAGTTAAAATTGAATATAACCAAAAAAAAATTTTATTATATTAACTAGAAACCATGTAAATGTTAATAATTCTGTATTGAAAATAAAAATGATAATATTGAGAGGGTTAATGTAATTAAATATTTGGGTGTAATGATTGATGATAAATTGAACTTTGATGAACATTTAAATTATATTCAAATTGCCAAAAAGATTGGAATTCTGTCTAGATCAACTAAACTATTACATAAGAATTATAAAATTAAAGTGTATAATAGTATAATTTTACCGCACTTTCTTTATTTTCCCTTAATATAATTTCTATTAAGTACGTCCCAGATGGACACATTACAGAAACTGCAAAATAGGGCAATGCGTTTTATTTTACATAAAGATTATTATACTAGCATAAGAAGCATGTTAAATGAATTAAACTGGCTTAATATTGGACAGACTATAATGTTACATACAATGAAATTTGTACATAACATTAAATTTGGACTTTGTCCTACATATTTGAAAGAAAAATTGCAATATAATAATATCCATAATTATAATACAAGAAGAAGAGAGAATTACAACTACCATATACGAGAACTTGTAGAGATATGAATTGCTTAGAATATAAAGATTTAAAAAAATATAATGAGTTACCAAGTAACATAAACAATTGTGAAAATATGAATTTATTTATGAAACTTCTTAGAGATTTTTGCAAGAATAATTGCTAATAAAGTATTATATTTATATCTATATTATATGTATCTAGATTGTAAAATCGTAATAAATAAATAAAAAAAAAATATTAGAACTTGCTATGTCGATCGGAGCAGAACGGTTTGTGGAACAAGAAGTTGTGGAAGCAGATCTGGTAGAAATCGCATTCAAACCACAAGTGAACGAAATCAATTCTAGCTCTGATGAAGATAATGAAGTTAATAAATTGACAGGAAGGATTAGGCTTGGCGAAAAATTTGGAATTATTGTTCTTGGAAAGAACTTGCGCTGAAAGAAGCCGTAAATTCAAAAGAAAATTACAAAATTGCCTATCGGCCTTTTGATACTAAACTTTTTGATTCTGACTACACAAACATATATGACTTTTAAAACATTTTGTTAACAATAAAATTTTGAAATTTTTGTTTTTGGATTTTATGAAGTTTTTAATTTTCACTTTTAGTTTCTACGAGTATTATATTTTTCTACATTTTTACTAAGTACGTACGTGTATGTATTCTTATATAATTTTAAAATATTCACAAATCGATTGTAAAATAAATATGTATGAGAATTAGAATATTCCGATATTAACTGTGAAGTGATCAAAGTCGAATGTAAGCTTCTGAAATAAAACTGGACTCAGTACAGAAATTATGCCGACACAATTATATTTCGTAAATATACATTACAACCGTTTCAAAATAACGTTTGTGTGATTATGGATTTGTTGATTAGTACTGATATTCTAAGGTTAGATACCATGCAGAATACAAATTTGACACATAGATATATGAATTTCACGTACCTGTTAATGGTGATCATTGCAATACAGAGGAGTGAAACGCCTATATTGCCGTATTGAATAAAGGGTATCATTTTACAGAGAACATCGCGAGGTCTCCAAGTGCCTTTAATAAAACGAAAAGCATTAAATGGCAAAACTAATGCACAGAACAATAAATCAGCAATGCACAAGCTAAAATTAAACATTAATCAATAAATTTAAAAAGAACAGCCGAAAAGCAAAATTAAAAAAAAAAAAATTAAAAATTCAATATAATTACCTCATAATAAAAGCTGCTGCTACATTACGCACTTTGGGACACTTTATCAAAGCTGCAACTGTTAGGAAATTTCCGAAAATTCCCACAATCATTATTAGCAAAGTCATGATGGCTGCAAATGTGAGCATTGATGTGGAAAATCTAAAAGTGATGATATAATATGTTAATTGACAATATAATGAATCCCATATAAGTATAACTTCGTTGGATTTTAAAAGGATTTTTTAGTATTTACTCTATATTTTAAAAATATTAAACTAAATAATAAAGATATTATAGTTTATTTTTTTATTTTTAAATATTTGTTCCGATCACTACGACTGTGACACTGTAATAAATATTTAATGAATGAAAGCAACTGTAATTTCAAACTTTTCTTGTACTCTCTACGACTGCCTTAGTATCGCCTCTTCGAAAAAAAATTTTTTGCGATAACCTTTTTGTCGAAGGAAGTGTCATTATATTTCTTTATTTTTTCTTTCCATCTGTCTTTTTAAACTTCAATGGATTTTTATTTTGAATGAAATCTATTGATTGTTTGATATTGTTTGAATGAAATCAATTGATTGTTTGATATTGCCTGTTCATCCTATAGACATTTCAAATATTTAATGCAACCAAACCCATAAAAATTGAGTCTAAATGAACAAATACGCAAGCGGGAAATGTTTCGTTATCATAAATGTAATCGCAGTAATTATCTACTGTTAATGTATGTAAGATAATGTGTAAATAGAGAAAGAGAGGAGAGAGAGTGAGAAAATTAGAGAGAAAAAGTTACAGGGAATATTTATAAATTACCCTATGCGACAAAATAAAAAAAATCTTGAACTCTCCAAACTTGTTTTATTTGACAAAAACTGTTTTTTTTAACTTTACGGACATTTATTGATTACATAAATATTTCTGAACCAATGTCCAAAATTTAAATTTCTTAAAAAGTAAAGGGAGCCTTTAAAACGATATACAGTAGCTCCAAGCGAAACTCGTACACCTTAGAATAATTTTTAAACTATCTTATAACATCAAATAAGAAACTCTTAAAAAATAAAAGTGTTTATATTTTATTAGTTCATTAAAAATTAATCTAAGGTGTACGAATTTCGCTTGGAGCTACTGTACATATATATATAGGTATATATATATTATTGATGAGGTAAACTTGGCAAATGCGAATTTTTTTCAAATTTTTTGAAGTTAGTCCATTCATAGAATCAAGATAAAATAATTTTGAAAATAATTTGAAACATCCTTAAAGTGCTATACAATTTAAATAATAACTACAGTAATTTTTTTCCGATTTTATCAAATGAAGTGTCAATCTCTTCACCGCTTTATATATTTTAATTAAATTTTTGCAATTAAGAATGGCTAGACTTGAAAAAATATGAATAGAATCATATTTTCCAAGTTTACCCGATCAAAACTCATAACATGTTAGTTTCAACCAGAGATCGTTTTTCCGCTACTCATAAGCACTCATGCAATTTTGAGTTTGAAAGAATCAACGGAATTGAAATTCAACTACTCTGATTTATTCGTACTCGCTACAACATTGATTTATAAGTATAAGTAGCAATGAGTATGAGTACAACGTTAACATCAAACTCACAACATTCGAAATATGTTTGATTCATACGCCCACTCATTCTGATTCATAAATTTAGAAAAATACTTATAATACTTATAAGTGATTCGAGTGGCTCGAATTATTCATCATAATTTACAGCCTTTGTTGTTGTTGCATATACAAACAAAGAAGAAAGGAAAGACAAAGACAACTAGCAAAGCATACACACAATCTTCTTGTGAGTACAGTAGTATTCGTACGTCAATCATACTCATTTTGTGTTTCGTGTAAATGTTAAGTAGAGACGAGTCGAAGTCAATAACTTCATGCGTATTGTTAAGTATAAATACGACGAGTACTTCCAACTTTGAGTATGAGTAGTATGAGTATCATATTAAAATAAGCATGAATGCGTATAAGTATCAGAAATTGTAAGTATGACTCGAATCTACTCATCGTTTTGAATACTCGTTGCTGATCTCTGGTTTGAACCATATGTTTATGTAAGGCGACCAGATTTTGGAAATGAAAATAGATGACATAAAGTAAAAAGTAAACAATTTATTTGAATTCAACATTTTTTTACATATTTTACAGAAAACTTTGTGAGTGTTTGTAAAATAAATAAAAATAATCAAGTAGATTTAGATTTACTTATAAATATATAAAATAAATAAAAAAAAATAATAACGAAACTCAAAAATTCATTGCACTAACTTATGCGGCACGGCAAGACATTTTCCATACTACTTAACAGAAAAAATAAAATTTTTAATTTACAAAAATAAATATTGATCAAGGTTTTGAAAATTTAGATGACCATAGATGACAGATTATAGAAATAGAGGACATAAATTTTTTAGATGACATCCTCCAAAAAAAGAGGACGTATGGTCAGCTTAGTTAAGGTACACCGTTTTAAAGGTTCATCTCTCCCCTTTTAAAAAAAACTTTGGATTTTAAAAAATAGATTATAAAAAATATTTGGGAATCAATAATTTTGTGTGAAAAGATAACAAAACCGTTATTGTCAAGTAAATCAAATTTGCAGGGTGCGAGAAATATAAAAAATATATTTGTGAGTTTTACTCAACAAAACTTACAACTACCACTTTGTTTTTAGCTGGGTGTATTTTAAATGTCGCAGCTGGTGGTGTGCTGGCTTATTAGACGTAAAGCAAGGGTTCGGATCCCAGGCCAGACATCAAAATAAAATACAAAAAGTATGTTTTCGGCGATTTCTTTTTAGCAGATTTCTGGCAAAAACTCTGAGAGTAAATAAAATAGCCATGAAAAGTTTCTCAAAAATCTGCCGTTCGGAGTCGACTTTAAGCAGTGTGAGAAACTAGGTCAATACTCCTTACTGAAGGGTTGTAATGACCAATTATGTGTGTATGTATGTTATAAAGAAAAAAAAATATTAAATTAAAACGGCAGCATGTAAGTAAGTGTAAGTGTGAGTATGTTTGATTTGTTTCCTTTGATTTGTTTACACTTGAAGGTGATAGATACAAGCATCAGCACACCTTGGAACTTGCTTTCAAGAAAAAGTAATGAATTCTGTAGTATCGGAAAAAAAGAATAATTTAATAATAAATTCGTAAAATAAATTTTTAGGCACTGTTTCATTTAGTAATAACTACGTAAAATTAATATTACAAAAAGAGTCGACCTTAATATTGTGTGATTTAATCGGCTTCTGACAGCCTCTGTAATTCAATTAAATAAAAATCTGATAATGTTCTCTAAACTTACCCATCTTCGACTTGAATATCGTTTACCATGCTGTCGTTGTCACTCATACTAAAACGATAAAAATATGCAATATTATCGAAAATGTATGAAATATTTTTTAATTAAATTTTTAAAACTTGTACAAAAAAAAAAAACAACAATTGCTGAACTTAATTATAATTATTGACAGTAAAATATCAAACTGAGAAACAAAACAACTATGATTGTAATAATTGAAAACATTTTAAAATATATCTGTGGCAATAAATGATAACGGCTTAAGTTCACATAATTGTTTTTTCATTTGATTACATATTCCTATTCTCTTCTTCAAAATCTATCTTTTCTATCTATATTTTAACGTTATTTAATATCTATTTTATATTATATTATAAATTTATTTAATATCTCTAAACATGAAATTTCGACTTAAGCTATTATTATTTAATGCCACAGATATGTATGTATATATGTACATATAAAAACAATAGAAATAAAAATTATATTCCATTTTCATGTCATTTCCTTTCATAAAATTTGACTTTTACAATTTTAGGGCCATTATTACAGCTTGCTGTTAGCTAAAGGGAGGATTTTAACGGAGAGATAAATTGTTTTTCATTATTACGAGTACCCAATAAGGTAGAAGTGAGCGTTAAGCTAAAGGGAAGATCATCCTACCTTTAACATTTAAAGGTCACTTTATGTTTGAACTTAATATCATATACTATTTTCGATATGGCAATTTCAAATTTAAACAAAATGAGCATATACAACAAAAAAAAAAAAAAAGATGTCCGCTGTTGCCACTGCGGTAAAAAAACTTGTTTAATTGAGCAGTTTTATCGAATTTTCTCCGGCACTGTCATATTTTTGAAAAAGTTAATTTTGTTTTATCTGGACTTTGTAATAACCAAAATAAGTTAAAGGTAACTTTGCCATTCATTTCAGCTAAAGGTACCTTTAACTAACGCTAACTTTAACGGAAAGTTGTAATAATGGTCCTTAGTTTTTTAGTTGAATAAAATCTGATTAATTACACAGGCCTGTGATGGTTTTGTCCTTAAAAAACTCATTAGCAATTTGGATACGCATTAGGTACTAAGCTACAAAAAAAAAAAATAAAAGACCAAAAAAAATCCATCACGTAAATTTTCGGAGAAAATTACTTTTTTAATTTTTCCTAGTATTACCCTGTATTACCGACATGATAGCAGACTACTGCTGGATGTTGAAAAGAGATGAATCGGATAGAAATTATAAGAGAAAAATATTGAAGAGGAGTTTTGAGGGATGCAGAATATAAAACCATAAATAATTTTGATTTACTTGGCGTGTTTGGCATTAAATTTAACTATTACTGTTCATTTTTAAGTAAAACTTTTATTTTAAATTTTTTATAAAAAATTTAAAAAAAAAAAAATCATGACATCAATAAAAAAATCGTTGTGCTAGAAAAAAAGCAAAACATTTTAATTTAACATACATAGATAGTTAAAAAAATGACATAAATTTTGGGAGGGGAAAATAAAAGTAAAATTTCGCAGGCCTGTGTTATTTAAAAATTTTATTTTAAAATTTTGCATTATTTTATTTACATGATCAATATGAGAATGAGCTCTTTGGTTATTACATGTAAACTCGATTTATTGACAGTAATTCGACATCATCGATCAAATTTGCCTAAATAGACTTCTTATTTATTTATAACATTATTTATTTATTTTAACATTATTAAAGAAGCACATATGCTTTCTCTTTCAGTTCAACAAAATTTCAATTGTCTATTGTAAGTCCACTATTATACAAACTGGTGTTGTAAGATTTTTTTTTTCAAAATTATTTTTTTTTAAATTAATATCGATTCTTATCCACACATTCAGTGCGCTTTTATTATTTGCCTATGAGTGTCTGTTTAGCCTTTAATATGTAGAGCGTAACATGGAGGACTAATAAAGCAGATCAATTCAGAAAATACTATGAATGTACAAAACCGATAATCGGTCGGCTGTCTGTACAGATAAAATTTATAGGACCACTCCATCTCCAAATGTTGGATGTTGTGATGAAATTTGTACAATGGTTGTTGCACCGTAGGTGCATGCAGAGATTTTACCCAGCATACAGTGGCGAATGTAATGTAGCAACTTAATGAAATCTTCTTTTCCTAACTTTAACAAAAAAAAAGAAATTCTTAGTAACTTGTAAAACAACCTAACACATTGCGTATGGCACTATGTGCGTTTAACAGGCGCTCAAACCCCTCAAATTTTTTTTGTTTTTTAAATTACGATACCGTTGAAATTTTTATTTTTTTTATTTAATAATAATAATAACATCAAAACAATATACATATGAAAAAATAAAAATTTGTCTTCGGCGACTGCCTCTCAGCAGATTTCTGGCAACAACTCTGAGAGTAAATAAAATTGCCATGAAGAACTTCTCAAAAAATCTGTCATTCGTAGTCGACTTTGAACTGTAGGTTTCGCCCCTTATGTATAAAATTAACGCACACAACATAAGTGGGGTGAACAGCTAAGTCGAAATCCTGATTGAAGGGTTGTAAATACCAATTATGTAAGTATGTATGTATGTATATTTAATAGATTATCCAAATTAATTCTAAATATCTGGTAAGAAAATTGTGATATATGGTCTCGCCGACCCTTAATAAATACATATCTGGCTATATTATTATAAGCCAAGTAGTTTCCGCCTATCATCAGTATCACGCTTACTTAGGATTCGGAAGTTTGCTTGATAGGCAATATTACTAGGGAATTATATTACCAGAGAGTCTACATGGTGAAGTACTTTGTTGTAAACAAATAAATGTATCCATTGAGTTTTCATTGTATGGCCATAATTTCATAACAACACGTAGAAAATTATGTCGCGAATTATATATCTTGAAGGCATTGAACAGGTGACGTATAATCTTTGAAATTCCAAAGTGTGCAATAACGAAACACTTTACAATATACGGTACGTGCGAATACCGGCACAGATCTATTGATTTCGTTATTACAGCTGATTATTTCTACATTCTCAAGTCAAAGTTAATCTGTTCTCTGAAGAATGAGGCTTCGTTACCTTAATATCAAAAATTTAGCAACAAAAATAAAAATATGCAATGAGTTAAAAGTACAATAGTTGACCCTTGTTAAATTCTTACAGTGTTTAATGTATCGATTTAATCGGGTGACATATTCTTTATATAATATTCTGTTAATATTTTCATTTAACCTTTTAATTTAACCTTTTAATTTAATCTTTTAGATTAACCTTTCTATCGATCTTGTTGCCGCTAACAGATCTTATTACAGTATTTTTACTAGGTAATTTTAAGTGGTAATTGTCTCTTGAATATTAATGTCATATGGTACTGCAAAGCCGATTATATAGGCAATTTTTATTTGTTTTGTCTATGATTATTAATTAATATTGATCTATTCCAATAAATTGTTCTCAATTATTAGCTTGGTGTGATATCTGTAATAATTTTAGTATTATATGTTTCCTGTAGTCTTTAGCATGAACTACGCTAAATCCAATATTCACTACTATAAATCCTTCTATCTTCGCAAAGATATTTCTATAAGTTAGCAAGATGTTAGTGTTAGTCGTAGTATCCACATAATGTTGGGTAATCATATTCGGGTGCCTTAAAATGTAATAGTTTTAATTGCCAGTTATGAATTGTTGTCGCTTGTTTTTCTATGTCAAATATCGCAAGTGTGGATGAATGGCCTTTAATAAGTATCGTCTTGCATATTGTACTTATTCTATTCATAAACTCCTTTTTGATGCATTTCTTCTGATTTTTTGTCTGATCAATGGTAATATGCTCCATTATATCCACATATTTATAGTGCTCTTCTCTTAAAAGGGGTGTTATCTGTTCAGACTCAATGGTTGTAAAGTTCTCTGATGTGTATATTTACTTCATGTGATGTTTTCTATTCTGCACTTGTCTATTCCAAATTTAATTCTTATACTACAGTAGAGGTATTCCTTGAAGGTTGTCCCTAAGTGTTTTCATGATTGCTTAGAGTTTTAAACCGCCAATGAAAAAGCAGTGCACTATTCTATCAGTATCCGGACAATGTTTATAGCCATATCAGCTTTGTTTAATTAGTAAAGAGAGAGAGAATTTAATGATAGTTTTCCATACAGAACATCAAAGGAGTAAGAGAATCACCCTGATTTGTATTGGTTTCGATATGATGTTATCATTTTTATTTCATATGTATAAAATTGATTCTGTTTTGCATATCGATAGCTGCACTTTCGATTATTAATTGCAGCCTTTTGTACCTTGCCGACATTCTTAATGGTTCCTCTGCGATTATATTGTTGCCATCGCAGTAATTACTGATAGTTGTAGCGATGCACTCCATGTTATTGGCGTGATCTGTGAAACGAATGTTGGGCTACAGGCTTTGGATTTTAAATAGGTGAAGTCCACTGACAATCCTGTTGCGATATATTTCGGATGTATATTAAACTCATTTCATATGTTAATCATCTGGCTACGTGAGATAATTGTAACAAAAGTTATATGTATGTATATATGTCTTATGTCAACTGCTGGTTACTTCCAGTTGTATGATTTGGCTATTGCCCTTTTGAAGATGTTATCTGTAACAGTTGCAGATATAGGATCATTGTTGTTCGTATTTCCTCATACGGTATCTATGCATAAAGCTGTTGTATTAATTATTTTGGATTTATCTCTTATTGTTATTGTTAAGCTGCGATCTAGAGTTCGTTTTAGGTTCCCACATCATGCCGTTAAACCGTTTTTTTTTGAAAAACTCTCCTGGTGTAGCACATTCAGCAGGTAGAGTACTGGATGTGATTCGAGTCCTCTGTATTATTAACTGCATTTTAACATTATTATAATTATTGTTATGTATAATTATACAATTTTTTTCCTGTATTGTATTGTTCCTATTGCACTCACTATTACTTTTTCATTAAAAGAATTTTAATGCGTTAATATTTTCATACACAAAATTCTCTTCAAACATTATTGTTACGTTTGAGGATAGTTTGATTATTATTTGATATAATCCGATCACCATATATCCTGCTTATTGAGAAATTTCTTTTCAGTTCAAATTATTTTCAAATTTTCTTAACGAAATTTTAGAAAACTATTCGAGTTCAAATTCAATACTAAATTACCAGAGAACCAAAATGTTTAAAAATTTAAAAAAAATTATTTTAACTTAATTTTTTCTTTTTTAGGAATGGAATATTTGAAATTTATTTGTTGGTCAATTTAGTTGTACTTTGCGATATCGTTTGCAGATCAGTTTCTTTTAATTATTTTTTTCAAAAGTCACAATAAACTATTACCGTGCCTCTCCAGTAGTGTGTTTGAAATAAAAGTATTGGTATTCAAAAGAAAATAAACTCAAGATCTTTATAGAGTAAAGAAACTAAAATTGATGATAAATTAAACACATTCTCATAATATGTGTATGGCAAAAGACTGTATTATACAAAGTAGATGAAAGTACGTACATATTCACTCCGTTTATGAATGTATGATCAATATAGTAAATTGTAGATGGCCAATTTGTCTATGAAAATAATATGAATGCAGTTGTACATACGTACATAGTATGTGCATGTATGTATGTTTGAATGTGTAGACAGACAAACAAACAAGAAAGATTTCAAGCGGGTTAGGTTAAATTGGTGCCATCACTTGGGTTACGTTACTCTCATTTTAAATTAGTGTCAATTAAATAATTTAAGGGTCAATTGTCTGTATACATATGTATGTATATCTAAATATATATATGTATATATATATGTATATGTATATAATTGTACGTATGTTTGTATATGTAAACATAAAAGATCAAGTAGAAGATATTTATATACTCGTAGTATATATGTATGTACGTATATCATGCAATAATTTTATAAGTTATCAAATTACATATATTCTGTCCGTTTGGCTGCTATGTGCTACAAATGTGTGCATATATGTATGTATGTATGTATGTATATGGATATGTGTTCGTATATAACAATATACGTAAGTGTGTGTTTGTGTGCTTTAATATTAATTGTAAATAAAAACAAAAGTTGAATAAATTATTGTCTGAATTCACAGAGCCTTATGCATATTTTATATTCAGTGAAGATTTCTTTTAGAATTCGATATTCTACATATGTGTGGATACACGCATATAGCATATACAGTAAGACCCGCTTAACGCGGGTGATACGTTCCAAAAAGTTCCAGCGCTAAACGAAACAGCCTTAAACGAGGCAACTTAACACGAACATACGTATACACCGAGTAACGTTGATGACAACTAATAAATCAATTGTGACGCATGGGAAAAGCGTTCGTACTGTGATTGCGACTTCGGAAAATACAGTAGGAATCTTTTTTCTGGACAAACGAACGACAGAGCGTAGAAAAAGATACCTAGTATACACTGTCGCTTTAAAGTGCACCGGTTTTGCTTAGTGCACGACCGTTTCATTTGTAACCGCGTAATACTGAAACAGCGTTAAGCGGGGTCTTACTGTACATATACTCATACATATATGAGTTATATATTATAATAATTGTTTATGTTTTTACATATTTAAATAATGAATTTCTCTTTATTTGACTTCATTTGACCTTTAAATTATTTGTACTTCAGTAACATTCCTTTTTTTAAATAGCCAACAACATCACTTTATCTAAATTTGTTATTTATTAAATTACAGTTAAATATTGTCTTTCGATCGTTGAAAACAACATCACGCCACTTTTATTTACTTTCTATTTACTTATAAGTTCTCCTTATTTTATCCTTCTCTTGACCTTCCTCGAGATCGTAACCTTAATTTCACCTTTCTTCTATTTCTTTCTTTCTTTCTTTCATTATGGTTTTAATTTTAATTTATCATTTATTTGTTATTGTTTAACGGTTAGTTTTAAGATATAGAATTAATATAAATACTGGTAAACAGAATAATGAGTTTAGTCTTAGACAACACTTCATGAAGTGCATATTATAATATAATAAAAATATAAAAATACAATTTAAAAAATATAAATCTTTAAGTTGTTTCTTTTTTTATAAAGTGTTAATGCTTTATTAATTTAACTGGCGACGAGGATGGGATATGTTTTGTAAAAACATATCCAGTGATAAAGTGTTGAATTTTTTTTAACCAATGCGAACCCAAATTAAAATTAAATAAGTGAAAAGTAAAATAAAAAAAAAAAAAAAAACTACAAAAAAGTAACAAACAAATATTATTATTAATAAGCAATGGTACCTTAAAATTATTAAATAAATATAAATAATTATTTACTTAAAACATAAACATAAAAACAGAAAAAAATATATAATTTCGTATAAGGAAAAATATACTTAAATGAAATACAAAATATTAAATAAATGAAAATCATATATATATGAACATAATTTAAAGTGAACGTTATAAATGTGAATAACAGAAATAACTTCAGAAATTATGAATATAATATTTATATATATATGTATATATGTAATAAAAAAAAATAAATAAATAAAAAAAAAAAAAAAAACAATTAAATCCAAACAAGAATACAATCTATGTTTAAATAATAATTAAATATATTTAAAATTAAAACTAACAGAGGAGACTGTGAAACAAAATATATATTTAACTAAAGCATAAAAAAAAAAGGAAAAACATTTACATAATTTGTGACTTGAAAAAGAAATTTAAAAAATATATATAAAAAAAAAAAAAATATATATATATTATATACTAATTCCAAACAAAACAAAAAGTTTAAATCCAAGTTTAAATTGCAATAAAAAACACGAAAAAAAAAAAATTTTTTAATTGCAATAAATATTTCGAAAATAAAAAAAGACACCAAATCGAAAAAAATTAAATAATCATGGCGTTAACATTGGCAGAAAGTCTTCATGAAGCCAGAAGTCTGCCAGCTTTTAATGGAAGCAGCGACTATACTTTGTCAAATTACTTGAGGGACGTAAGGACTGTGCTACAGCTGACGCCAGTGGAGCATCAGGAAACTATTAAAGCTGTTTTAAGTAATAGGCTGCAAGGTAAGGCGTTGAAGGCAGCAGAGGCTTTAGTAAATCCCACATGGGATGATATAATTAGAAAATTAAAGGAAGAATTCGGGGTAAGAAGAAGCTTTTTTAATCTAAGAACTGATGCGTTAAATGTAGAGGCTAGGGATATTGAAGAGTTGCATTTAAAATTAAATAATATCTTATGTTTAATGAATAGAAAATATAATTTAGAACCAGATTCTTCATATTCTCCAGATAATAATGAATTATTAATTTTTGACATATATGCAAATTATTTGCCAATTAATATAAAAACTTTATTAATTCAAAATAATATTAAATCCATAAGTAAGTCATACTCTTTTTGTTTAGAAAATAATATTCTTAAAGATATTAAATTAATTAATCATAGAAAAACGACTAGTTTTCCAAATAATAGTTATAGAAATATAGATAATAATTTTAATCACAGGAATAATTTTCAACCTGTAAAATATTCAAGGGAAAATTATATTCAGAATGGTCATCAAAATAGAACAAACAATTATGACAATAGTAACAGGAATTTTAGGGACAATGAAGACCATTCGTACAATAGTAACAGAAGGCAGCAGAATTCAGTTTTTAATCAGGGGAATTTCAGACAAAATAATTACAGGGGAAATCAGGAGCCTATGGAAGTAGACACAATTAACGCAGCGGGAAATTTTCATGTACGGCCTCCAAATTATCACTACCAATAATAGTATTGTCAATTAATAATAGAAAAACCAGGTGTTTGATCGATAGTGGTGCTGCAACTACCCTTGGAGACTATGATTTTTTTTCTAGAATAGGAATTAGAAGAAAGTTGCAGGAACCATTGTTACTGAACACTTTAGTTGGCAATAATATTATTACGGAAGAAGTTATAGTTAATGTGCCCAAAGAGTTCAAGGGGAATGATAGCACAATGTCCATTAAACTTACGAATTTTACGAATAAGAATTTTGATTGCATAATCGGAATAAACATTTTGCGTCCATTTGGAGCGATGATCGATTTTGGAAGTAATTCATTTTTTATAAATGGCACTAAAATATCAATTTTTGGGAACGAATTAAATATTTCTTATGAAGATATAAACTATTTGGAAAAATTTGAAATTGATAAACTTAAGGATTTGATTCCACCCAATATAAATGAGGAAGAGGAAAAATTACTGGTTAAGTTTTTATATAGATATAGGAAGACATTTTATATTGAAGGTCAGAAATTAACCACCACATCTTGTGTGGAGCATAAGATAATAACAACATCAGATAAACCGATTTACATTAAAAACTATAGACACCCCCAAATTTTAGAAGAGGAAATAGAAAGACAAATTAACGATATGTTAGAGCAAAATATAATACGGCCGAGTAGATCACCATACAATTTTCCCCTATGGATAGTGAAGAAAAAGTCCAATGATTTGGAGGAACAAAAATACAGATTAGTTATAGATTTTAGGAAATTAAATGAGGTCACAGTGGATGATAAATTTCCGCTGCCTAATATAGAATCATTATTTGATAAACTAGGAAGAGCGCAATATTTTTCGTCGTTAGATCTTGCGAAAGGATTTCATCAAGTTTTAATGGATGAAAATGATATAGAGAAGACGGCATTTTCTACTTCAAAAGGACATTTTGAGTTTATTCGAATGCCATTTGGCTTAAAGAATGCCCCTGCCACATTCCAAAGAATGCTTAATTATGTTCTGGCTGATTATATTAATAAAATTTGTATTATTTATATGGATGACATATTAGTCTTTTCCACTTCTCTTACTGAACATTTTGAAAGTTTAAGGAAAATATTTGATAGGCTAAATGAATACAACTTAAAGGTACAAATAGATAAATGTAAATTTTTATCTAGAGAAACAGATTTTCTTGGTCATATTATAACAAATAGGGGTATAAAACCAAATCCGGAAAAAATTAGCGCAATACAAAGTTTACAGTTGCCGAAAAACGTAAGAGAAATTAAATCCTTTTTAGGTTTAACCGGATATTACCGGAAATTTATTAAAGGTTATTCGTTTTTGGCTAGCCCTATAATTAAATATTTGAAAAAGGACAGTAAAATTGATATTAATGATAGAGAATATATTGAGGCATTTGAAAAGTTGAAGAAAATTTTGATAAATCCACCTTTACTATGTTACCCTAATTTTAATAAACGATTTGTGTTAACTACTGATGCGAGTAATCTGGCCATTGGTGCAGTGTTAAGCCAAGAGGGCAAACCTGTAAGTTACGCCAGCAGGACCTTAAATGGCCATGAAAAGAATTATTCGACTTTGGAAAAGGAATTACTGGCTATTGTGTGGGCCGTAAAATATTATCGGTCTTACCTCTACGGTCGGAAGTTTTTGGTACAGACGGACCACCAGCCATTGAAGTGGCTTTATTCACTAAAGGATCCAAACTCAAGGATAATTAGGTGGAAAATTCTGTTGGATGAGTTTTATTTCGACATTGAATATCTTAAGGGAAAGGAAAACAAAGTTGCTGATTTTCTTAGCAGGGTTCAGTTGAATCATACATGTACGAGTTCCGTTGGAAATGAGAACGATAATTTGAAAGGAAATTTTTACGTGGTAGATAGAATTGTAAATAAATATAGAACACAGATAAGAATAGGGAAAAAGAAAGATAAGGAGACTAAGACACTATTTGGAAAATATAGGATAATATATGTGTCCGAGGGCGATTTGGGTAATGCACATTATCTTAATGATTTGTTTAGGAGAGAATTGAAAAAGGGAAAGGTTGGAATACATTCGGAGGACGACAGCGGATATAATATTATAAAGGATAAGTTATCTGAGTTGTTTTCTAATAATGAAAATTTAAATTTTGTCAGATGTACTAAAATTGCAAATGATATTGAATCAGAGGAATCTTTAGTAAATATAATAAACGATATTCACTTAAAAGGTAACCACAGAGGAATTCAGGAGAATTATGAGGAATTGAAGGACGAATATTTTAACCCGCGATTGTATAAACTTATAAATAGATATTGTAATAGTTGCGGAATATGTAATGAGAACAAATATGATAGGAAACCAATTAACAAACAATTTCAACACACAATAACTCCAGACAAACCAAACTCAATAGTACATATCGACATTTTTCACGTACAAAAAACTTACTTTTTAACGACAATAGACAAATTTACAAAATTAGCCACTGCACATAAACTGACTGATAGGAACATGGTTACAGTTAAATCCAAAATTGAGGAGCGAATTGCATTTTTAGGTAAACCCGAGAAATTAGTTATGGACAATGAATTTAACAATGCCTTAATGAAACTATTCTGTCGGGAAAATAATATAAACACTCATTTTACTACCCCTAATTCCCATACTGGTAATTCAGACGTGGAGAGATTGCACTTGACATTATTGGAACATATAAGGATACTAAAGAATGCTGAGGGAATTAATGATTCGGAAGAGTTAGTATTGAAGGCAATTCATTTCTATAATAGTACAATTCATAGCGCAACAAAATTGAAACCGATAGATTTTATAAATAAAGTAGATTTGAATTTAAAGGAAATTAAGGAAAGAACAGAATCTTACAAAAGAAAGGCAATCGACAGACAAAATACAAAGAGGGAACAAATAAACATAGATTTACGGAACTCAAATTTATATACTAGGAACCCTTATGCTGGAAGGCAGAAAACTGCCAAAAGATATAATAGATATCACTACAGCAACCCAAATAAAGTAGACATGGCCCAATTTCGGCGGCCACTACGGTCTATAGACTAAAATTTGGAAAACTATTCGTTCGTTATAATGTAAAAAGGAAAGTAGAAAATAGTTTTTAAGAAAAAGTAAAAATAATAATATGTAAGTTTTAAAATAAAATTGTTTGAATCTTATATAATTACTAATATAATAAATAAGAATATATACATTTCATCCGAATATGTTTTAAGTTTTATAGTTGATAATTAAAATTATAATTAATATAAGTAAATTTAGGAAAGTATTTAATTTTAATGCAAATTCGCAGGGACTCGAATTTAATAAGGAGAGGCGAGTTATATATTATAATAATTGTTTATGTTTTTACATATTTAAATAATGAATTTCTCTTTATTTGACTTCATTTGACCTTTAAATTATTTGTACTTCAGTAACATTCCTTTTTTTAAATAGCCAACAACATCACTTTATCTAAATTTGTTATTTATTAAATTACAGTTAAATATTGTCTTTCGATCGTTGAAAACAACATCACGCCACTTTTATTTACTTTCTATTTACTTATAAGTTCTCCTTATTTTATCCTTCTCTTGACCTTCCTCGAGATCGTAACCTTAATTTCACCTTTCTTCTATTTCTTTCTTTCTTTCTTTCATTATGGTTTTAATTTTAATTTATCATTTATTTGTTATTGTTTAACGGTTAGTTTTAAGATATAGAATTAATATAAATACTGGTAAACAGAATAATGAGTTTAGTCTTAGACAACACTTCATGAAGTGCATATTATAATATAATAAAAATATAAAAATACAATTTAAAAAATATAAATCTTTAAGTTGTTTCTTTTTTTTATAAAGTGTTAATGCTTTATTAATTTAACTGGCGACGAGGATGGGATATGTTTTGTAAAAACATATCCAGTGATAAAGTGTTGAATTTTTTTTAACCAATGCGAACCCAAATTAAAATTAAATAAGTGAAAAGTAAAATAAAAAAAAAAAAAAAAACTACAAAAAAGTAACAAACAAATATTATTATTAATAAGCAATGGTACCTTAAAATTATTAAATAAATATAAATAATTATTTACTTAAAACATAAACATAAAAACAGAAAAAAATATATAATTTCGTATAAGGAAAAATATACTTAAATGAAATACAAAATATTAAATAAATGAAAATCATATATATATGAACATAATTTAAAGTGAACGTTATAAATGTGAATAACAGAAATAACTTCAGAAATTATGAATATAATATTTATATATATATGTATATATGTAATAAAAAAAAATAAATAAATAAAAAAAAAAAAAAAAACAATTAAATCCAAACAAGAATACAATCTATGTTTAAATAATAATTAAATATATTTAAAATTAAAACTAACAGAGGAGACTGTGAAACAAAATATATATTTAACTAAAGCATAAAAAAAAAAGGAAAAACATTTACATAATTTGTGACTTGAAAAAGAAATTTAAAAAATATATATAAAAAAAAAAAAAAATATATATATATTATATACTAATTCCAAACAAAACAAAAAGTTTAAATCCAAGTTTAAATTGCAATAAAAAACACGAAAAAAAAAAATTTTTTTAATTGCAATAAATATTTCGAAAATAAAAAAAGACACCAAATCGAAAAAAATTAAATAATCATGGCGTTAACATTGGCAGAAAGTCTTCATGAAGCCAGAAGTCTGCCAGCTTTTAATGGAAGCAGCGACTATACTTTGTCAAATTACTTGAGGGACGTAAGGACTGTGCTACAGCTGACGCCAGTGGAGCATCAGGAAACTATTAAAGCTGTTTTAAGTAATAGGCTGCAAGGTAAGGCGTTGAAGGCAGCAGAGGCTTTAGTAAATCCCACATGGGATGATATAATTAGAAAATTAAAGGAAGAATTCGGGGTAAGAAGAAGCTTTTTTAATCTAAGAACTGATGCGTTAAATGTAGAGGCTAGGGATATTGAAGAGTTGCATTTAAAATTAAATAATATCTTATGTTTAATGAATAGAAAATATAATTTAGAACCAGATTCTTCATATTCTCCAGATAATAATGAATTATTAATTTTTGACATATATGCAAATTATTTGCCAATTAATATAAAAACTTTATTAATTCAAAATAATATTAAATCCATAAGTAAGTCATACTCTTTTTGTTTAGAAAATAATATTCTTAAAGATATTAAATTAATTAATCATAGAAAAACGACTAGTTTTCCAAATAATAGTTATAGAAATATAGATAATAATTTTAATCACAGGAATAATTTTCAACCTGTAAAATATTCAAGGGAAAATTATATTCAGAATGGTCATCAAAATAGAACAAACAATTATGACAATAGTAACAGGAATTTTAGGGACAATGAAGACCATTCGTACAATAGTAACAGAAGGCAGCAGAATTCAGTTTTTAATCAGGGGAATTTCAGACAAAATAATTACAGGGGAAATCAGGAGCCTATGGAAGTAGACACAATTAACGCAGCGGGAAATTTTCATGTACGGCCTCCAAATTATCACTACCAATAATAGTATTGTCAATTAATAATAGAAAAACCAGGTGTTTGATCGATAGTGGTGCTGCAACTACCCTTGGAGACTATGATTTTTTTTCTAGAATAGGAATTAGAAGAAAGTTGCAGGAACCATTGTTACTGAACACTTTAGTTGGCAATAATATTATTACGGAAGAAGTTATAGTTAATGTGCCCAAAGAGTTCAAGGGGAATGATAGCACAATGTCCATTAAACTTACGAATTTTACGAATAAGAATTTTGATTGCATAATCGGAATAAACATTTTGCGTCCATTTGGAGCGATGATCGATTTTGGAAGTAATTCATTTTTTATAAATGGCACTAAAATATCAATTTTTGGGAACGAATTAAATATTTCTTATGAAGATATAAACTATTTGGAAAAATTTGAAATTGATAAACTTAAGGATTTGATTCCACCCAATATAAATGAGGAAGAGGAAAAATTACTGGTTAAGTTTTTATATAGATATAGGAAGACATTTTATATTGAAGGTCAGAAATTAACCACCACATCTTGTGTGGAGCATAAGATAATAACAACATCAGATAAACCGATTTACATTAAAAACTATAGACACCCCCAAATTTTAGAAGAGGAAATAGAAAGACAAATTAACGATATGTTAGAGCAAAATATAATACGGCCGAGTAGATCACCATACAATTTTCCCCTATGGATAGTGAAGAAAAAGTCCAATGATTTGGAGGAACAAAAATACAGATTAGTTATAGATTTTAGGAAATTAAATGAGGTCACAGTGGATGATAAATTTCCGCTGCCTAATATAGAATCATTATTTGATAAACTAGGAAGAGCGCAATATTTTTCGTCGTTAGATCTTGCGAAAGGATTTCATCAAGTTTTAATGGATGAAAATGATATAGAGAAGACGGCATTTTCTACTTCAAAAGGACATTTTGAGTTTATTCGAATGCCATTTGGCTTAAAGAATGCCCCTGCCACATTCCAAAGAATGCTTAATTATGTTCTGGCTGATTATATTAATAAAATTTGTATTATTTATATGGATGACATATTAGTCTTTTCCACTTCTCTTACTGAACATTTTGAAAGTTTAAGGAAAATATTTGATAGGCTAAATGAATACAACTTAAAGGTACAAATAGATAAATGTAAATTTTTATCTAGAGAAACAGATTTTCTTGGTCATATTATAACAAATAGGGGTATAAAACCAAATCCGGAAAAAATTAGCGCAATACAAAGTTTACAGTTGCCGAAAAACGTAAGAGAAATTAAATCCTTTTTAGGTTTAACCGGATATTACCGGAAATTTATTAAAGGTTATTCGTTTTTGGCTAGCCCTATAATTAAATATTTGAAAAAGGACAGTAAAATTGATATTAATGATAGAGAATATATTGAGGCATTTGAAAAGTTGAAGAAAATTTTGATAAATCCACCTTTACTATGTTACCCTAATTTTAATAAACGATTTGTGTTAACTACTGATGCGAGTAATCTGGCCATTGGTGCAGTGTTAAGCCAAGAGGGCAAACCTGTAAGTTACGCCAGCAGGACCTTAAATGGCCATGAAAAGAATTATTCGACTTTGGAAAAGGAATTACTGGCTATTGTGTGGGCCGTAAAATATTATCGGTCTTACCTCTACGGTCGGAAGTTTTTGGTACAGACGGACCACCAGCCATTGAAGTGGCTTTATTCACTAAAGGATCCAAACTCAAGGATAATTAGGTGGAAAATTCTGTTGGATGAGTTTTATTTCGACATTGAATATCTTAAGGGAAAGGAAAACAAAGTTGCTGATTTTCTTAGCAGGGTTCAGTTGAATCATACATGTACGAGTTCCGTTGGAAATGAGAACGATAATTTGAAAGGAAATTTTTACGTGGTAGATAGAATTGTAAATAAATATAGAACACAGATAAGAATAGGGAAAAAGAAAGATAAGGAGACTAAGACACTATTTGGAAAATATAGGATAATATATGTGTCCGAGGGCGATTTGGGTAATGCACATTATCTTAATGATTTGTTTAGGAGAGAATTGAAAAAGGGAAAGGTTGGAATACATTCGGAGGACGACAGCGGATATAATATTATAAAGGATAAGTTATCTGAGTTGTTTTCTAATAATGAAAATTTAAATTTTGTCAGATGTACTAAAATTGCAAATGATATTGAATCAGAGGAATCTTTAGTAAATATAATAAACGATATTCACTTAAAAGGTAACCACAGAGGAATTCAGGAGAATTATGAGGAATTGAAGGACGAATATTTTAACCCGCGATTGTATAAACTTATAAATAGATATTGTAATAGTTGCGGAATATGTAATGAGAACAAATATGATAGGAAACCAATTAACAAACAATTTCAACACACAATAACTCCAGACAAACCAAACTCAATAGTACATATCGACATTTTTCACGTACAAAAAACTTACTTTTTAACGACAATAGACAAATTTACAAAATTAGCCACTGCACATAAACTGACTGATAGGAACATGGTTACAGTTAAATCCAAAATTGAGGAGCGAATTGCATTTTTAGGTAAACCCGAGAAATTAGTTATGGACAATGAATTTAACAATGCCTTAATGAAACTATTCTGTCGGGAAAATAATATAAACACTCATTTTACTACCCCTAATTCCCATACTGGTAATTCAGACGTGGAGAGATTGCACTTGACATTATTGGAACATATAAGGATACTAAAGAATGCTGAGGGAATTAATGATTCGGAAGAGTTAGTATTGAAGGCAATTCATTTCTATAATAGTACAATTCATAGCGCAACAAAATTGAAACCGATAGATTTTATAAATAAAGTAGATTTGAATTTAAAGGAAATTAAGGAAAGAACAGAATCTTACAAAAGAAAGGCAATCGACAGACAAAATACAAAGAGGGAACAAATAAACATAGATTTACGGAACTCAAATTTATATACTAGGAACCCTTATGCTGGAAGGCAGAAAACTGCCAAAAGATATAATAGATATCACTACAGCAACCCAAATAAAGTAGACATGGCCCAATTTCGGCGGCCACTACGGTCTATAGACTAAAATTTGGAAAACTATTCGTTCGTTATAATGTAAAAAGGAAAGTAGAAAATAGTTTTTAAGAAAAAGTAAAAATAATAATATGTAAGTTTTAAAATAAAATTGTTTGAATCTTATATAATTACTAATATAATAAATAAGAATATATACATTTCATCCGAATATGTTTTAAGTTTTATAGTTGATAATTAAAATTATAATTAATATAAGTAAATTTAGGAAAGTATTTAATTTTAATGCAAATTCGCAGGGACTCGAATTTAATAAGGAGAGGCGAGTTATATATTATAATAATTGTTTATGTTTTTACATATTTAAATAATGAATTTCTCTTTATTTGACTTCATTTGACCTTTAAATTATTTGTACTTCAGTAACATTCCTTTTTTTAAATAGCCAACAACATCACTTTATCTAAATTTGTTATTTATTAAATTACAGTTAAATATTGTCTTTCGATCGTTGAAAACAACATCACGCCACTTTTATTTACTTTCTATTTACTTATAAGTTCTCCTTATTTTATCCTTCTCTTGACCTTCCTCGAGATCGTAACCTTAATTTCACCTTTCTTCTATTTCTTTCTTTCTTTCTTTCATTATGGTTTTAATTTTAATTTATCATTTATTTGTTATTGTTTAACGGTTAGTTTTAAGATATAGAATTAATATAAATACTGGTAAACAGAATAATGAGTTTAGTCTTAGACAACACTTCATGAAGTGCATATTATAATATAATAAAAATATAAAAATACAATTTAAAAAATATAAATCTTTAAGTTGTTTCTTTTTTTATAAAGTGTTAATGCTTTATTAATTTAACTTATGTATGAACATTCAGATACATACATATATATGTTTACAAAAGTATAGTAGCAATGAATTAAATTAAAAAAAAAAAAATAAGAAGTACACAAATAAGTATACACCCCTAGAAATGTTCATGTCATACATTTAACTCATTCATTCAATAATTTTTTAATGGTAAAAAAAAGCCAAGCTGTAATAATAAAAAACAAATTGGTTCAAAGATCAATTATTCTTCAATTGAGTCTTGTTAGTAGTTAGTTAGTATGAAATATATACACATTAACAATCTGCTAGAAAAACTATTAATTTCATTTCACCACTTTCTTACATTCGAGAAATAAAAAAAATTTAAATATAAATGAACTTGTAAATAAAAATGTTTAAATAGCGTTCCAGGATAAAGTTATAAGAGTTCACTCAAGTACACCCTGTTGTATAATGTAATCGCTTTGTTATTTAAACGAAAATTATACCAAATGCGATCAATTATTTATTTCTCTCTGAATTTAATTTTATGATTTATGGAAATAGTTTACAAAGGACCCATGATATTAAGGAAACTGAATAAAACTGATGCATCAGCCAAAGGAATTGGTCTACTTCACCGTAAAGCCAAAAAATATCTTCAAAGTTGAAAAGCCTATTCGAAGAATGATACCGTGGCTATAATAATAATTTTACTAAAAAGCATTTCCAGTGCTGAAACTTCGATAAATATGAGTGGACATATATTTATGCATATGTATGTATATGTATATGTTTATGATAGATTAGTTGCTTTGTTCTCTTTTTATTAAACTGACTCGTCCTTATTCGATAAAAATCCGAAAAATTATTTTCAAATGTAATTCGTTGAAGCCGAAATTCGTTAGCATCAGTAATATTTAAATTCACGTATTGTAACTACAACCTCACGTACAAGGTTTTTATGTCTTCTTATCCAGTGTTATACCTTAATCGATAATTGTGATTTGTCATATAATATCTTACTAGCACAATCCCTACGTGACATACATGCATACATAATTGGTCATTACAACCCTTCAGTCAAGATTATTGACCTAGTTTTTCACACCACTTATGTTGTGTGTGTTAATTTTATACATAAATGGCGGGACCTACAGTTTAAAGGCGACTCCGAACGACACATTTTTTTTGAGAAATTTTCATGACAGGTTTTTTTACTCTCAGAGTTTTTGCCAGAAATCTGCTGAGAGAAATCACCGAAAAAATACTTTTTGTATTTTGTTTTGATGTCTGCCCTGGGGCTCGAACCCTGGATTTACATCCAATATGCCAACACACTACCTACTAGACCACGTGATCTTTCAACAAATATTATAAGTTTAATGCGTGATATTAAAGGATAATTGGAATCATAGAATGTAGACTCAAAAAAGTTTGTGACAAAAACCGTTTATGACAGAAGCCTCAATGAAAATGTGGAATTTCTGTTAGAATGCAGCGCCAATGACAGCACAAGTAGCCAACTAAAGAAAAACACTCATGGTCACAGGACATTCAAGAAAAGAAATTTCGAAATGACCATTTCCATTTCATTTCGGGAATGAACATCCCTTTATTACAACAAATTTTAAAAAACAACACGAAGCGAAGGATAATAAAAAATTTGTCTTCGACATGCTTTAAGTCGAGACAGATAAAAACGCACTGATCCTTAAATTTACAGACATGCAGTCAAAGAGTGCAAGTGACACCCCGCAAATGGAGATTTGGGTCAATCATCATTGGGATATAGGAAAAACCATGAAAGACAGGAGCTGATGCGAATGAGTAGTATGAAATTCGCATTGCATTTATTTTAACTGAGATCAATACTCAGGAGAAGAGACCTATTCACGCAGTGTATTAAATTGGATTACCAGGTGTATGAAAGGACAAATTGGTTATGACCAGTGTTAATTAAACCTTCCTCTTCATTAAGGCTGCCTATTTCGAAGTAATGAGAGCAGTAATGTAAAGTTCAACGGAAAAGTAATATGAAAAGTGTTAATGATAGTTACCTTAGTATTAAGCGACAAAGAACTCGGATTGTTGCACAATGAGGAACATAACTGATATTGCCAGTTCTATGGAAAACTCATTTCGAGAAATTGGGTCTAAATGTCTACTATTTGATGTAACATCTTGAAAATTGTATAAGTAATACGAAAATTAAATGTTAACATTTGAGAATTTTTTGTAGATTTAGATAGAAATGTTACGACAATCGATTTCGTTACTATATTTGAGTTATAATATAATTAAATACCACGGAGTTTTTTTTAAAATCCTTCTTGTAGCTTCATTTTAAGCCCAAATAATTGAAGTCTTTGAGTGATAAAAATAACACACTATAATCAAATACATAGAATGGAGATTTAATATAAGTGATGGTTAAGAGCCTTTAAAAGTGAAAAATGTAAAAAATCATACGTATTAAATTATTTATATTCGATCTCCGCAAATGTATTGTCAGCTGGGCATATTTTTTATGTGGAGCGGGAATGTTACCAGCTGTTTTGGCCTATCTATTGTTACTCAAATGTAATACCATAAAGATTAGCAATGGGCCTATCCGCATAGTGCTAACACTGCTAAATTTGCTAACCACTGAAATAAAAAAGGAGGTTATATTCTCGATTTACACGATTTACTTTTTGTTGATAACGAGCGGTGTGGAAAAGAAATTGGGCTAAACAAAAAGACATGATTTCTATTTTTAATGTTTTTTCTATTCAATTAATTTCTTTTATTCATGTTATTCTATATTATATTTCCTTTTTTGAAGTAGTGTAATAAAGCTGCACGGTCACACTGTTAATGAACTGATCAATCCGACACTGTCGTCGGAATACTCTATTCGACTATTAGATGAGGTCTGAAAACATAACATCGATGTGTAAAATAAAATGTTACCTGCACATAAGTAAATTTGTTTAGTCAATTTGGTGTGTAATCAGAGATCAGCAATGAATCGTTTTTTCGCTTCTCATAAGTACTCATGCAGTTTTGAGTATGAGTGACTCAAGAGTATTGAAATTCAACTACTCTGATTCTTTCGTACTCGCTACAATATTGACTTATAAGTACAGGTTACAATGAGTATGAGTACAACGTTGTCATCAAACTCACAACATTCGAAATACGTTTGATTCATACGCCTACTCATTCAGATTCATAAATTTTAAAAGAAAAAAATTATGTATATTGATTCAAATCATTAATTTAAATTGACAGCCTTAGTTGTTGTTGCATGTACAAATAAAGAAGAAAGAAAAGGCAAAGACAGCAAGCAAAGCACGTTCCAGCGAGTATTGTGGTCTTCGTACTCGAATCATACTGATTTTGTGCTTCGTGTAAATGTTAAGTAGAGACGAGTCGCAATCAACAATATCATGCGTATTGTTAAGTATGAGTGCTATGAGTATTTCAAACTTTGAATATGAGTAGTGTGAGTATGATAATAAAATAAGTATGAATGCGTATAAGTATCAGACATTATAAGTTTGACTCGAATCTACTCATCGTTTTGAATACTCATTGCTGATCTCTGATTGCCAATGGAGGTTTAGGAATACATTTTTTGTAAAGCCTGCCAAACAGCGGGTTTTTTGTTTGCATTTTCGTATTTGTTGTCGATATGCAGACATGTTCTGACAATCGACAAATCTATCTCGAATATTTTTATTACAATTCAATAAATACTATTTGTCCAATTGTATTTGTTTTCTGTTATTGAGATTAATTGAAATGAACTTAATTGAATTAAAATGAACTTAATTGAATTGAAATGAACTGTCATGGGGGTAGCGATATACATGTCGTTTTTGGCTGTCAAGTAAAGTAGCTAAGAAATAATGTGATTATTTTTCCCGCATCCTAATTAAATGCGGATTATAAAAACTAGACACAATAACAAAAAAAAAAAGACATTAATTAAATCCAGATATCTTTGACCATTCTTTTCTGGTATGTGAAACCAAATCTTGGCACTAGATGATTAAGAATGTTACAGCCTTCGTCTATGAAATCAAAAAATAGAAAAAAAGTCATTTTAATTATTAATTTAAATATTAATTTAATTAAATTCGTTAAAATTATTTTTATTTAAACACATTTTTTGATAAACAATCAAGATCCGTCAAATATTGTGAACATTTTTGAACTAAAAGTTCATTTGATGAGATAACATATGTATATAAAAAATATCACTCAACTATTAGACTCTTTAAATAATAACTGCGCTAATTTTTGTCCGATTTGATCAAATGATGTCTCAATCTCTTCACTAGAGAATATAATTTAAAAATGTTATGATTTATTCTATATTTTCATATTAAAGTTTGCTGATATGAATGGACAAACTTGAAAAAATATGAAAAACTTTCAAAATAGCACATTAAGTTGAAAAATATATATTAGGATACCGTTTTAAAGGTCCATCTCTCCTGTTTCCAACAATTTACAATTTGGATATCGGTTCAGAAATGTTTGAGTAATCCAGAAATTTGTGCGTAAGGTAAAATAAAAAACAGTTTTTGTCAAATAAAAAAAGTTGGGAGCGTTCGAAAAATATAAAAAAAATATTTTTGAGATCTACTCAACAACTCAACGTGTATTAAATTTTTTTCATTTTGTCACACCGCGTAACAGCTAACGGATAGAAATATGAAGTTTATAAAAATATTTTGAAAATTAAATTTTTGTGAATTAGCTGTGAAAGTAAAATACTTAATGACTAAGAAACTGTGGAAATTATTTGGATGAGTACCCAGCATACCAAATTGTGACCAAACTGCAATAGAACTTGAAAATAGGCTCATGTAAACAGTGAATATTAAATTTTTCCAATGTCACATTAATATTGATAAAATTTTTATACGCAAACAGTTTTCAGCAATCCTTAAGGAACAATTATTACACGCAAATTATTCTAAATTTGGCTTACGACTATTGAATGGCGCAATAAAATGGTTAAAAAAGTAATACATTCTCAAGTTATGTACCGTGATTTTTGCTTCTACAACTTTCAAATATTGATAAAAATATTTTGCGTACACATTTAGTTTTAAATTTTAAAGGCAGTGGGTCAAAAGAATATACGAAATACACAATACAGCATAACATCTAGCCCTCACAAACAACCAAGTGTATTCAATACAACATACACGATACAAAGTCTTGTGAATTGTCCAATTATTAACTCAACGTAAGTAATTCATAGAAATTAATAAAATATTTTTTTTAGTAAGTTTATTCTACAATTGTAAAGAAAAGTTTAAAATAATATTACAAATGTAATATTTTCACGATTTTTCTACAATTATTACGATAACCTTTTTCAACATAATCTACAATATTTTTAAAGCTTAAGGTTTGTAATAAGTAAACTTTTTATAATATTTTTCTCAAGCTTTTTGGTATGCTGGGTAAATTTATAAAAATTATAAAAACAACGCTATTAAAAGCTTAGTTACAACAAGTTACAACGCTTAGTTACAACAGTAAGGGTTCAATGTAGGTTAGGTTAGGTTAGAGGACGTGTACTTGTCAATTCTGACAAGTACAGTACTCGGTGGTCGAATTGACCCATTGTACTACGTCCTAGCTTCTCACACTACTTTTGTTGTGTGCGTTAATTTTATACATGAGTGGCGGGACCTACAGTTTAAAGTCGACTCCGAACGACACATTTTTTTGAGAAGCATCCATGGCAATTTTTTACTCTCAGAGCTTTTGCCAGTAATCTGCTGAGAGGAAGTCACCGAAAAATTATTTTCAAATTTTCGTTTTGATGTCTGACCTGGGATACCAACTCGGGTCTTTCGTCTAATAAGCCAACGCACTACCTACTACGCACTACGTACGGATAAAATTGAGAATTTGCTCTCGATATTAGTAAAATATTTGGTGAAAATTCACAAATTCACGCTGTTGACTACGAACAAACAAGTTGCCTCCCAATGAAAAATAAAAATGTATGTGGAATGAAAATCAAATCACAGAATCTCTTATTGGCGCAACATATTTTTTCACTCTCAATTTTTTTTAGTCCAACGCTCAGGGGGTGGCTTCTACTCAAGACAGTCTATTGTGTTGGAATTTGAAAAATAGGTTACAGGAAGTAGGAAAGAGGGAGTAGTGTTTGTGAACATTAGATTTAAATCTTTTTATGTTACATGTGACAGGAAAGACCTCTACAGGAATGCAATTTCAATTACGGATAGTTTTCGCTAAAGCACAAATTCTGTTTGAAATGCAGATGCGATCTACTGGGCAATCGATCTGTATTATGAATGTGAATTTATGATTTTTGGTAACAAGTCCCTTTATTTCGTTAGACCAAAATCTGTTGTAGTAACGACAGCACAACGAAACACAAGCACTTCTGTGATGGTTCTCCAATGATTCAATAGAGTTGGATACTCTATCATCCCTGTACGTGGTCCAGAAGCCTCAAAAATGTTTCCATATATGAGAGTTGTATTCTATTCTCTGCCGGATATAAATTGTGTATTGAAATCAAACGAAATGCCGTATTTCTTGCACCGTCTTAAGAACCAAGACACTTGAATGCTTCTTTCGACACGTATAAAAATTGCTTATTTCAACAAACATTTTTTTTAATGGCCACAACATCAAAACCTTTTGATCCCCTAATATTTACACCACCCATAACTCTAATCTTGAGGCGATGCTATTCATGTGCTTGTATGTCAATAACCAACATTGCGTATTTTGCGCGTTAAAATTAACTATATTTTTAACGTAGGGTCGGCCTACCATTAAAATAATAAAAATGGCAAATATTTCTGTCATATTCAAATGGATAGATACCATTATAAGAGGAAGGGTTAGGACAAGATTAACAGGGGTAACAAAAACCAAATTGAAAATTTAAGATCTTGAAGTTAGTAAAGAAAACAAACAATATTCATTTAAAACGTAATAATTTTGTAATAATTTTTTCCGATAAATTAATAGTTATTAAAAAGTTATAAGAATTAATATATTTTATATGAAAACTAGCTGACCCAATGAACTTCGTCCCGCCCAAAACAGGTAACATTACATATTTATTGTATTACGCTGCATATCGATATTCACTCTACGAACTTACCCACCAAATTCGATTGGTCTAAGATCACTATGTCCCTAAATATTCGATTTTAAAGGTTTGCCACGCCTACTTTTTGCTATATGTACAGAATTTTTTTAACCATTTATACCTGAGAAGTTTTCGAACATAAAAAGAGTGGTTAAAATCAGTTCAGTAGTTTAAGAGTTACAGGTATCACTTCAAGGGTTGTCCCACCCATTTTTAGTGGGTTTGTCGATATCGACTCTACGAACTTACCCACCAAATTTTATTCGTCTACGATCAATATATACCTAAATACGATTACCACGCCCTCGTAGCATTTACAGATATGAAAAATAGATGTCCGATTGTCCGATTCTCAGACCTACCCGATATGCCCACAAAATTTCATGAAAATCGGTCGATCCATTTCGGAGGAGTTTATCCACTAACACCGTGACACGAGAATGTTTATAAAATAATTATAAAATATAATAATAATATAATTTATATATAATATAATATATTATGTATTTATATATTAGATTTTTATATTGGATATAAATTTATCGAAAATTGCTGGAAAATTAACATAAAGAACATCAGCTGTTTAAAATCATTCTTCCTTATATTTTCAGACTTGATGTCTGTTCTTCATAAATGAAATGAAATTTATATTTAAGTGTGGTAAAGAGAGAAAAATTCAAATTCAGAGACCAATTATAAGAGAGGATATTACAGAAAATGAATCCATTCAAGCGTATTAAACAATAAAAGGAAAGAAGATTGATTTTATTGCGCCTTTCATAAATTGTGTATGAAATTGATTAATTAGTAATTAATTAAAACTGAATATACAAGATGCAACTACGATGAAGCATATAGCACATTAACAAATAATTTTTATTATAAGCGAATGTGAGACTTGTTAATCCGCTTGTGTTTAACTGTGGTACATACTACTTGGGAATAGGGCAATGCGCTTAAAAAATGTTTCCTTTAATAACTTTTGTTAAATTTAAATTACTTGTTGGAGAGAAATTTCGCAAGTACAACTAAATTCACGTTGCGATCGTTTCTAAACGTTTAATCTTTCGAAACATTTCAATGTCAAACACACTTAAAACTCTGCTATTAATTCCAACGAAACTGCACGTAAACAAACGTTTCTTATCACTTGCCGGACACAATTACATATAAATATAGGAATAAGAAAACGAACGGAAAAAACACGTTTATCCGAAATTGAGAAAGATTACTTGGGAGTATTTTTCGTACACATCCGTAAGATACAAAAATAGTAGAGCGTGCGTATTCAATGAGACAATAGGTGTTGACATAAACTTGAGAAAATTTTATGAAAGAAAGTCTCTCTTTCTCTCTCCCTCTCTCTTTAGAAATAAATTGTTTAACACTGTTGCCGTTTTTCAAACAGCAGTCATGTGCAAGTGGAAATAAATATTTCTCACGGGTTAAATAAACCTTTATGTTGACATTTTAAAGAAACATTTCATTAGCAACTATCCTTGACTTCATCTTCTGGTTACTGTTATTTTTATAACGGTAATCGTCTTTAATTATTAATATTTAACGATAAGATATTGTTTTTTAACATTATGTAGTTGACAATATTTACCTGTTATATTTGAGGTTTTATTACTACTGGCAACTCTTAATGTTGGTGTGGTGAATGAGTTGTTGTCACTTTCTCATTTAAAGTAAAAAAAAAAAACAACAACAATTATTGTATATAGAACTACTGCCTCAACACTGTGTTATTAAAGATGCGTAAGGTTTTTATTATTGTTTAATGCTTTTTCTTTTGTGAGCAAACTTTAGTTGATTTTATTTCATTCACATTGTTGTTGTGTGGTATTTGTAGAGGAATTCCAGGTAATTTTGTTGATTCTTCTGTTTCTGATATTTTTTTTTCTGTTTAGCATGAACAAAACGGTGATTCAACATTGAACAACACAGTTTGCAACATCATTTAAATAGGAATAACCATTATGACTGGAATCGAGACAACAAATGATTTCAAAATAATCAGATGAGTAATCGAATTTGAATTTTTGAATCAAACGAAAACACTTGTTGCTGTTTGTTAATTGTTCATGTAGTTGTTGCCGTTGCTATTTATTGCTGATTTTTAATTTCTTATTCACAATTACTACGTAGAGAGAAATACAACGATCGATAGATATTGCAGGTAGATAGAGAGAGAGAGAGAGATATACAAAGGTTCTATTTAAAAAACGAAACGATCTATTGGCTTAGATTTGTTTGTTTTATAAAATAGAAATATTTCAAATTTTTTATCAAGTTTTTTAGTTTTCTATTTTTATTATTTTTTTCACATTTTTATCATTACATGGATTATGTGGCAGCCAGTGGTAGATGTGTTAACACTCATATAATTTTTATAAAATATGCGCAAAATTCGTATTAACATAAGATAGAATAGGCACAACGTTAAAAATCGCCAACTTAAAATTTCCATAATTTATTCTAAGCACGACCGGACGACGACAGATTCACTGAATGTAAAGCACTTTTAATATTCAAAATGAATTGTTTTTATTTTTATTTCATTTTTGCTTAATCAACACATTTTTATTTGATTCGTCATTCTTATAAGAGTTTATGTACTACGTATTGACAACAAATGTTTACCTTTGTTTACTTTTACGTAGCACGTATGTACATGTAAGTAAAATGTTGTAATTTTTATTTTCGTTATTTTTAACTATTTAATCACTAAATGAATAGCAGCAGCAAATATATAAAAATTTAAATTTACACATATGTATGTACATACAACTAAACGAATAAATGATCACTAATGTTTTTCATTTTTAAATCGATTTGATCTGAAGGCCTTGTTGGTCATTTTAAATTCAATACTTTATTTTTTTTTTAAATTGTCGCCCGTTAGTTCGCTGTGACTCTGTTGATTATTTATCAACGAATGTTTCAGAAAGTTATTGGAGAGACTACATATACGAAGCGTACTTAATAACAACAATATATACATGCACGACAAAGAGAAAGAAATAAAAACAATCATATCATGAGCGGGCGATTTACCATTAAATTTAACTTCGCGCCCAATAAATAAACGTGCGTTCCATCCTCTCTTCTATTTCGTCTCAAACAATCCAGTTAAAACTTCGTCATATTATTTTGTGTGTATGACCAATGTAGCTGTCTGTAATGCTGCTGTAGAAAAATTAAAAATTGTTTTCAACTTTATTTTTTTTAGTTAAGTCTCAATATAAAGCCGAAAGATCTGTGAATGTGTGTATTTATATTGTCATCAGTCATATTGAGATAAACGCTGACAGCCATAATGAAGGCGACAAACTACAAGAGATAAGATTTCTTTGAATATTTTATTGGATTTTAGAAATGATTTTTTTTTAAGACTTAGAAATATTATTCAACGAAAGTCGATACGTGATGGACGCGTATTACGTAAAAATTCTCCAGTTCTCTCTATTGACAAGTTTATTTCTCTCAAGCGCATTCCGTATAGGTGGCAATAAAAGAACCCAACTCAGACCATACTGCGATGACGCTTTATGAAGCGTTATGTTCCACTTTTTCCAGGATACAAGTGGTGTACGTAGCAAAAGAGAAATTATTCACACGAAAGAAATATATCTCTGTGAAAGAGGCAGGCAATGAAGATGGAATAATAGACCAACTTACAAAATATTTGTGGAGAGATTATCTATGTCTCTTTCGTCTGCTACCAATGGTCTTTGGAACTACGGAGTAAGTTGTGTTGTAATTTCCGAAATTTGGTAATATTGAACAGAAATGGCGTTTCTGATCATTGGATTCTTATGCAACCTATTTGATGTTAGAGTCTAAGATGAATTGGAACACAATAGAAAAAATCCAGAGGTAGTTTCACAGTGTGGGATATTAACAATGGATAGTCTAGTAGGGTGTGTGTTGGCTTATTAGACGTAAAGCCAGGGTTCGAGCCCCAGGCCAGACATCAAACCAAAATACAAAAAGTATTTCTTCAGCGATTTCCTCTAAGCAGATTTCTGGCAAAAACTCTGAGAGTAAATAAAATAGCCATGAAAAGTTTCTCAAAAATCTGTCGTTCGGAGTCGACTTTAAACTGTCGGTCCCGCTATTTATGTATAAAATTAACATAAGTAGTGTAACAAACTAGGTCAATACTGACTGAAGGGTTGTAATTTATGTATTATAATTTTGATAAAAAAAAATGTTTCATGATTTTTTAGACAAATTAAAAAACTGATAAAATGGAAAAGCTTAGATTAGCCAATTTCTAGAATAAAATACTAATACTAAACCTTAAGGATATAATCAGATTTTGGCCGAAAAAAGTTGAATTAAATGACTTTCACTTTTCTCAATTACGTTGCGATTACGCAGTATTTCAAATAAGTAAAAACTTTCTTTTGAGACATCCTATAGATAATTTTCTATGTCCAAATTACATACAGTTTTTTGAATAACGTTATGATCATCTAATAGCTATCACTACATTCTGATTTACAAACATATTGTACATATTTATAAAGCAGTCTTATTGACATTGCATCGAAAAGTCAGTTTAATAGATAAATATCTTGTTGAAAATTTTATTTTTTTATATGCATAATAGGTATCTTTAATAAATATTTTTAATGCAAATAATTTTAAATGCAAATGTAATTTATTGATTAAAAAAAATATCAACAAAATATACACATGTATATACCATTCATTTTATATATACATATGTACATACATTTATAATATGTACTATATACATCTAGTTAATTAATCGGCTGTTTGCTTAAATGATACTTTATGTAAGTTAACGAAAGTTTCTGAAGTTTATTATAGTTATTTATATCTGAGTTTATAAAAATTAGATTTGCATAAGCTGAACGTATATACATTATCTACTGCTTACACTAGAATATATTTTATACAGTAATTAGAGGTAAAGGTGTAAATACGATCACATGTTCTATACTCGTATAATGTGAGTAATACCATGTGCTAATCAAGTAGGTACAATTTAAAGAAATTTCGATTTCGGTTGCATACGCAGTTATACAATATTTTATTCGAAATTTTAAAATTTAGACGCCGTATTCGACTTCTTTTATTTCCGATCTTCCGCTGTGGCATTTTAAAATAAGATTCGTTTCGACGTTAAGCTGTAAAATCAGGAATAAAATTTTGCGTCTTACATAATAGATGAGGTTTATAAGAACCAAAACTAAAATAAAGTAATTACTTTTGTTTACACAACTAACACACAACACGTAAATGGAGAAATTCGTTTACATTAGTATTTAGTACACTACACAATAACCTTATATCAGGGAAATAAAAGAAAAAAATCAAAAAGAAAAAATCAAAGTTTACGTGAACGAAAGTTTGCGATTTGTGCTTCTTATCTATCTAGTCAGTTGTTGAAAATAATATTCTTAAAAATTCTTATAATTAGTGTTTGAAATTTTAATTTTTACAAAACAATTTTATGTTCTCTTTAAATTTAAATTAACGCACTGTCGTATTATATTTGAGTTATATTTATAGTTTGATAAAAATAAAAAGAAAATAATCATTAAGTATTGAATTTACGATTACATTACGATTTCAATAGAAATAATTTTCCTTTCTTTTTTGTCAAAACAAATGGTGAACGGAACAATCAAATTGCACTAAAATCCTCTTAGGGCATTCATATTATTTAACAAATTTGCTATAAAAATTAATTGCTCCAAGAAACGAACGAAGTTCAGAAATATTTTGTGGCTCTGGTAGTTTCTGAATTGCAGAAACTGGATCAGGATCTGGTTTTAAACCTTGTTTGTTTATGACATATCCTAAATATCTTACTTCTGTTGAAAAAAGTTCACATTTTTCAAATTTGATTTTAAAAATATAATCTTGTATACGACGCAGAACTTCATGTAAGTTGTTGTTGTGTTCGGTTTCACCTTTTCCCGAAACGAATATATCGTCGATATATGCTGCTACGTTTTGCATACTAGCTAACATTTTATCCATAATCTGCTGGAATATGGCAGGAAACGTTTTTAATCCAAATACCATACGATTATATCTGAAAAGTCCCATATGGGTATTTATAGTAAGTAGATGTTTAGATTCGCTTCGGACAAATCAAATTGGCTGAAATATTTATTATTTCCTAACTTTCAAAGAATATCTTCTGGTAAAGGACGGGGGTATTGATGAGGCTGTAAGGCGTTGTTTAACCCTGTAGAAAGATCAGTACATATTCTGATCCGTTAGCGTTTTTTATAACAATTATAGGCGTTGCCCACCCTATTTTGTAAACTTTTGAAGTTTTTCTTCTACCAAATGGTGTACAGCACAGACGGAGCGTTTCGGACGAAAAACTGGTTCTTGATTTGTCTTAATAGTCAAATGGCCCTTAGTTTTCGTGCATAACTCAAAATTTCTATCGAAAACTTCTGAAAAAGAACTTTTTTACAATGAAATTTTATCCTTAAAATTACAAACACTTTCCCTTGTTTTAGCTTTAACTCTATTCCATAGATTGTTGATTGTAAAATCGTACAACTTTAAAGTATCCATCTAATCAGGACCTAAGATATTTAAATTTTCTATTGGTGTTACGTAGCAAGTTACCATAGCAAGTCAGTCTGGGACGAAATTTCACGTTACATACAAATTGAGAAGAAGGTGTTAATTTACATGTTGCGCTTTTTGCAGTGTTTGTTACTTCTGTAGCATTATTTACGTGCAACTTTTTAAAAGTGCTGTCTGTTATAATCGATACCTCAGAAGCAGTGTCTAATTGCAGTTTAATCGTGGAGTTATTAATTTCGACAGAAATGTATTTTCTTTCTAAATCGATTTTGTATACAATTGGTATTGTTTCTGTTTCTAAATTGCATCTTTTTGTTTTTTTGTTGAACACATTTTGTTTTATGTTTTGTTTTAGTTTCTTTCTATTATTTTTAAAAACGTTACAGTAGCCTTGCTTGTGGCCTTCTACTTTACGTTGTTCACATTTTTGCTTTTTATATGAACATTCATTTGCAAAATGCATTCCTCCGCAAAACCAACTTGGGTATTTCAGTGTGGATTTTGGCTTTTTATTTGTGTAAATTGGCTTTACTACTGCTTCAGATTTTTGAGTTTCTATAAGGACTGTGTCCTTTTTAAGATTGATCATGCGTTGACCCTCTATAGAAAGTAAGTCAAGCGTTATTTTATCACTTCACTCTCTAATTTGTTCAGCAATTTGGTACGAATGTCATATTCTGTAGTCGATTTCAATTCCATTACAAATGTTAAACATTTCAACTGATCTAAAGTCAGATCGTTTAATTTGAACAATTCACAGTTGCCTGTTTACCATACCGGCATACGTTATGAAATTAGAAGTTGGATCTTTTGTTATTTGCAAACAATTATAACGAACATTAAATAGGGAAGTTTGGAGACCAAATAAAGTGGTGAGTTTTTCTATAGTCTGGTGAAACTTAAAATCACGAGCGTGTTTTGGCAAAATGAAATTAACATACAGTTTGTCAAAAAAATCTTTGCACAGACCAAAAAAATATAAAATGTGATCTTCTTCAAGAATTCCAACAACAAAATCTTTATATTCTATAACTATACTTGTTTACGACCATGAGGCACCAATAGTTTTCTAATAGTAACACCCATTACAATAATAAAAACAACAAAAGAACTTTACTCAATATAAAGTGTCAAAAAAATCTTTGCATATTGAATGAAGATAATAAAAAAAATTACAAAAATATGCCGTTATTTCCCAAAAATGTTTCGCATTTTGGGTTTTTTACAAATGAGATGGAATGTGAAAGGGTTAAATAATGTTCTAGTAATGAAGGGATCGTTTTTTGTGTAACAAGTGTCCTTATTTTTGAATTCAAAAAATGCCTGGAAAACGAGTTTCCAAATATATTATACAATTGGGCTATTTCAACTACTATAAAGGCAAATCTGCCAAGGAATCGCCGATATGTTCTCCCTGAACATCAGGACTGTATATAATATTATATCGCGTGATGAAAAAGAAGGAGGACTAGACTTAAAGGGATCTACAGGCAGGCCAAAAAAGGTGACGCACCGAGTTGAGAGAAAAATTATTAGAACCGTGTATGATAGCCCGCAATCCAGTGCGAGATGATTAGCTCTTCAAGTGCAAAAAGACTTTGGGTTACGTGTTTTCCAAGAAACTATTGGAAATGTTCTTCAAAATCACAAATATTCTTCAAGAATAACTAGGAAAAAACTCCTGCCGTCAGCACAATAAGCCGAAAAGAGTTTAAGATTTGCCACCGAACATATTTCACTTCCTCCGGAGTACTGTTATTTTCTCAAATGAGACGAAAATAATGCTTTATTATCATGACGGACGGCAAAGAGTTTGGAGTAAGCCTCTGAAAGCACTAGAAAATAAAAATCTTATTCCTACAGTAAAGTTTGGAAAACTGTCTGTATTGGTATTGGGCTGTACATCCAGCAAGGGAGTTGGTGTAACCAGGATTTTGGGCGAAATAATGACTAAGGAAGTACATCTTGATATTTTAAAAAATGAACTGACCGCCAGCATTAAGAAATTTGATTTTATTGACCCGGTTAATCCGAATAAATTTAATTACAAGTGTTGGGCCATTATGTGTTATCCTTTGTTGTATTTATTATGTTTAATGAATTCATTATTATATATAAATATATATGTATATATTTACATTCATATATTATTTTAAATTATTTATTTTATAATATTTACATTTTATTGATTACTTCATTGCCTGAATGCCCTTACTGTTAAGTTAATTTTAAGTTCATTGAATATATAGTAAGTAAGTAAATATAAGCAACAGAGTTGCTGAATTGAATTCAACAGTTAGAATTAAGTATGTAAAATATGTTAGAATTAAGTAAGAAATGAAATAATAAAGTCAGTTGAAGAATACAATCTAACTAGAACGGTCCTTTTAATTTCGGCAAAGTTTGGTCTATCGCGGTCAGTGTTTAAGTGCCCGGTTATAAGCAATTAAATTATAATTTATTTAATTTAATTACTTCCTTAAAAACTATTAAGGAAAAACATTTTGGCGCCCGAGCAGGGACATTTCTTAAATAGTGATCGCGTTCCCGTATAATGACCACCCTCGGGAATAAATTTTTATAAGTTTCTTAAAAGTTAAAATAATTCGCGTGTGTAATAAGTTTTATAAATTACTTAAAACTTAACAAAAAAAAGGTGCGATCTTATAAGTTAATTAAGATCTACCGAAAACAAAACGAGAACGATGTACATACATAAATATAATACAAAATACATAAAATAAAATAACAATATACATATGCTGGTTAGACGCCTTTTGCACGTTGAAATTTGTTTCGAAACAAATGTGAGAAACTTTTTTGCATTTTCTTTTAAAATTTCTTTCGCTTTTGGACGTAAAAATTTGTTTCAGAAATTTTGTTTTCTTTTATCGCGTCGTTCTTTTGTTTTTGTCCGTTGCAACTTTGTTTGGCATTGTGATTTAGGTTCAAACACAAGACATGAACATTATGTATTGAATATTATATTTGTTATTACATTATAATATATTATATATTTATGTGTTATTATTTTTTAATATATTTATTTACCTTATTTAAATTATATTCTTTTTAACATTTTTTAGTTTTATTTTTTCTACCTTTTTTAATTAATTGTTTGGCGCTAAAATTTTTCTTTTGCTAATGTTTTGATTTCAAACACAAAATCAACAAAGACTAATGATATTTTAAATAAGGGAGCTTTATATTAACACCGTTGACTAACTACGAGTCATCTCTTACCCACTTTTTCTCCTAAAAAACATAATTTTTGCATTTTGATGATATCTACGATCTAAAAATAGTTTTTAGTATTATAATGTGAAAAATCAAATTGTCGTTATTGGCCAGTTTTCCGAAAGTTGCCGCGGCAGTCAAGATGTTAACTTCTCTATGCGGAACAAAAAATAAAAGAAAATGTGAAATTAAATACAACTCTGTGTATATACGAATAAAGAACAAAGAAAATTTCTGTTAATATCGTTAATACTTATTTACACTAACAATTTGTTCTCTTTGTTAGTGAGAAAACATTCAGCATACCATTTGTGTTGCTTTTGTTTGTTTTCTTTTCATTTATTTTTCGTACTTTCGTTTCGATCAGTGTTTCGTTTCACGCGTTCCTATACTGCTTGTATATAAATTACACGTTACAGCTGTGTACAGTGTGATCGTTCACACTAGTAACAAAAATCAAGTTACATAAATTGTCAATAAAATTGTTCACACAAAATTCGAATAATTTTTCGATTATTGTTATTCACAATAGTGTGTTCATATTGAAATTTGATTTTTGTTTTATTATAAAAAATCGATTATTATACGATTTTACTCGGTAAATTACATATTTTTATACCGAAGGCTGTATATAAAGCAATTATATTTTATTTTCTGAGATCAAGTAAGTTTTTCTTGTCTCAATTAACGCCACTTGTGAATCGGAAATTTTGGATATTCCGTATCCGAGGGATATTAATTAAATTCTATTGTCCAAAACAAGTGAATATTAATAGATTCAAATATACTTCGACCAATAATTTACTTTGGTCAATTTTCTATCCTTGTTTTGAGGAATTTCTACACGAATTGAAAGCACAATGACTACCAGAGGCTCTAAACGCCAAGATTCTCCTTCCCGAGTGGAAAACTTGGAGAAATTACTCGCTAAAAAAGCGAAGGTCATTAAGAACATCGACAGAATTCGACAGTCCATTGTAGATAGGACTATTTCTTTTAATCCAATGGAACTCGAATGTCGATTGGAAATTTTAAAGACATATATTGACCAAGCAAAGCAATAGCACGTCTGAAGAAGGTTTATGACAATGAATGTCTTATATTCTTTGATAATATAAGAAAACTTTTTGATTTGCCACAAATCACAAAACCTTCAGCTGTTGCTTTGCGAAGCATGATCGATACTGTTTCTGCCATATATGATTCGTTGTTATCAATTGGTGATGACAAGAAAATAGCGAATGCTATTCTAATACATTTAGTGATGTCGAAAGTGGATCCAATCACCAAATCAAAATGGGAAGAACAGCTTGATTTCGAAAAGCTCCCATTGTGGTCAGATTGCGAAGCCGTCTTGAATAGACGCTACCAGCATATTTCCGCTGACGAGTCTTCTAGTTCAAGGTCGAGGGTTAACAAACCTAAAAATGAACACTTTAATTTTAGAACCAATAGAACATCACTAAATTGTACGAAATCAAAACAATCTGTTGACAAATGCCTATTTTGCGAATCGACGCAACATATGATTGGCAATTGCCCTTCTTTCACTGCTGAGCCTATAGCCGACCGATTCGATTTTATAAAATCCGTGCCAGCATGTATAAACTGTCTGACAAAAGAACATACAGTTGCCAGGTGTCCATCCTCTAAGTGTCGGATATGTAATGGTGCCCATAACACATTACTGCACCGATATACTACAAGTTCTGATAATGCATCGATAAACTACTCCGAACAGACTTCGACTTCTTTCGCTTCGGTAAACTTTTCGGCGTCAGATGAACGCATAATTCTAGCGACGGCTGTAGTAAGAGTAAGAAGTAGTTCTGGTCAACTTATACCAGCCAGAGCTCTTTTCGATTCCGGTTCTCAACCTAATTTGATAACCGAGGAACTAGCGCAACTACTACGTTTGAAAAAAGAAGGAGGCAGATTAAATTTGAATGGCATTGATGAAACAAATTCAGTATCTAAATCTCGCGTCAATTTAACGGTTACTTCGAGTGTCAACTCTACCCAATTTGATTCAAAGTTTTGGGTATTAAAATCAATAACGAACTTGCAACCTGCTCGTAGGGTCAACATAACTAGTTTGAATATCCCGTCAAACGTGGAATTAGCTGACCCTTACTTCTATGAGCCGCAAGGAATCGATTTATTAATTGGCGCAGGTCCTTTCTTCGAATTATTATGTGCTGGCCAAATCAAATTGGGCCCGAGTCTTCCAGTCCTTCAAAAAACTTCTCTTGGTTGGATTGTTACTGGAAGATACAATTATTCAAAGGACTTTTGTAACACTAAAGTATTTCATATAAATACTTCGATCGAAGACGAGGAGCATGGAAAATGTGAGAACGAGTCCAAGACTATAGTACAACATCTTGCGTCGGGAAGATTTGGGGTTTCTTTACCTTTTAAGTCTTCTCCAAAATTATTAGGATCTTCGTTTATAACTGCCAGGCGACAATTTCTCTCTCTGGCTATCCAGAAATCTAGTTATTCTGAGGAGATTTCTAAATTGCAGAAATCTCTGATCCTACCTTCGAATATATGGGGACTTACTCAGTCCCTTCTTACATTTTCACTTTTAAGGGTAGGTGGGAGATTGGTTAGTGCAAATTTGCCATACGCAACAAAAATCCCACTTTTATTACCGAAGCAAGATGCCTTCGCGTGTTTCACATATAAGGATGTGTATTTAGAGTTAGTGTCTAATTCATCCACTAAACCCTTTCTTTTATCGTTCAAAAGGTTTGCTGCAAGAAGACGTTTTCCCAGAGAGCTGTACTGCGACAACACGACGAACTGCGTCGGAGTTAACCGGATTCTCATGAAGCTTCAACAAGCGTTCGACAGGAGCCGACAGGCGTCATCCGGGATGAGGTTCAGCTTCATTCCACCTCGGGCGCCGCACTTTGGAGAACTGCGGGAAGTCGCTTTTAAGCAAGCGAAATTCCTACTTCTACGAGCCGTGAGCAACTTGGCGCTCACTCAACAGGAAATGGAAACGATGCTCGCAGAAGTAGAGGCGGTGCTTAACACACGACCCATCGCACCGCTGTCTCCAGACCCCAGCTCATCTGCTGATAGAAGTCGGTCTGCGTTCGCTGACCGGGAGAGTCGTGGCTGTAACCACGGGTAAAACGACAAGGTCAAAGTGGTTGATGATGCAACGCACAACGGCGTTTTTAATAGCCCAAAATATAAACTGGCTCCATTACCATTCGATTGAAGACTTCCAGTCCTTCAATGGGGCCGGAATGTTGGGCCATTATGTGTTATCCTTTGTTGTATTTATTATGTTTAATGAATTCATTATTATATATAAATATATATGTATATATTTACATTCATATATTATTTTAAATTATTTATTTTATAATATTTACATTTTATTGATTACTTCATTGCCTGAATGCCCTTACTGTTAAGTTAATTTTAAGTTCATTGAGTATATAGTAAGTAAGTAAATATAAGCAACAGAGTTGCTGAATTGAATTCAACAGTTAGAATTAAGTATGTAAAATATGTTAGAATTAAGTAAGAAATGAAATAATAAAGTCAGTTGAAGAATACAATCTAACTAGAACGGTCCTTTTAATTTCGGCAAAGTTTGGTCTATCGCGGTCAGTGTTTAAGTGCCCGGTTATAAGCAATTAAATTATAATTTATTTAATTTAATTACTTCCTTAAAAACTAATAAGGAAAAACAACAAGTACTATCAAAATAAAGATCCTTAAAATAAATCTTCTTTATGTAACTCCAGGTTACTTTACAACTGTCTAAAGTTATTGACACACCTGCCCAAAGTCCTGATACTAAACCTATCGAATATTTGTGGGTTCATCCAAATAAAAACGAATTGGCAAAGTTCATCAAAGAAGAGTGGGGAAAAATACCATTAGAATATGACATTCCGAAGCTTATTCAATCCATGAGAAGGCGTAGGCAAGCGGTAATTGATGTTCAAGGTGAACCCACAAAATATTAGTACTACAAATTTAAAAATTGCATAAGACTTAATATTTTATCAAGTGTGCAAACATTTTTTTGACAGCAGTAAAATTGAATTGTTTTTGTTTTTAATATTTTATATTAGAATATTGTCATTGTTATAAAAGTTTTTTATTTATTATATTTATAACAAAACATATGTTTATAAAATCCTTTTTGAAAAAATTTAAAAATTTGATTGTTTATATTAGAAATCAATGAATGCTGTTGGACTTTTAGTTGTTGAAGGAGTGAAGTTATGACTGCTTCGATTTTGGCGTTATTGTAATTTTTTTATTACAAACAAATTAATTATGGATAATTTACGCTTGTTTTTATTATTTTCATATATTTTTCCGGAATCCTCCTTGCCAATATTGTGGTCATTAAAAAGTCTTTTTATTTACTTCAATCATCTTTTATTAACTTCATAAAATTAAACTCAAATTTTTAAAAAAATGGCTATCTTACACTAATACTAGTACAATTCATATACATATTATTATTGTCAGGAAATGTTCTGAATAATGTAAATTAGGATTACCACCAAAAAAAAATATGCAAAAACGTTTTTCATAAGAAGAAGCCCTTAGTTTTTATATATGAGCCTTGTCATGAAATGTACTAGGGACAGGAAATTGAACAGAAAAAAATTAAGTGAAGGGAGAGAAGTTAGCTAATAATTTGTTAAAAATTCAAAAATTCTCTATTCAAGATACATATTTAATACCTCAAAATATAAGTAACGATAAAAGTCGAAATTATGTTGCAGTGCATAAAGTCATCGAAAAAGGCCTCTGCACCTGAATTGCTTGGCAATGAATTTATTACCAGCCAGAGTAAACCAACTGATGAACAAATTACTTCGGTTAAAAAAAAATTAGTTACTGAACTACAAAAATTTTCCTCTACAAAACTTCTCTTATGTTGTGTGTGTTAATTTCATTCATAAGTGGCAGGCCCTACAGTTTATCCTCTTCACACCCTTGGTCACATATGTGGACGTTTAATTTTTTATAATTATAATGATAATAATAAAAAAAACAAAAATTCGATAATAACTTATTGGCTACCGAATTCTCCAACAAGAAAAGTAAAAATTTTACCGATTGTCTGCACTGATCATATTATTTCTGATGTACAGCTAGACACATAAAAAAAGACGTGAAGTAATTCTTCGGTAATCTGTTTTATTGGATTATATCAAGAAATCGTTAATTATTGAAAAAAATTAATATCTGATATATCTCGTATCACGGTGTTAGTGGTTAAACTCCTCCGAAATGGGTCGACCGATTTTCTTGAAATTTTATGTGCTTATCGGGTAGGTCTGAGAATCGGACAACACCTATTTTTCATATCCCTAAATGTTAAGAGGGCGTGGCAAATCGTTAAATCGGTACATATTGATCGTAGACAAATACAATTTGGGCGTGGCAACCCTCCCTCTTCAAGTGATAACTCTAAAACTACTGAACTGATTTTAACCATTACTTTTTTTGTTCGAAAGCTTATCAGGTTTAGATTGTTTTAAAAAAAATTCGATATAGCAAAAAGTAGGCGTGGCAAACGTTTAAAATTTAATATTTTGGGATATATTGACCGTAGACGAATGTAATTGGTGGGTTAGTTCGTATAGTAGATATCGACAAACTCATTAAAAATGGACTTGGCAACCCTTCCCCTTTAAGAGATACCTATAAGTCGGCTAAATTATATATGTACATATATAAAATGGAGCGCGTACAACAACTACAGCTTCGTCAGCGCTACCCATGATTTGAACCAGAGATCAGCAATGAGTATTCAAAACGATGAGTGGATGCGAGTCATACTCATAATTTTTGATACTTATACGCACTCATACTTATTTTGATATCATACTTATACTACTCATATTCAAAGTTTGAAGTACTCATCGTACTCATACTTAACAATACGCACGATATTGTTGATTTCGATTTTGTCTTTGTCTTTTTCTTTCTTCTTTTTTTGTAAAGGCAACAACAATAAATTGTAAATTTTGATGAATGATATTATAAATACTTTTCTATATTTATGAATCTAAATGAGTAGGCGTATGAATCAAACATATTTCGAATGTTATAAGTTTGATGACAACGTTGTACTCATACTCATTACAACCTTTACTTACAAATCATTGTTGTACTGAGTACAAATGAATCAGAGTAGTATAATTTCAATACTCTTGAGTCACTCATACTCAAAACTGCATGAGTACTTATGAGTAGCGAAAAAACGATTCATTGCTGATCTCTGATTCGGACTTCTTATTGTTATTCTTTGTATGCGTCACCTAAATAACGTACCGACTTTGATTACATTTTAAACTGGATAGATTTGCGTACCCTAGAACACATATAGTTTACGTTTTTCTTTTTAAAACCGAATTCGAGTAAATTTCTCGTTTAAAAACGAATTCACATTTTTTTGGTGTTCTCTAAAACAAATTCACATAATTTTTCTCGTTTAAAAACAAAGTAAATAAACCTTGTCGAAAGTAAAACGAATGTAATATTATTCTAATAAATTGCACAAAAACTTGAAAAAAGAAGTTTGCATATAAAAATTTAAGTTTTTTTTTTATTAATTTTTGTCAAAATACACACACTTCCAAATATTTAAATTAAAAATAAATTAATTAAACAAAAAAACATTCCAAAATTTCTTCATATTTTAGTACGAAACACTTTTTTGAGCGAAGTTTACAGGTATCACAACACGAATCTCTCGAGAACAACAGTAAACAAAAAATTTATTTATTGTATTAGGTGACCAATACTATCCAATATCATTAAAATACTTCTTTTATTTTTAGCGGAGAAGTTCAATGAATCTAAAAAAAGAAAAATAACTTACATCTGAACAAATTGCATTTCTACTGTATGTACATACATAGGATTTTACGTACCCAGGTTGCAACGAAATTTTAGAAGCAAAATTTAAGTGAGATTCATATTATATATCACAAAAAGGGTAAGCAATGACAACTCAGATATAGAAAATTTGGAAATATTATCTGATATGGAAAGTTACCTATACAATCCGTGAAGAATTGCGGAAGAGTGTTCAGATTCTGATGAAAGTGTCCAATACCGGGGTCCGATAAAAAGAAGAAATGTTTTGGAAAGTGACAATGAAAGCCCAATTGGTAAAGATATGAAGCAATATCAACGTTCTACAGTTTGGTACGCTAAAAAGGATAACACATTTGCTTAACATCCATCACATGTTGAATGTCGAGAGAGAGAAAAATGTGGAGAACCAATATGGCCGGAATGTATGCAATCGTTTCACACATAAATTACCATTTACGCTCAGTGGCCACAAATGTGGAGGTTATTCCTCTTCATGAATTTTTATCGTTTTCCTTTTTTTTTTGTTTTCCGAATTAAATTAAGTCTCAAACATCTCTTACAAAATATCTATTACCTTAACATAATCATTTGCATCCATTAGTCTAAACTTAGATGATTGCAATGGACAATGTCCACACTGGAACTCTCAATGATATAACAATAGAGATAACGTTATCGGACACTGGCTACACCAGTTGGTATTTCATTCAGTAGGGAAATTTTATCATGTAAGATTATTTGGCCTCAATGTTGCGTGACTAATGGGAAACGAATTATGTATAATAGAAATTCATTCCTTTCATAACCCTCCGCTCCTAAAAATTAGTCCGGAATTCACCTGTGTCAATTCAGTCTTAATTGCACCATTGGGAACCCACAAAACGTCTCTATTTACAGGAACACATTTTCTACCTGGAGAAGTGGTTAATTCGTTAGCAAATAAAGCGAATGAATAAACATGTGTTCATATGAATTTCACGTTGCCACCATGATAGACACTTAATTTGGAGATTTCTAAATGAAACAAAATTAGCAGAAACTATACTGACTAAAATAAATATACTGAAAGAAATGCCTGTTTTACTGTATAATTCTTATCTAAAAATTAGCTTGATTGACCTTGTATTTGTGAACCATATTGAAAGGGTACAGTTATATATCGTGATTTCAGGAACATGGATTATGCGACTCTGAACATTGAATTGAATGACGTATCTTAGGACCAGGTATATACACTGGGAAATGTGAATGAAAAAGTGTCATTTATTCACAGGACAGATGCGTCCCTGTCAGAACCAAGTGCATCAGGCCGAAACAACAGCCGTGGTTTAATACGAAAATAAGGGCACTAATTAGAAGGAGGGACAATGCTTACAGGCATTGGAAGAGGTTTAGGACTGATGATTTAAAGGCTTTACATAAATTTGCACGGACGGAAGTTACCAATCGCATAACAATTGTCAAGGCATTGTATTATAGTAGAAGGTTTTCCAAAGCAATGGACAACAGGTCTAAATGGAATGTAATTCGTGAAATAGGAATTGGTCGAAAGGGTCCTGGAACGGATATTGATGTTGACGTGAATATGCTTAATGACCAGTTAGTAAATTCTATCAATTTAACTTCTATCGGTAACTTCTATGATGATCTTTATTGTGTTCTACCACAACATTCCTTTAGTTTTCGTTGCGTAAATCAGTTTGAGATTTTGGAATGTATTTCAGCTGTAAAATCGAATGCGGTTGGCGCTGATGATTTGGATCTTTCATTTTTGAAAGGTCTGACTCCTAAACTTTTGCCATATTATACTCACTTGTTCAATACAGTTCTGACTAAATCCACTTTTTCTGAACATTGGAAACTGGCAAAAATCATTCCCATTCCCAAAACGAACAACGAGTTCATGCCAATTGTTATCCTTTTTTGTCCAAGGTAATGGAATTTATAATGGCCAAACAAATCACTGATTATCGGCAGAATCACAATTACTTTACTCTTAGTCAGTCGGGATTTATGAAAGGTAGAAGTTGTACTACTGCCCTTATAAATGTTGTTGAAGATCTAAGGTCGAAACTAGATGTAAATAGTGTAGCGTTTTTGGTTCTGCTTGATCACACTAAAGCTTTTGACACAATCGAACACGCAGTTCTATTGAAAAAGCTCCGGAAACTGTTTTATTTGTCAAATTCTACCAGTAATCTTATTTATTCTTATTTGCTAAATAGATTTCAGAATGTTCATTTAATGGCAATATCTCAGATTCACTTAGTATTAGTAGAGGTGTTCCCTAGGGGTCAATACTTGGGCCTCTGTTGTTTTGTATGTATATAGATGATCTAACGAATGTCTTGGTTTACTGTAATGTTCAGATGTATACTGATGTGATGTGCAGCTTTATACTAGTACTTCTAGGGAGCATATTGATTCTTGTTTAGATTTCATTAATCGTGATTTAGTTAGGATTGACAACTGGGCCTCGGCCAATGGATTTTGCATCAATCCCTCTAAGTCTAAATGTATTATATTTTCGAGGACCGACAGATCATTTGTCATGCCAGAATTGTGCATCAGGGGCAGTAAAATTGACTTTGTCAAATCTGCAAGAAATCTGGGTATTGTCTTTAATGGCAGTTTATCGTGATCTGACCATATAGGTGTCGTTGTTGGTAGAATTTATAGTATGCTTAGGAACTTGTGGACTGTTATTGATTCGACTCCTTTTGTCATTCGTATGCAACTTGCTAGAACGTACTTGATTCCGATACTTTTGTTTGGGTGCGAAATCTTCACGAACTTTGATTGTAGTGACAACCGTAAACTTAACTTGGCATTTAATAACATAGCTAGATATGTCTTTCATAAAGGCCGTAGTGATCACATTTCTCATTTGGCCTGCCGGTTTCTTAATGTAAAATTTGATGATCTCTTGAAAATTAAATGCCTTATTTTACTTCATAAAATAATTTACACAGAACAGCCGGAATATTTATTTTGTCGGATTAAATTTGCTTTGATCCTATCGGGGTAGGAACATTATTCAGCAACGATTCAAGATGCTTTTGTCTCAAAGACAATTTTTTATACACACCACTAGTCTTTGGAATCCCCTACCAAATAGGCAAAATTTTTTACGATTTGTGCTTTGTTTAATAGGTTTATATCGGTTATATTTTATTCCTAGTTTTTTAGACTATTTTTTCTAAATAGTAACATTTTTTAATTATTTTTCAACCATTTTATTTACATCTACAGTATTGTGAGTTTGTTAAATATCTTTATATTATATTTTTCTATATATTTTAACTTAATATTAATTATATTAATTTTGTATTTTCTAGTTAATTTGTTTTGTTTCAATATTAATTTTTTATAACTTAATGATTCCAAACATAGCACTGTCACTTATAAGATATCTTGTTGTGCTTTGTAAATTATAATATATAAATAAATAAAAATATTCTATTACTCGAAGTCGCCGTGGTCTAGTAGGTAGTGTGTTGGCTTATTAGACGTAAAAGCCAGGGTTCGATTCCCAGGCCAGACATCAAAACAAAATACAAAAAGTATTTTTTAGGCGATTTCCTCTCAGCAGATTTCTGGCAAAAACTCTGAGAGTAAATAAAATTGAAATGAAAAGTTTCTCATAAAATCTGTCGTTCGGAGTCGACTTTAAACTGTAGGTCCCGCTACTCATGTATGAAATTAACACACACAACATAAGTGGTGTAAGAAACTAGGTCAATAATCCTGACTGATGGGTTCTAATGGCCAATTATGTATGTATGTATTCTATTACCCGTGCTGAATACACAATACTTAATAAGTCATGTTACGATAAATATGTAAATACAATGAAGTACAACTTTAAGCGTAATCCGAAATAATTTTTTAAATTTGTTAATTCATAGAGAAAAGTAACTGGTTTTCCATCTTCCATGAGATTTCAGCAGATTGAATCTAGCGATGACAGCATTTTAAGCAATTTATTTGCCAATTTCTTTTCCACAACTTATTCGGATCCAACTTATTATAACAATTCCATTGAGTATCACTTTAAAATAAATACAAATTCCACTATGTCTATATCTTTAATCAACGATCCTGCTATTTCTATGGAATTAAGAAAGCTAAAGTTCTCCTATAACTTTGTACATGATAACATTCCTAGTAACATTTTAATTAATTGCGCCGACGCCATAGCTGTTCCACTATCATACTTATTCAACAAATCGATTAAATGTGGTTATTTTCCTAACGTTTGGAAGGATTCATTCATTATTCCTTTGTTCAAATCAGGAAATAAACCCGATGTTACAAATTATCGTGGTATTGCAAAACTGAGTATAATTCCAAAATTATTTGAAAAAATGATTACAGATGATTTATGCTATCAGGTTACTAACTTGATATCACCTTATCAGCACGGTTTCAGGAAGACTTCAACTTCAACTACAACAAACCTGCTTCATCTCTCAACAGTTCTTTATTGAGGATTTTTTCATCAGCAACAAACAGACGTTATCTACACGGATTTCAGCAAGACTTTTGATAAAGTTAATCATGTACTTTTGAAGAGGAAACTTCATTTAATGGGATATACTGGTCTTAGTTTAAAATGGATTTACTCATATTTAACTAACAGAAAACAAACCGTACTTTTTAAAAACTGCTGGTCCAGAAGTATTGATGTCCTTTCCGGTGTAGCTCAGGATATCCATCTATGACCACTTCTGTTTTCATTACTTATTAACGACTTACCTGATATGATTCACTATTCCAACATCCTAATATACGCTGATGATGTAAAAATTTTACTAAGTTATCGCCAAATTTCCGATCAGAAACTACTTCAAAAGGACATAAATTCGTTTCATTTATGGTGTAATTTAAATTTAATGCAGCTTTATCTAAAAAAATGTAAATACATGAGATTTGTAAGGATGAATCCGATTCCTGCAAAATATGCTTTTGATGGATACGATATTAGATCTAGGAGTTTTACTTGATCCCAAACTAAATTTTATTCCGCACATAGCTATGACAGTAAATAAAGCTAGAAGCGTACTTGGTTTTATAAAACGGTGGGCAAAAGAATTTAACGATCGCTCTACACATCTCTTGTGAGGCCTATACTCGAATATGGATCCATAATATGAGATCCTCTACATAAAAAATATTCCGACGTCATCGAATCTGTACAAAAGCAATTCCTGATATTTTATCTACGAGGACTGAATTTTAATCCCACTAGTTTACCATCTTATTCTGCCAGACTAGCATTAATCAAACTTCCCACACTTAAAAGCCGCAGAACTATGTTAAATATCTCGTTCATATTCAATGTAATTACTGGTGATATTGGCTCCAGTTTTTTAATCCATGATATCACTTTTAATGTTCCTCAACGTCCGTCACGTCATTTTACCCCATTATCAATACAATTCTTTAGAACCAACTACGTTGGTGCTGATCCAATAAGGAGAATGTGCAGCGAATTTATTTAATAAAAATTAATGTAATTAAGTATTTAAATTCTTAGTATTCGTAAATAAAATTTAATTTCATATTAATTTTATTATTATGTTATATTTAATTTTGTAATATTAGCCAATTGCCTGTAAGGAATATTTCATAGGCAAATAAAAATAAATAAATAAAAATCGAGTATACATAAGGACGTTAACATACCAAAATACTTGAAGCAATTCGCATTCCATTCTTATCCCCTGGATCATAATATATTGTAAAAATTAATTTCTAAAATAAGAATAAATGATTATTTTGCGCTAATTATGTTAGAACTTATTGTTAATTAAATATTAGAATAAAATCTGTTAATATTGTAAAGAAAATTAAATACACTTATTCCCCGATTTACAGGGTAGTTTTTTTACACGATTTCGCTTTTACACGGGGCGAAATAGTAATAAATGTTTAGCTCAATATGAGGAGATCTATAAGGGCTTAAACGAAAACCAAAGGTAAATGTTAATTACGTATTTCATTACGAAGTCTCGCCAATATAAAATCGTTCCTAATCCATCTAACACTCAAACAGAATCGCATAGAGTATTATCGAGTGATGAAAGTGACATCAAACCAATCAGGAAGAAAAGATTATACATATCCTATGACAGTGATAACAATACATAATTAAATTTTTAGTACTTTTTTTTTTTAAAATATTTTTTTATTTTTGGTTTCTGTATGTAAAATTAATAACATATCCATATACAGGAGTACACTTTTATATATTTGTATTTTAATGAATAGAAAGCTACTTTTATGTTTTTCAAAATAAAAATACTGTTACGTTTTTACATTTTTAAAAATGTTTATATATGAGTTCGTTAATTACAAACCAAGTAAAAACAAAAATGTGTTTTATTTCAATGGAACTCTCTTTATCACTCACACTACTTTTCTGTCACTGCTCAAACTTAACCGATACAACGTACACAATAGTAACTACAACAATTTATTGCTTTTTCAAACCACGACTTTTACTTCATACTGCATGCATGGCTGACTAAATTCACTCTGACTGGTAGCCTGTCTTGTCTTGCCCTTTCATATGCGAACGTCTTCAGTCTGATGATGATTCTCGAAGTAGAAGGTTCGCGTTCTCGCCTTATCGAGAATTCTACAGCTCCTGCGGCACTGCCCGTGTACCATGCTCTTACTGGCCGCTGCTGCGCTCGCTTACTTGTCTATTCCTTTTTCTCTCATACTTGTTGATGCTTTGCTTCTACATGTCCGTTGTAGTTGTTGGTGTGGCTATTAGTAATCATGTTGATTGTATTCGTTGGTGTGCATTTGTGTCGTGTGTATGTGTAGCTGATAGCTTTTGTTTATCGTTTTTATTGTTAAACGATATTAGGTCATTTCGATTGTTTTTGCGTAACACTGCCGCCCACTTAAGCCTGTTCGTCCCGAATAGTCTCATTATCTCTTTTCCCGTATTTAGCTAGCCGCTCTATGCGTACGACCTTCGTTTTTTAAAATTGATGAAGTTCATTTAGGCTTTATTCTTTTCCAGTGGCATCCTTCTCTGTGGTGGGCTTAACTCCAAGTCACCGGGCAGTTTTATCTCAGTCCCAAAAATTACCTTGGCGGGTGATCTAGATATTGAATCATGGACTGCTGATCGGTATGCAAGTAGAAACCTGGGAATGCGTTCGTCTCAGTCCTTCTGTTGCTTGCTCACTACTTTCCGCAAGTACTCTTCCAGGGTTCGATTAAATCGCTCTACCATTCAGTCTGACTGTGGGTGAAGAGCGTTGTTCGAGTCTTCTTAATTCCGTACATCTCACACATTTCCTTGAATATTGTTGACTCGAAATTTCTGCCTTGATCGGAATTGAGTTCTATTGGAACCCTTTAGCTACATACCCAGTTGTTTACAAAAACATTTGCAATTGTGTTCGCCTCTTGATTGGGTATGGCATACACTTCCGGCCATTTGCTGAAGTAGTCCATCACCACGAGAAAAATAAAAGCGTTGTTTTAGCCTTTCCAGCGTCTTTGTCACTCCAAGATATCCTCCACTGGCTCCATTATGGTACTTCTTTAACACTTCTTTCATTTTGGAGGAAGGCACTACCAATAGGTTGGATGAGGTTTTGCTATCAGCGCTTTCCCAAAGTCGATATAGGCACCCACTTATGATCTTTAAGCTGTCCCATAGTGCCCAATATGCTTTCGTAAGAGGACCTTCTGCGGATATCTCATTTCTTGTAGGTCGTTTGTCCTCCTCCTTCGCTGTTATTATCTTCGCCAATAGCGGTTCACTCCGTTATGCTTGGGACCAGTCTTCGTTGGCTTCAATCCGCGTTAGCCGGATATCGACGACGGATTCCTTTTTCTCAGCTTTCATGCAATGTTTACATTCCAAATTACAAGGTCGGCGTGAAAGAACATCAGCAATCTTTTAACTGCCATAAGTCGCCATTCGCACTGAAAGCAGTTTTCTTCTTATCTTTTTCTGCAATCTCCACCTGCCAAAAACCGCTTTGTAACGTGTCGAGTGTGTCATCAATTCTCGGTAGCGGGTAACTGTCCTTTTTAGTGACATCATTCAGCTTCCTGTAGTCTACGCAGAATCTTGTACTGTCATCTTCCTTTTTGACTAAGACTACAGGTGAGCCCCACGGACCTGATGATGGCTCAATTACTCTGTTCCTCTTCTTCTCGTCGACTAGTTCTTTGACCTCATTACGCTTCTGGGTGCCTGCTTTATCGGTCTCGCTTCGCCAGTATCAATTTCATGTTTGACCATGCCTGTTCTTCCTCGTCCTTTTTTATTTGTGGCGAAAGCGCAAGCTTTTCTGAGGTCTTACAGATGAATTTTTCATTGATTGATAGATTCAGCACTCTCACCGAGACTATTCTGTGTTCTGTAGATTTGACGAGGGCCTTTGCCGTTATTAAATCCGTCTGTATTTTTGCAGATTCCACAAACCACAAGCGGTTTTCCACACAATCCTCCTCCATACGCGTCCGTATCAATGATTCACCCTGAGGTGGTTGTTTGAGTGATTCGACTGCAACTATTCTTCTGGCGTGCACTTGATGCTTATATCCGACGTCGAGAGGTATCTCCACATTTCGCTAACTCATTATCTATTGTCCCATATTCAAATTGATAACATGAGCTATCATAAAGTCGGCACCAACGATAACCTCGTCCACAATAAAGACGTGGTTTACACTGATGTTGGTTATCGTCACCTTTGCCTCTGTTCTTTCGTGGATGGTGGCAGACTCCCCAGTAGCTGTCCGAAGTCTTACATTTCTAAGCGCCTCACACTTCCTATTCACTACATCTGGTCTGATGATGTATTGCGTCGCACCGGTGTCTATAGTGAAGCTGTATTGTCTACTGTTTTTGTACCCGCACGCCGTAAGATTGTTGCTCGGTCGCATCACTGATATTGAGGGCTAGTGCTCAGTGCTAGCTCGTTTTAGTTTAACGGGGACTCTTGTGAAGATGGTTGGTAGTTCGCCTGTTTCTTATCCCTTGATCTTGATCTTTTACGTGGTGCTTTGCAGTTTCATTGGAAATGACCACCCTTGCCACAGTTGAAGGATTTAACTTTAGCCTTTTGTCCTTTTTCTTCCGAAATTTGCTTCAACATCTCTTTAAGTTTATTTAACAGGCACTCTTCTTCCTCCACGACTTCCATTCTTCGCACTTTGCTAACTTGTGGGCTAGTGCGAAGGTCACGGTCTCTGCAAACGTTGTCTTCTGTGTGGAGCATACCATTCAGTATGCCATTCACAAACGCTTCAGTCATAATGTTTTCTATCAGCGGGTGGTTTTCTCCGGGATATGTAAGCTGCACCAACCTCTCAACCTCCATTGTAAAGGCTTGTTATGACTCGTTTGGCTTTTGCGCCCGGCATCTCAACTCCATGCGGTACAGCTCCCGCTTGTGCTCATAGCCGAATTTCCGCTGTAAGGCCACCATTAAGTTTTTATAGTTGTTTCTACTGCTGGCAGGCAAATTGGAATTTGAAGACGGATAGGGGTGAGCTTCCATCAAATCAAGATGTTTTTATCCTGCTGGTGTTTTCAGATGCAACGCGCATTGAAGTAGTGCTAACTCATCACCCATTATTATATATTACATTTATTATTCGTATACATATCATACTTTAACTTTGTTTCTTAATAGTAGGTTACTCTAGTGTTAACTTAACAACCATTATTATTTATAGCATTTACTATTCTCGATATACATATAACTAACTCCTTTGTACTTACTGCTTAATTATAATTTGTCCTCTGACTCTTACATAATACTTGTATAATTGAAACTCTTATACTTAAGACATATTAATATCGATAGCATAAATATAGATTAAATAAGGAGGCTGCAAGTCACTCATTGAACAATTATGAAAGCGAGAGTTTTAAATATGCCACCATTCACTATATGGCGACAGGACGACTGTCATTAACGGTTTTTTTGCCTTATTGTTCTCAGTGACTATTAAATTTTAAAAGTTTTTTCTTCTTTAACCATTTCTTTCTTCAGAAAAACCATTTTATAGGGAATAATTTTATATTGAAAAAACAAAAATAAAAGAGATTTTAATATTGAAATTTAAAAATTTAAGTCTTAAGTGAAAAACTACAAAAAAAAACTATAAAAAAATAACCTTAAAACTATAAAAAAAATCAAAAAAAAAAAAAAAACTTAAAAAAAAACTGCGTTAATAAAACAAAACAAAATCCCAATAATGTAATATAAAATTAAAAAGAAAAAAATCATTAGAAAAACTAAAATTCAAAAGAAAAAAGTTCAAATTTTCCGAAAAATATTACAAAATCCCAACAATATAAATAAAATTAAAAATGAAAATCAAAAAAACTAAGTAAGAAAAAAAAAACAATAAATATTTGTTTTGGAAAAAAACCGAATAACTGTAAATATCAAAATAATTTAAAATATGTAACAAAAAAAAAAAAATAACTGTATTAAGAAAGGAATTTCGAATATAGAAAACAAATGTGACAAAGTAATAAAAAAAAGAGAATAAAATACAACAAAAGAGCAGTAAGAAAAAATGATTGTATTAAGAAAGAAATTTGGAATATATACAGTAGCGAGCACAAAAAATGCAACACTGTGCCATATGATCTTTAATAAGATCTGTTTCAAAATAACGGTAACTAATTTATCTATTTTCTTTTGCTGTTAATTCTTTCAATTATAAGTTTTCAAAGTAATCACAGTTTATTACAAATTCTGCTTTAAAAAGTTAAATATTTTTGAATTAGTGAAAAAAGTGCAAATTTTTAGCGAGAAAAAAGAATGCAACATAATGAAAAAAATAGTTAAAGTAAGTTATTTATTTAATTATAATTGAAAATTTCTTAAATAAGTTATACAACATGTGTTTTGTAATAGAAGCAGCTCTCAGCTGACAGCAAAACTGCAATCATTAAAGCCTTAGAAGAAGGAAAATCCATGCGTGCAGTTGGACACCTCTTTGGTGTAAATCAATCAACCGTATGTCGGATTAAATCTCGATTTTCCTTGAGAAATAGTGTGGAAAGGAAGCCAGGTAGTGGTAATCCTCGAAAAACTACCTCTCGCCAAGACCGCCAGATGATTGCACTGGTTAAAAAAGATCCATGAAAGACCGCAGTGGACGTTGCTAATTTCGCAAATGAGCAAATGGGAGTCTCTATAGGTGTTCACACTGTTCGCCGTAGGTTGAAAGAGGCTAATTTGCGTGCGAGACGACCCGCAAAGAAACCTCTCAACAGTGCAATCAATAAAAAGAAGCGCCTGGAATTTGCAAAACGTTACAAGGATTGGTCAAATGAACAATGGGCTAAAGTCTTGTGGAGCGATGAAAGCAAATTTAATTTGTTTGGCTCCGATGGGATAAATTTTGTTCGAAGACCGCCTGGACAGAGATATTCTCCAAGATATCAACTTCCAACCGTAAAACATGGCGGTGGATCAATAATGGTGTGGGGTAAGGAACGAATTGTTTAAAAAAAATTATTGATTTTACGTCACGTATTTACAGGTGCGTTTTCCCGTGATGGGGTAGGTCCCTTAACTCAAATCGAAGAAAAATGGACGCCAAGAAGTACTGTGAAATCCTTGGAGAACACATGCTTCCTCATCTGCGGGAAAAAATGCCTCCTGGTAGCATATTCCAACAGGATAACGATCCAAAGCACTGAAGTCGCTTAGCTCGAAACTTTTTAAGCGACAATGATGTCAATGTTTTGGATTGGCCATCACAGTCCCCCGATCTAAACCCCATAGAAAATCTATGAGAGCTATTAGATCGGGAAGTTAAGAGGAAACATCCGTCAAATAAGAGGCAATTAGAAGAAATTTTGAAAAGTGAATGGGAGAAAATATCCATTAACACATTAATAGCTTTAGTCGACTCTATGCCTTCTAGGTTGCAAGAAGTCATAAAAAATAAGGGCTACGCCACTAAATATTAATTTTAAGATTTTTTTTTTGTAAGAATTACTATTTAATTTAAATAAACACATTAAAATTTATGCTGTTGCATTTTTATTGCTCCCATGAAATTCGCACTCTTTTTAATAAATGACAAAATAATATATCATTAATTAAAAATATTTACATAATGTTGTTGATAATAGGTATCTATAACTGTAGGGATTAATAACCCAAAGAAATATTTTGAACTGGTCACCATTTTTTTAAAATTATCGCACTTAAAGATAATTTTACCCAACGTTGCATTTTTTGTGCTCGCTACTGTATATAAAAATAAATAGAACAAAAGAAAAGTGCAAAAGGAAAATATGAAGGAGAGAGAGTGCAAATAAAAACAACAACATAAAGCCGATTTCTGGCAAAAACTCTGAGAGAAAAATTAAAATGGCCATGAAAAGTTTCTCAAAAATCTATAGTTCGGAGTCGACTTTAAACTTTAGGTCCCGCCACTTATGTATAAAATTAACACACACAACATAAGTAGTCTGAGAAACTAGGTCAATAATCCTGACTGAAGGGTTGGAAGGATCAATTATGTATGTATGTATGTACATAAAGAAAACTGCATTACCAAGAAGCGAAATAAATATCAAAGTTTAAAAAAGAAATGGACAAAAAAGAAAGAGAATGAGAGTAAAACTTAAAAAAATATGGGTTTGGACGCAGCATCTACAACAGCGTTACCGTTTCATCATATATCTGCAACAGTAGCATCCTTTTAGCATCATCATCAAGAAAAATTATTGCAGTTTTTGGTATATGATAGAAGATGTGTAAGCATCTATATTACTATATAATTCGATTATTCTATTATTATAAAATTATTGTTCGTATTCTAATTATAAATTTAATTCATTATTCTTAATTATTCCATATGTAATTGTATATAAAAAAATGAATAAAAAACATACTTTTTCTAAAAATATTATACTATATTGTAATAAATTTTTCCTAAATTTGTGAAAAAAAATTATTAATAATCAAAATTTGCAATTCTTTTTTTAAGTATTAATTTAATAACTAAGAATTTCGTTCTTTAATATTAATTAATAAGTGCTAAATTTTGTAATTTTTTATTAATAATAAAAAAAAAATTAAAAAAAAAATAAAAAAAAAATAAAAAAAAATTAAAAACAAATTTATAAAAACAAAACATAAAAATAATAAACAAAAAAAATTTAATTTATAGGAGAAATTAAAAATGAAATGGAAATCAAAAAGCGAATAGTTAATTATAAATATTTGAAATATTAATTCAGTAAATGTGTACAACTGAGTTTGAAATTACAAAATTCAATGAATTAGTTTCTAATGTTTACAAAATTAAAAAAAAATTCTTCAAAAACGTCCTATTTCGAGTAATAAAAGTAAAGTTGATGAATATATAAATTTAATTACCGATTCATATAACAAAATCTTATCTTACGCAAATGATTATAATGATAAATTTTCTAACATTTTAAAACCAATAATTCATAACAAAATGTTGCTCTGTAGGGAATTATTATTGAGATGCTTTTGCAAACTCGAATGTAAACTTAAAGTTCCATTTGGTATCGATTTATTTGAACTCGTACGTAAGGAAGTTATGACAGACAGTGGTTCAGAAACAGAGTTTGGTGATGATAAAGAGGAAAATTTTGAAAAAGGACAATCGTATTCAAGCACTGGGACAGATAAAGAAATGAAAATTGGTTCAAATAGTTTGGAAATGGCTTCGATAGAGGAAAAGACTAAATTTATTTCGATGTGCTCAAACATTATTCGTGAAAATTATGACGGAAACCCTCTGACCCTTAATTCTTTTCTTGATAAAATTAGTTTAATTGATGAACTAACGGCACCAAATTTGAACACATGCCTCATTTCTTTCAAATAATCCAAATTAGATGGAAAGGCTAGAGAAGTTTTACCTGAAAATATATTGAGCATACAAGAGATTAAGGATTCTCTTACATACATAATTGGCCATTACAACCCTTCAGTCAGGATTACGACCTAGCTTCTCACACCACTTATGTCGTGTGCGTTCATTTTTATACATGAGTGGCGGGACCTACAGTTTAAAGTCGACTCCGAACGACAGATTTTTGAGAAGCTTTTCATGGCAATTTTTACTCTCAGAGTCTTTGCCAGAAATCTGCTGAGAGGAAGTCGCCGAAGAAATATTTTTCGTTTTGATGTCTGACCTGGGATTCGAACCCGGGCCAGCGCACTACCCACTAGACCACGGCGACTTCATTCTCTTGGGAGTAGGATAAAACCCGACAGCTCAAAAGTAGTAGCTGGTAGGATTGCATCTTTGAATGTTAGAAACAATAATTATGTAGATTTTGCTAAAAATGTTGAGGAACTGGCAGATGCTTTACAGCGTTCACTCGTGATTGAAGTAAAGGCCTATGAAATGGCAATAGAGTAGACTGTTTGTAGAAATAATGCCAAGTAAGAAATGGTGAAGGCAATTTTGGCTTCTACAGTTTTTTCCGAACCTAAGGATGTAGTGGCAAAATTAATTGCGGAAGAAGCAAATACGGCAAAAGATAGTCAAGTGCTGGCAATGAATTATGGTAGAAATGGTTCGAATTTTAATAACCGTAATATGAATAATTCAAGAAACTCTTATGGGGGTCATCATAATTTTTACAGCTCTAATTATAACAATAGCAATAGAGATCATAATGAATACATTAAATTCAACAATAGAGGTAGATACAATCGTGGTGGATACACTAATCGTGGTCGATATAACAGTTCGGGTTATAATCAGAATACAGGTAACAAATCCTGTGGTAAAGGCACTTCGGTCAGAACTTTAAACGCCGAAGTCCCTAAGTTGGAAAGGCTGAGGTAGGAGAACGATCAAATTTAACTGATGAAAACATCTTTAAATCTGTATATAGTCTTAATTTAAACTATTCAGATTTTATACATTTAAAATGCTCTGCATCACCATTTAAAATTAGCTCTTTTCTAGTTGACTCTCAAGCAGACATTTCCATTTTAAAAATTTCTAGCCTAAATAACAATTTTCCAATAAATGATCGAAATAACATCAATATTGTCGGCGTAACAGCAAAAACAGTAAAGTCATTAGGTACAATAGATGCTGAATTATTTTTTTCGAATTATTCAATATCGCACACTTTTCACATTGTGTCTGACAACTTTAATATCCTATCTGATGGTATGGTAAGGATTTTCTGAAGGCCAACAAGTGGAACATTGACTATAACACAAAGACAGTTTCCTTTTATGTATATGGTGAGAAAATAATTATTCCAATTTATCATGGAATTAGCAAAAATTCCCATTTCCTGGCACCAAGAAATGAAGTCTTTAGAATATTTCACATTGATGACGTGACAGAGCCAATTTTTATTGATTTTCAGGATATCTGTGATGGTGTTTTCATTAGCAAGTGTATTGTAAACACGAAAAACCCCGTACTACGCATTTTAAATACTACAGATGAGATTAAATTTATGCAGAATTATAATGTTAAATTTGAAAAGCTTTCTCAATTTTATATATACTCTATCAATAAAAATCTTTCGTGTGATGATCGCATAAACAACCTTAAAATGATTTTAAAGGATAAAATTCCACATTATGTTAGGGACGATTTAATGCCATTATGTGAAAAATATGCTGATATATTTACGTTAAAGAATGATAAGATGACTATAAATAATTTTTATGAGCAAAAGTGAAGCGTTAATGATAAGTCTCCAGTTTATGTGAAAAATTATCGTCTGCCATACGCATGTAGAGCCGAAATAAAAAAGCAAGTACAACATTTACTCGATAATGATTTAATTGAACAAAGCACGTCTAATTACAATAGTCCAGATGATACCAAATCCTATCGTATGTGTGTTGATTTTAGGACTATTAATAGAAAATTGGTTGCTGATAAATTTCCTCTACCGAGAATAGACGATATACTTGATAATCTTGGTCGAGCTAAGTATTTTTCCATAATTGACTTGTTCTCTGGTTTCCACCAAATACCACTTAACACCGAGTCAAGAGACTTGACTTCATTTAGTACTGATCAGGGCTCGTATCGATGGAAAGTCTTACCTTTTGGTCTAAATGTTGCACCAAATTCATTTTCTCGTATGATGTCCAAATTCATTTTCAAGTCTAGAACCAAACAAAGCTTTTTTATACATAGATGTCATAATCATAATCGGATGTAGCAAACACAGAAGACGTATGTTCTGTGGTAGCAAACAACATTACTTGAAACATTTAACCAGTGTTTTTAATATCTTAAGGAAATTTAATTTGAAAATTAATCCTTATAAATGTAATTTTTTTTAGGCCAGAAGTAACACTTTTCGGTCATAAATGTACCTCAAATGGATTGTTGCCAGATGATAGTAAAATATCTGCTATTAGAAAGTACACAGTACCCACGGATAAAGATGCTGTTAAACGTTTCGTTGCTTTTGCTAACTATTACAGGCGGTTTATTCCTAATTTTGCTTCTCTTGCAGCACCACTTAACTATATAACAAGAAAAAAAGTAATTTAATGTGCGATCAAAACTGCCAACAATCTTTCGAAAAAATTAAGGAACAATTAATTTCTCCAAAAATTCTTCAATATCCAGATTTTACAAAGCAATTTCTTATTACGGTAGATGCTTCAAAAATTGGTTGTGGAGCAATCGTAAGCCAAAATTTTAATGGATTTGATTTACCAATATACTATGCATCTAAAGCCTTTTGTCATTCTGAACAAAAAAAACCTATTATCGAACAAGAACTGCTTGCTATATATTTTGCCATAAATGAATTTCGACCATATGTTTATGGTACAGAGTTTGTCGTCAGAACAGATCATAGACCTTTGGTATACCTATTCAACATGAAAGATCCATCCTCTAAATTGACAAAAATAAGACTAAAATTATCCGAATATAACTTTTCAATCGAACACATTAAGGGTAAGGACAATGTCGGTGCGGATGCTTTATCTCGGATTTCAATTGACGAATTGAAAAACCATACGAGTACTGAGAGCATTCTTGCTGTGACAACTCGAGCAATGTCTAAGCAAAACGACATAAACAAAGAGCCATTAGAGTGTGTTGGAAAACTGAAATTACAAATTTATGATAAATTTTCACAGGATTTCAATAAGAAAGTTTCAAAGATAAAGTCGGAAATATATTACGTTAATGAAAAGATAAATGCGATTACATTGAAAGTCTATAATAAATTTAAATTGGAATTTCTTATAAATGTTGATATTGTTAACGAAACATTGAATTTCGATGATAAGCTTTTGAGGCTACAGGAAGAAGCCAACAATAATAACATTATACTTTAGAATGGGCCATGGTAATAAAATCTTAAAAACGTTAGAAATTATACTAATAGACCCAATTGAAACTATATTTGATGAAGATAGGAAAAAACAGTTATTGCAAATTTATCATAACGATTCGATTTTAGGTGGTCATTGTGGGCGTAAAAGGTTGTATGCCAAATTTGGAACGAAATATTATTGGAAGCAGATGACTAGGAATATCGCTTCGTTTGTTGGAAATTGTAAAGATTGTAATTTAAATAAAGTTAAAACTGGAACTAGAGAGGAACTTATTTTGACTCCAACTCCTGTAAAACCATTTGATATCGTTATATTGGACACCATTGGTCCATTGCCAACATCAAAATTTGGTAATAGATATGCGTTAACATTAATTTGCGATTTCACGAAGTATCTAGTAACAATATCTTTGCCTGATAAAAGTGCAACAACAGTCGCACAAGCAATCTTTGAGAATTTTATTTTGGTTTATGGAAGAATGAGTTGCATTTTGTCAGATTTAGGTACAGAGTTTAAGAATGAGGTGTTTTGTAAACTTTCAAGTATCAAAATAAATTTTTCGACACCTTATCGCCACCAGACTTTGGGAACAGCGGAACGTAATCACCGAGTTTTTAATGAATACATTAGATCGTATGTTGATGAGAATATTTCAGTCTGGGATACGTACTTAAAATATTTTACTTTTTTTCATAAAACAACTTCGAGTACAGTATTCAATAACAAATATACTCCATTCGAATTAGCATTTGGAAGAAAAGTAACTATGCCAAACCAATTAATTCTGGGGAGAATTGATCCTATTTATAATGTAGAAAACTACAGCAAAGAAGTTAAGTATCGCTTACAAAAATCACATATTTTAATAAAAGAGCTTATAGAAAAACATAAAAAAAAAACAAAAAACTATATGATCATTTTGCAAAACCCTGTAATCTGAATATTAACGATAAAGTATTTGTAAAAAAGAACCCTATGATAAATTTAAACATATTTATGATGGACCATTTATTGTTAAGAAAATTGATGGAGTAAATGTAACAATATATAAAGAAAATTCAAAAAAAGAAAAAACGTTACATAATGATAGGTTAAGAAAAGCTTAATTTTATAACAGTTGACTTTATACTCAACAAAATTACCTTATAATTCTTTTTCATACTAATTAAAAAAAAATTTAAATATAAAGAAATTTAAATATAAATGTAAAGAAGAGATATTAAACTGCTACAGCCAGTGTGGCCATATAACCAGCGTCGCTAGTATGCTCGCATTTTGCCGGCCTGAACCTAAAGCGTTCTCACACATATATAAAAAAATCCATGATAGCTTTCCACAAAAGAAATAAAAAAAAATTATGTTAAGGGACCTGAAAGTGAAACGTATAACAGAAACTATGTATAATGTATACAATGAGGGGAGACTCCCGATGTTATTGCAGCTTAATAGCTCTGGGTCTTTCGCGCCATCCCTAAATCGACTTAAACTCCGTTTACCCTACCACCTTCCTATAGAATTACCAGCTTTCTTACACTATCTAATCCAGGGATGGAAAAGTTGGTACAATTGTACTTTTTTTAGTACTATTTCGAAGTGAAAAACACCATAGCACCTCAATGACTTATTTAGCACTATTGAAAAATGTTCTCTACTTTATTATATCACTCAAATATTCTGTCTCATCAGTGTATAATTTTTTTTTTGTTTCATTTGCATATGCCAACTCGTTGCTAACTTGACATATCAAGAGTTATGAAAGGAATATTATCCGTTCCACATTCAACTGCAAATGTAGAAAGGATATTTTTATCACAATGTAATATTTTTATACCAAAATTTAATAAAAATCAAAAGGACAAATGGACTGTTTCCTTTGACTGTCTTAAATTTAATCCAAACAAGGGATTTATTGAAGTCATTTAATTAGTGTTGCTACAATTTTGAAATAAAGAATAGTTTGCTGGTACAAAATTTATCATAAATAGTGATTTAAAATTTAGTTCTCATAAACTTTTTTATTCCTTTATAGTTAAGTATTAAAATAAGTTGTTAAGTTTACCTATTATAAAGTGCTTTACATAATTATAGCACCACCAGCATTTCAATAATAACAAACAATAAATTGTCTTCAGGTCATATTCTATGATGAAAAAAAGTGGAACTTAGATAGACCAGATGACTATCGATACTACTGTCGTGACCTTAGAAATTCAAATTTTGGGGATATAGTCTATTGCTGGGGGGTTATTTCTTTAAGTGGTTGCCTCGAATTTCAATTTCCATCTACGCGAATGTATAGTACAGAGTACAGTAATGTACTCCTCTTCTTGAGAGAAAATAATGAAAAAATATATTTTACAACAGGACAATGCCAGAATTCATGTCAGCAGACAGAGGATGGAATGGTTCCGTAAACAATCTATTGAGGTTTTATCGTGGCCAACTTACTCTCCTGATATGAATATTATTGAAAACGTTTTCTCAAACGAATTCTCCATTCTTGTTCGAAGATTATAATAGACAATTTACCAGTGCTGAAAATTTAAAATTAAAAATGATCGCAGAGTGGGTGAAAATAGACGGAGAAATATTAAATAATCTTTAAAAAATATCAAAGACCGTATATTTACTTTAATAAGGGGGGTTTACTAAGTTTTAAGTATAAATATTTTTGGTAAATAAAGCTTCTTATTGAACAAAAATGAGACTGGTGCTATAATTTTCCAAAAACTAAAAAATTTTTATACTGAAGTCAAAACTGCGCTAACAATTTGAAAAATTTACTGTTATTTTTGTTCGTTTACATTAATACTACACACAATGAAATGAATTGTTATTTATAATTTTTATTAATTTATAATAAAAAAAAGTTTAAAAAAAAAGGGAATTTAGTACAATCGATCTGAAAAAAGTACAATTTTTTGTGAACGTTAGTACAATTTGTTAAGACCAATTTCCCATCCCTGATCTAATCATTATTGAAATAAAAATAGGCGAAACCGCAAAAATTCATTTTAGGACTTATACGAAAAATAATACAATTTATTAAATATCAAATATTACAAGAATCTTAATGTAATCAGTTAATCCTTCCCTAAATGGGTTTTCTTTTCTATCTTTCTCTGTTACTATTACTAGATTTTTTTAAGTACAAAAAAAAGATAACGCCAACCTCTACAATGCGAGCTCGGTTTACATGGTCTGGATGCATACTTCAATTCAATGGATTCCAATAGATGAGAAAACTAGAAAAAGTAAACCCTAATTCTATTCTTATAAAATAAATTTATCAAAAATACTTAAATAACGAAAATCCGAAATTCTTAAATAAAAAAAGGAATGAAAATCAAAAATACTTAAACTAAAACAAAAAAAAAATCAAAAATACTTAAATTTAAATAAAAATAAAATCAAAAGTACTTTTACGAAGAATTCTGAGTGAAACGATTTGATTTTAATTTTACTTTATTTAAATAAAACCAAATTTATTTAGTATTAGTGGCAGACCGTCCACATTTCAATGTTAAAACTCAATGTGACCCTTTTAACTTTCAAATTGTTACAAGATCAATTTTAGTACATAAAGTCAATTATCAAGAATAGTAAACAAACAAAGTTGACATTTTGTTAAGTCAGGGTTAGGAAATAATAATTAATAAAAAACTCCTAAACATTCCTCCCCCTAAGAACAATAGTTCTTAAATCGGGTTAGTTAGCAGGATCTTGTAGATCGTTACAGTTTGCAGGTAGAAAACAAATTTTAGTTATTGGACGCTTTACATATTTGTCCTTACAGCAGAGTGTTACAACTCAGATGTGGTCATCAGAACCTGGATGTACTTTGTCTAGTAGGACAATATCTCCTACTTCCCTTTTTGTTAAATTGCACTTTGGCCTGGATTGTAGTCGACACAAATATTCTCTTGACCAGCGCTGCCAAAAGTGTTGTTTATGTTTTTCAATTTGTTTCCATCGTGATAGACGATCGATTTTGGTATCTAAAAGATCTCGCTCAGCTATAGTAGTAGTAGGTTCTCCAACTAGAAAATGTGCTGATGTAATCACTTTTAGATCAGTTGGATCAGAGGAAAGTGGGCATAGCGGTCTTGAATGTAGACAGCTTTCAATTTGACAGAAAAGATTTGTCAACTCTTCGGACGTCAGTACACGGTCTCTTATGAGGCGACGCAAGTGGTGTTTCGTTGATTTTACGCCGTCCTCCCATAGGCCACCAAAGTGGGGTGAAGCTGGGGGAATGAAGTGCCATCGTTATGTAAAGTGGCAGTTAAGTCATTAGGAAGTGAAGTCATTGAATTGTTGTGTAACACGCGTAGCTCTTTACTTGCTCCGATGAAATTAGTTCCACAATCAGAATACAAGTCTGTGCATTGTCCTCTTCTTGAGATGAAGCGCCTAAATGATGCTAAAAAGGCTTCAGTGGTAAGATTAGCAACTGCTTCGAGGTGAACAGCTTTGGTGCACATGCACACGAAGAGGCAAATGTATCCTTTACTTGTAGTACTTCTGCGGAAGGCTGATTGTTTGATTAAAAAAGGACCTGTATAATCTAAGCCACTGTGCTTAAATGGTATTGATGGTTGTACTCGAACGGATGGTAAGCTGCCCATAATCTGCTGTGAGGCTTTAGCACCGTATTTATGGCAAATCACATACCTTCGTTTAACGAGCTTCGCAATGTTTCTTGAGGAAATAATTCAGTATAGTGACATAACGTATGCTTGCATCAATTGAATACGAAGAAATATGATAATTTTTTGTTAATAAAATAGAATGCTTCTTGCAATATGCCACATTTGCTTTTCCTATTCTTCCGCCTACCCCTAATATACCTTCGTCATCAAGAAAATTTTGAAGTTGTTGAATTTTACTATTAGAAGGTAAAGGCTTTTGATTGGAAATGCGTTTAATTTCTTCATGAAATGAAATTTGTTGACATTGTTTAATAATAACAACTTCAGCTCTTTTTAAATCTCTTGTAGATAAATAATAATTTAAGCCTTCAAGTTTATTCCAAAATTTTTTTTTTTTTTTAAAACCTGGTGTTTTACTTTGTTGTACCAGCAAAGAATAAAAGCTGTTACCCGTACTAATTTTGTAAATGTTAAAAATTTTGATAATAAATCTGGGTATTGCTGATTGTCGTTTAATACCGTCGCTGAATCCACTTTTATGTGAGATGATACTAGTTGGGTAGAATTTTTAAATTTTTTGTTGGGCCATTTTTCAGATGAATCAACCAGCCAATGAAGACCTTTCCACCAAAGTAAGTGTTTACGAAGATCTATAGGTAATAATCCTCTTGTTGCACAATCTGCAGGATTGTCTTTGGTAGAAATATATTTCCAGTCAATAACGTTAGTGAGACGTTGTATTTGTGATACACGATTTGCTTCATAAACTGGTAATAAAGAAGATTGAAATTTAATCCAATTCAAAACTGCTGCTGTCAGTCCAAAAAGTAGTTTTTTGTTGGTTAATTTAGCTGCTAAGACGGCACAATTCAAGCTTTGGTATTGTGGCTACTTTTAATGGGGCCACTTTTGTTTTGGCTTGTATTAGACTTACGTCTACAGAGTTATTTCTAGAGGTAACTCGTATATAAACGGCGTCAGCAAAGGCTTGCTTGGAGGCATCACAGAATGAATGAAGTTCAATAGAGACAGTATAAAGGCAGTTAAACCATCCTGGTATGCTTATTTGTTCGATTTCCTTTAACGCATTTCGATAGGTAATCCATTCTTCACGCAATGGTTGTGGTAAAGAATCAGTCCAGTTGAGCCCTTCACACCAATGTTTTTGAAACATTATTTTCGCCAGAATAGTGGTGGGGGCCAACCAACCAAGAGGGTCGAAAAGTCTTGCAGCGTCAGATAGTACGCCACTTTTAGTTATTTTATCTGAAAAATTATAATTTATTTTAAAACAGAAACTATCTGATTCAGGAATCCATGATAAACTCTGTAGAGGAAGTTGGTTCAAGAATTCAATAGAATTTGAGTTCCACTTACGCAAATTAAATCCAGAGCGCTGTAATACTTCACATAGTTCTTTTTGCAATTGTGTTGCTTCATGGAGAGTATCAGCGCCTGATTTTAAGACTTTGCTAGGAAGCGGAAAGTTTTCAGCTTCATCATAGGCAATTTGACTAAGAACCCTTATTGCCAAGAAGCGTGCACTTGTTGTGCCATAAGTTACGGTTTTAAGTCTATAAATATCGATGTCAGTTGTATTTTCATTGCGTCATAAAATGCACTGATAATTTTGATGATCCTCGCAGACGTTTATACGTCTGAAAATTTTTTTATATCGTCGCCAACTTGTAATAATATCCGGCAAGTCATTTTGTAGAGGCGGCCCAGGATGAATTTGGTGGGATTTTACTGCTACCGTCAAAGACTACCCTGTGCTTCGTTGTAGTACTGCTTTCTCGTCCAACTTTCTCCTTATGATCGAGTTCTATATACAGTAGTTTTGACTTACCTAAATTTCACTTAAGTGCTTTTTGCATTTAAGTGCACAAAATTTGTATTTCGCATATTTATTTTACCAAACCCATATAAATTTTTTAATTTAAGTGCATTCTTCATACCTGCACATTTAAGATACGTGGATAATATTTTAGGAAACTTTTGCTGGTTTCGGTTAAAAAAATTTCACTTAGCTGCCTAATAGAGTTCAACTTTTGAACAATAGATTTTTTGTTAAAAAAGCCGTATATGATTCTATAAATCGACTTTCGAACATTCACCTTTTAGTCTAAAAAGATCGAAGTCGACTTTACATCCTATTTTTATTCATTAAAATTATTAGCTGCTTTTTTGGGCAGTAAACTTAAATGCACTTACCAGCATTAATGAGCAGGTAAGTGCATAAACGTTAACCACAGGTATAACGTTAACTGCCTGTTTGACTTATCTGCACAAAATATCATGCAAAAGTTGGTTGTGCAGGTAAGTCAAAATTACTGTATTCAGTTATAAATTCCCCGTAAACTTTTGCAAACTAAGGTTTGTTTTTAAACGACGATTCTAAATATTTTAATCTCCTCAATGCATGGAAATTTTTGAATGGCAAACTTACTGTATATAGTCCATTCTTGCCTTTTGATACAGTTTTTATAAAATAATTTTCGCACTGTTCCTCTTCAAGAGACAATTTTCGCTCATATATCAGCTCCTCTTGTTCCAAAAAGTCTTAGTTAGTCTTCAAGGCAACTAAAGTTTGCATTTATATTCTGATCAGTGAAACAGTTTCTTAGAGGTCCAGACACCAGCTAACCAAAATTGCTTTCCTGTAAATAAATACTATTTGGAATTTTATATAAATTAGATAACAAGATTTCATATCTATATTGCTGGCAGGTAAAATGTATGATCTGCTGATGAGAATTGTTTTAGATTTGGTAAATCACGTTTACTGATATTTTGTGGTTTATATGAAGTTAATTTATTTATTACTAGTGCATCAATTTGTAAACAAAAACTTTTGTTGTAGTGGGACATCAGTTGGAGATGTACACCAGAGAACGGTTTGATTGCTTAATACAATCACAAAAAACGAATCTCATGTTGACAGTACAAATCAATTCCGTAAAGCAATACATGTCATGATTCACAAAACGGAGTGTAACGAAAAATGGTGCTTGCATTGCATGTCTTCTACAAATGTAAACGAATACTCCCAAAAGCAACGAATACTTAACGATTGGTATGAATGGTTTCAATGCTGATCGCATATACATACTAGCGTGTATACGTGTGTGCATGTATGTATACATACATTGCCAAATAAAATAATAAACAAAGAGAAAGATGTCTTGTTTTCACAAAATAGCCTGTGGAAAAAAATATTACCGTTTGTTTTATTGAAGGGTAAGAACATGTGTTTTATTGTTGTAGAAATGAAATTATGTACATCGATTCATTCACTCAAAGCAACGAATACTGGACGAATGGTGTGAATGTTTTTAGTTATTTCATGTGGCATTGAATTATTTCGTTGCTTGATGAATAAAGGGAATGTAAAATAGGAATGTAATAAACAAACGACAATGCACATTTTTATTATTGTCGAGTAAAAGCAATGCAAAAGCAATGAATTTGCGAATGGTCAGCAAACGTGAATGGTCTCTGTTTGTTCTCTGATGTACACAGTAATTTATTAACATTTTGTTTTTATCTCCTATTTCACCAACAGACTTTTCTTTTATTTTTTGTCTATGAAGAGACACCTTTTGCAGTATGTAAACCAGATTTAGTTGTAATTATTATGTTTGCTGTAGCTAACAGAACTTGAGCGTTGTTGTTTACTGTATGTCTCATACAGTAAACATGTCTCATGTTGTGCGTATAGAAATGTTGATTTGGTTGATTGACGTTTGTGGTTGTTGGTTGATCATTTACAGATGTATACACAGCATTGCCAGTTTGTTGTGTGTTTTGCTTTTCTGTAATGAAAGAACTATGTAAAATAGTATAATGGGTCAATTTGGGTATTGTGCTTGTCTTGACCGACAGGTGCACGTCCTCTAACCTATAGTATAATGTTTTTGCTTACATTGTTGGCAGCGAGCTGTTGATGTACAGTGTTTACAGACTTTTTCTCTTGAGGAGTTAGTGAGGATAATTTAAAACATTTGTAGAGAGGATGTCTACGTTGGCAGCAAGGGCAATAATTATTGTTAATAGTAGTTTTATTAACATGAAATATTCTTTTATTAAATCTTGTTGGATTATGAGTTACTGAATTTATTTGTAATTTTGATGGTTTTTGTGCTTCTTCTACTGGCTCTAAAGTGCGAAATGATGATTCAAGAAAATTTAACATACTTGTCATTGGAGGAATTTGATTGTTGTTGATTATTGATTGCTCCCATTCCATTCTAGTTTGTTTATCCAATTTTTGGCTGGTGAGAAATATTAAAATGGCATCCCATTTGTCAACTTCAATATTAAGAGATTTTAATAAAGAAATTTACGACCGTGTTGTATGAAGTAATGTTTTGATACTTTCGAACGAGCCATTAGTGTTTGGTATATCAAGTAATTTCTTTAGAATCTGATCAACAATTTTTCTTGTATTATGCTACTTTTCTTCGAGTGCTTTCCAAGCGGCGGCGTAATTATTTTCAGGTGCTAGATATTGATTAATTATCTCAAGTGGAGACCTCTTACACGAACCTTTTAGGTAAAAGTACTTTTGTATGCCAGTAAGAGACATGTTGTTGTGTACCAAAGAAAGGAACATGTCGCGATATGGAGTCCATCCTATATAATCACCGGTAAATGATGGTAATTTAATTTTTGGAAGTCTGGCGCTTAAGGCAAATTAAGTATCTTGAACTGAAGTCGATACTACGGTACTTGACATATTCTGTTGTGGAGTTGTTGACTCAGATGACAAATCCAGTAGTTTTGATTTCAGAGTTAAATAATTTTCAAAGAAGACGTAATAAAAATCATCATTTAAATACGGCACATCACTTTCAAAAATTAAGTTCTCGTTTACTATTTCACAAATTTGTTCGTGATCATCTTTAAAGCTTTTGTAAGTCTTCTTTTGGTTTTTGATCAATGGTTAACAAGATTTTTTTTCAAATGCTTGTTCGCAGATTTTTGAGTGTTTATTACTGTTAGAATATTTTCCATTATGATGAAGTCGTCGTGGTCTAGTAGGTGGTGTGTTGGCTTATTAGACGAAAGGCCCGGGTTCGTATTCCAGGTCAGACATCAAAACGAAAAATATTTCTTCGGCGTCTTCCTCTCAGCAGATTTCTGGCAAAGACTCTGAGAGTAAAAATTGCCATGAAAAGCTTCTCAAAAATCTGTCGTTCGGAGTGGACTTTAAACTGTAGGTCCCGCCGCTCATGTATAAAATTAACGCACACAACATAACTGGTGTGAGAAGCTTGGTCGTAATTCTGACTGAAGGGTTGTAATGGCCAATTATGTATGAATGTAGGTATGTATGTATGATGAAGTTTTCAACGATGGGATCTGGAGTTTATTTAGGCAGGTGCAATTTTTAATCAGTAGATTAAGAGATTATTATACAGCGAATAATAATTGAAATGTAGGGGCCACTGTACCCTCGGTTTGGAAAAGGCGATTTTATTATATCCGCGTAAGAGGAGTATAATTTTGCTCTTAGTTTACCGACGGCGATTATTTTAATAAATTCGTTTATTTTATTATCTATCTTGATTCGATAGGTTCCCGGGTTTCGGCACCATAAAAATGTACGAGTATTTCTCAGTGAAACGATTTGATTTTAATTTTACTTTATTTAAATAAAACCAAATTTATTTAGTATTAGTGGCAGACCGTTTATATTTCAATGATAAAACTCAATGCGACCCTTCTAACTTTCAAATTGTTACAAGAGTCAATTTTAGTACATAAAGTAAATTATCAAGAATAGTAAACAAACATACAGTTGACATTTTGTGAAGTCAGGGTTAGGAAATAGTAATTAATAAAAAACTTCCAAACAGTACTTAAATTTAAACCAAAAGGCAAACCTAGAATACTTAAATAAAAAAACAAAATCAAAAGTTTTTAAATGATTAAATAAAATGAAAGTAAATTTAATTAGGTTAAATGAAATTAAAGTAAAACATTATTTTTACGTTTCCAAGTCTGGCCGTCTTTTGGGTCTATTGCTGTCGAATACCTGGTGTTACCGGAAATAGTAAGAATATAAAGTTGTATGATGTGATAACACTTATGCTATGTTGAGGATATAGAGCTGAATTATATGATGAACTAACTCCTGTGCTGAGTTGAGAATATAGGTGAGTATATAAAATTATATGATGTAATAACGATTATGATGGGTTGATGATATAGGTGAATAGATAGAGTGTTGAGGATGTAGATGAGTATATAAAGCTGAATACATAGAGTTGTATGATGTAAGAACGCTTATGATGTGCTGATGATATAGGTGAGTATATAGAGCTGAATTATATGATGTACTAACTCTTATGCTGAGTTGGGGTTATAAATGAATGCATAGAGTTGAATGATGTAAGAACGCTTATGGTGTGCTGATGAAATAGGTGAATATATAAAGCTGAATTATATGATGTACTGACTCTTATGCTGAGTTGTGGATATAGGTGAGTATATAAAATTCTATGATGTAATAACGCTTATGATGGGTTGATTATAATTGGCATAGCTTCATCTGAAGTGGCAGTGGAGAAGGAAGATGAGTACAGATAGGGCTGATGGAACTTCGTTTTAATAATGAGTCTAATATTTCGCTCCATTGCACTGACTTATATTTCATTTCTACTTTTTTTATACACTCTTTGTCTTTATTTGTACACATTCGTACTAAAAACTTATTGCTCCACTTAATTTCTTTTTATTTTATTCTTTTTAACACACACGTACCAGCCGCCGTCTGGTCATCACGATGTTACCTCACCAAAAAACGAAAAGCAAAAGAGGGCGAGCCGTTCTTCTTTCTCCGCTTTTATACCCACTTTTCGTTCATGTTAGTAAACATATATCTGTCTCGTGTTCGTTTAGATCGCGTTGTCAACTGCTGAAACTCTCCCCTTAGGGCTCCCACCCTAACACTTCTTTATCTTCTCGACATATATATGGAACGCACATGACAGAATGGTGAGAAAATTGGGATGCTTCATGCGACGAGGAATTTAGGAAGAATTTTTAATTCCAGTTTGACGTGTGATGATCACATAAATTCACTGGTTGGGCAGACGTATATTAAGTTATACCCTGTTCGCACGACCCAATTATTCGTCAATCACGCTCTCATTCGTCATTCAACCTCCAATAACTAACTGAATTACATAATATGGCATACAAAATTTCAACTGCGAATTACATAAGCTGTGCGTAATTCAGTTTGAATAATATTATGAATTACGAACGAATAACTGATATCTCTAATTTTTATCGATTATCTATGTATCAAAATCAGTTGCCAAAACAAAATAAAGTATTAAATAAATAAATTAAAATAAATAAAAAATCTAATTAAAGTTAAATTTAATGTCCCGAACATTATTGGCTACTTTAAAGGTTGTGGAGGAACAACATTGTGCACCGAGGCACTACTCGATCTTTAAAAGAAGGACTTGGAGCTTCTGAACCAACTGTCACTTCTTAATAGTGTAAAATTATCACTTACATCAGAAAAATTAGTCTGGAAAAAGGTGAGTTGCTTGAAAAATTATACGTACCCATTTTATACGCATATTTTCATAGGAACGAACTGAGTCTTTCTGAGAGATTGAGAGCCAGCAAGGGGATGATTCGTTTTTCAAAAATAACTTTAGGATGAGCCGAAGTTATTTCGCTTCCCTTTTTTATCCATTGCCAAATTACAAGTTCAAAATTCGCATCAAACAAACAAAAAACAAGACATGAACAGAAGAAAAAAAAAAAAACAAGAAGACGAAATAAAAAATGTCAAACCGAATTACGAACGTGTCGTGGTTAATTGGCTATTGTAATTCAGTGGCCCAATTAAGTAATTCAGCTGTCCGTGAGAACATGGTATTACGCGCACTTTGGTCTATGCAACTTTATATACCTATGAAAACTACAATTTTAATTGCGAAAACTTATTTGATTCCCTGCTTACTGAATGAATGCGAGCTGTTTGGTAATTGCAATTCTTGTAGATAACGTACAGTAGCGAGCACAAAAAATGCAACGTTGGGTAAAATTATCTTTAAGTGCGATAATTTTAAAAAAATGGTGACCAGTTCAAAATATTTCTTTGGGTTATTAATCCCTACAGTTATATGTAGATACCTATTATCAATAACATTATGTAAATATTTTTAATTAATGATATATTATTTTGTCATTTATTAAAAAGAGTGCGAATTTCATGGGAGCAATAAAAATGCAACAACATAAATTTTAATGTGTTTATTTAAATTAAATAGTAATTCTTACAAAAAAAAAATCTTAAAATTAATATTTAGTGGCGTAGCCCTTATTTTTTATGACTTCTTGCAACCTAGAAGGCTTAGAGTCGACTAAAGCTATTAATGTGTTAATGGATATTTTCTCCCATTCACTTTTCAAAATTTCTTCTAATTGCCTCTTATTTGACGGATGTTTCCTCTTAACTTCCCGATTTAATAGCTCCCATAGATTTTCTATGGGGTTTAGATCGGGAGACTGTGATGGCCAATCCAAAACATTGACATCATTGTCGCTTAAAAAGTTTCGAGCTAAGCGAGTTGAGTGCTTTGGATCGTTATCCTGTTGGAATATGCTACCAGGAGGCATTTTTTCCCGCAGATGAGGAAGCATGTGTTCTCCAAGGATTTCACAGTACTTCTTGGCGTCCATTTTTCCTTCGATTTGAGTTAAGGGACCTACCCCATCACGGGAAAACGCACCTGTAAATACGTGACGTGAAATCAATAATTTTTTTTAAACATATCGGTTCTTACTCCACACCATTATTGATCCACCGCCATGTTTTAAGGTTGGAAGTTGATATCTTGGAGAATATCTCTGTCCAGGCGGTCTTCGAACAAAATTTATCCCATCGGAGCCAAACAAATTAAATTTGCTTTCATCGCTCCACAAGACTTTAGCCCATTGTTCATTTGACCAATCCTTGTAACGTTTTGCAAATTCCAGGCGCTTCTTTTTATTGATTGCACTGATGAGAGGTTTCTTTGCGGGTCGTCTCGCATGCAAATTAGCCTCTTTCAACGAACAGGCGAACAGTGTGAACGCCTATAGAGACTCCCATTTGCTCATTTGCGAAATTAGCAACGTCCACTGCGGTCTTTCGTGGATCTTTTTTAACCTGTGCAATCATCTGACGGTCTTGGCGAGAGGTAGTTTTTCGAGGATTACCACTACCTGGTTTCCACACTATTTCTCAAGGAAAATCGAGATTTAATTCGACATACGGTTGATTGATTTTCACCAAAGAGGTGTCCAACTTCACGCATGGATTTTCCTTCTTCTAAGGCTTTAATGATTGCAGTTTTGCTGTCAGCTGAGAGCTGCTTCTATTATTTAAGAAATTTTCAATTATAATTAAATAAATAACTTACTTTAACTATTTTTTTATTATGTTGCATTTTTTTTGCTCGCTAAAAATTTGCACTTTTTTCACTAATTCAAAAATATTTAACTTTTTAAAGCAGAATTTGGAATAAACTGTGGTTACTTTGAAAACTTATAATTGAAAGAATTAACAGCAAAAGAAAATAGATAAATTAGTTACCGTTATTTTGAAACAGATCTTATTAAAGATCATATGGCATAGTGTTGCATTTTTTGTGCTCGCTACTGTACATAGGCTGAATGTTCTATTCAATAATATTGTACGATATGTACATAATTTCAGAGAATATGAACATATCTCTGTGGCAGCTAAGGGTCTTTACAGTGTGACCTTTGATAATCTTATGAATAATCGTGCACTTTTATTTTTGTGTCGAATTGTAAACAAGCGCGTACCGAGTTATTTATTTGACAGGCTATGTTTTGTCCAGTCTCCACGTAGCAGTTCCTAGACATCGATACTTATTTTCCGAACGGCAGTTTTATTCACATGCTATTCATCTCTGGAACATTCTTCCACAACAATAGCAATGCACTATCAACGCTTATAGCTTCAGGAAATTTTTGTTTCAATATTTTCGTCGATTATTTATATATATTTGCAAATTCCTTTTTTCTTTATTTTCCTTTATTCTATTTTGTTTTTATTCACCTTATTGCATCAACATATCCATTACTTGTTATTATTAAATTATTATTATTATTATGTACATACTATGTTCCTGTACTTGAAATATAAGATTTTTATCTTGTTGTACAGGATTTGGGTAATAATTTCATTAATAAATAAATAAATAAATAAAGCCATATTACACTTTATTTGAATCGTATTCTTAAAATAACATAAGTGGTGTGAGAAGCTAAGTCGTAATCCTGACTGAAGGATTGTAATGACCAATTATGTATGAAACACAAGTCATGGGTGTTCCAATGAGAAATAGAACTCGGTTCACAGATTGACTGTAGCCCGAAAACGAATGAGTCATTTATATGAAGGCTTTATCAATCCCCAAAGAGCTTTGATTATGAACGAAGGTATGTAAAGTACAAGCATTACTGTCATACAGTGGACTAGCTATGGTTGATAATTAAAAAAGATCACCTATAAAAATAAGAAATAGAGTTGGAGATAGAATATAATCGTGTTGTACTCAAATAATAAATACTTATTTATGTTGGGAATTAAATTAAGTTTTCAATATTTTTTTTCATATAACTTAACTATATGTCCACTTCAATTTTAAGTTTGATATTAACTCCGTACTAAAACATTTTTTGTAATGAATAACTATTTAAGTTTTTTTTGTTAATTAATTATTAAGAATATGAAATTAATAAAAATTAGTTGTTTTTGTTTCCATTTTTCTTAAATCGTTTTAATTTTTACAAAAATGAAACATTTTCTTAATTGACTTAATTGTGTGTCCACAAGCATATATGTATAATGAATGCGGATATCTGTATAGAATTGTTAGATGCTCTTAGGTTTTGCTCTAACGAGTTATGAAAATAACTCTGTATTTTAGCAAGCTAATGCTAAAACGGTGTTTCAAAGTTTAGTTTATTGAAATTTTAGATTGACAATCGTTCGGTGCAGGTTTAACTATTTATTTTATTTAAGTCTCCAACGCTATAAAGTTACATGGGCCATTATTTAGTTCTATATTTTAGATGGTGTAATAAAAATTATTGTATATAATATCAAGATTTATTAAAAGTACAATAACATGTTTATATAATAATACGCATACACTCATCTACATACAATATACAATAAAAATTAATAAATATGAATGAATAAGTAAATATATGTATGTATGCACATATGTATTAGGGTGGCTCTTAAAATTAAGTTAAATTTTTTCCAGTCTCAACCTTCAGTTTGGTCAAGCTGTTGGGGTTAAGACGTGCCGCAAGAACAAAAGCATTAGTTTTGAAAAAAACTTTGTAAGAGAAAGATGTTTGCTTTAAAATTTAAAAATTTTTTAACTTGAAACTTTTTTCTTAATCTTATAATACTTTCAAATCAATTTCAAACAAATGGGCGCACATGTAATACCTAGAATGGTCTTAGAAATGCCATTAACAAGGAGCAATTCAGAAATAATAAAAATGGGTTTAATGCTATGCCTTTTCGCTTAAGTGAAATAATAAAGGATCGGGAAGGATTATTATTTTGTAAAAATTGATGTTTTACATACTCTTTTTAAGCATATTCGTGTGGTACCATTTCTTATGAGCAATACGAGCATTTTTTTTTAGTAAAAAAGTAATTAAATTAAATTATTTTAAGTATCTTATGAGAGGTTTCCTTACTGATTTCGCAAATGCCCTTTATTAGCATAATAAAGAATACATGATTAACTGAACATTTCTATTAAAAATTTCTCAAGTCGCTAGTGTACTCTATTTTCATAGTGGGACTGTCTGACCGATTAACGCATGCAATGAATATTTATAGTTGAATTTATTTAATTTATTCGTAATAAAATTAGATGGGGTAAATGTACCAGTAGTCGGCAGTTTTATTTCATACTGGTCTCATTAGAAGTGGGAAAGTATTGTTGAGATGATGTTTAGTTATTACAGTTCTTTGATAAATTTAGATTTAGATCCATTTATCAACTCTGAACATTAAAATAACAAATTATAAGTAATTTAAATATTTTGTTTAAATCTTCGATTTTTCCAGTGCTCGGCAAAAAAAATTATCCAATTGTCGGCATTAAAATTTTTGTTAAAGGAAAGAAGTTTTGGAGCTATGCTTGGCATTAGCCCAATGGGGCCAGTATCTGACCATTTGTTGAGAAAACCAGCAGGACTGTTAGTGTTTCCTTTTCAATTTCCTTTTGGACACTGTAAACGTTTCTATATCCTTTTGGGTGCAGAACTTTCCAGTTTTGAGCATAAATTAACACTATTTTTACCACGATTGTTTGTATACCTATTTCGACCAAAAGGTGTCTTTTGACACCTTTGCGTTTGAAAGCAAATAATTATTAAAACATTTCCTATTGCTATTCCTATTCTTCTCAAAAAACAATCGAATATAAAAATTATAACGGGGAATTCTAGCATTTTCGAAAATTTCGAACTTCACAGAATTTCCAATTGCACACAATTTCCATGGCTTGGTATAATAATCTAAATCTAATCTAAAAATCTAAAAACAAGTTATAGTTCTGTCCAAATGTATGTTAGTGTAGTTTCTATATATTTTTTATTTCTTGCTGTAAGAATAATCGTAAAGGTGTTAAAAGACACATCATGGTAGAAATATGTATATTATGTACGCATATACTAATCCAAAATAAGTTGGAGGAAGATGATACCGCTAAATAAATTTAAAAATTATTATCAGAATTATCAGAACACAAATTGACAAAATTATTCATCCCATTCAAATTTACTCATTTCATAAGACAGCAAAACTATTTTTTCTACCAAAATCAGTTTTAACTTTAATAAATAAAGGTTGCTTTATTTACTGGTACATGCCAACATATGTACGTGCATTTACCCTGATAATAAACCTATAAGTTTATGTAATAAATTTTGTCCAAACGTCCAATGTGAATGATTTCTTTCAGTGTAAATAGTTGAAATATTTTTTGGCGTTCATAAAATAGACTCCATTTCATTTTGGCTTAACGGTATGTATATACGTTTAGCATTTTACCTCATGGCATTGTTTAAATCACTAGAATAACAACAACAATACCACCAACAAATCTCATTCAATATTAGCCGATGATGTTGAAGTTGATTATTGTGCACAGGAATTCTGATTATATTTCTATCTTTTTTTTTTTTATTTGTGCTTTCCTTATTTTTCTCCTTATTTTTCACAACTGTAGTGTAGTTTTTTAATTATTTGGATTTTTCTGTTTTCATTTTAGTACAATTCAGTTGTTCCAAGTGTTAATATATACAAAATAAAAAACTTTCCCGATCGCAGATCGCAACGTGTACAAGCCAAATACACTCTCTCTTCATCTATTTAGTTTTTTTTTTTTAGTTTTTATTCTCATTCTTACATAATAAAAGTAAATTCCTATTATAATCTATTAAAAATTCAATTAATTTTAGATTTTCAACACATTTATTCGATTTTCAATTTTACAAACGTCACGTTAAATTTTATAAAACAAACGCGGAAAAACAAACAACGAAGAAACTGAATTTTTGTCAAATTGGTGATACATGGAAATAAAAAATTTGAAGAAAACAAAACAAAAAAACAAAAAAGAAAAAAGAAAAGAATTAATGGAAAATAAATAGAAAAAATAAAATTAATATTGCACAAAAGAAATATGTAGTAGTGAAACAGAGTCAGAGTGCAAAGAAAAATTAGGGAATATAAGATATTTTTTATACATCGAATACATACATATATTTTAAATGAACGTGTTTTTGTTTTGAAAAGAAAGATTTGAAGTAATAATAAAAGAAAAAATTAATATAAAATATAAATAAATAAATATTAGATTTAAAAAATAAAAAAATTTTAAATATAATTTGAATAGAAATACATATGTATGTACATATATATGTATGTATGTATGTTTTATGCATATCCATATACACTTATAATACGATATTGATGTACTTATGTATGCCTGTTTATCGAAATATTCGAATGTTTTAGTAAGTGTTTATAAATTCTTTATGATAGAGATACATTGAGAATGTTTAGAAAAACCGAAAGTAAAAAATAAAAATTTCGATTTTAATTCTCACTACGTAAACAATATTAAAACAAGCATATAAATTAAAAAATACCCATGCCCATATGTATGTACGTACGTATGTGTATGTAATTATATAGTATATAATCACATACATATGTGTGCATGTATGTATATATACATACGTGTGTATTTAATGAAATCAAATTAAAAGTATGAACTACATATGAACTTTAAAAGTCTTTTACAAAATATACAATATATGTACATATATAAATTACATATACATACATATATACATATGTATACAGTGGAACTTCGACAATCCGGACACATATAGTGTTGGGCACGTCCGGATTATCGAGTTGTCCGGACTACAGAAGTGAAAATTATTAATTAAATTAATTAATTAAATAATTATGTGTATACAATGATTTATTAAAAAAAACCTAGTCATTTTGTGCTGATTAATTTGTTAAGGTGGTTGATTTGTGCTTTTTGCTCTAGCCTTTTCAACAATAGAACATACATGCATACTTAGTTGACCATTACAACCCTTAAGTGAGGATTACGGCCTAGCTTCTCACAGCACTCATATTGTGGGTGTTAATTTCATACATGAGTGGCGGGATCTACAGTTTAACGTCGACTCCGAACGACAGATTTTTTGAGAAGCACTTCATGTCAGTTTTATTTAGTCTCAGAAATATGCTGAGACGAAATCGCCGAAGAAATACTTTTTTTCATATTTTGTTTTGTTGCCAGATACGAACACGGGCTTTCCGTCTAATAAGCCAACACACTACCTACTTAGAGTACAGCGACTTCAGTCCACTGAATTCAAACTCAAAATAATCTTTGTTTTTGCGTCCATTGCTACAAAGTCGTCTTCAGAGCCTGTGAGCAGCACTGGCGATTGTTTCTTTTCCTTTAGCGTGTTGTATTATTTCTGCATCGAAAAAATCTAATGAAAATTCATTTGCACTAGTTGCCGAATCATTGATATCTTCTTCAGTTATATTATTATCGGGTCGAAATAAATTGTTTTATTTTCTCTTTATTTTGTGTTTAATGTCGCAAATCGTTGATTTAGGAACATGGAATTTTTCGTTAATCTGCCTAATAGTGTTTCCTTCATCAAGACTGTAAAATAGATATCAAACTTTTCCTTTAAAGTTACTGTTTTATGTTTGCGTTTATTATTTAAAGATATGGATGACACTTGGTTTGAAGTTAGACGAACACGCTTGCGAAAGAATGCACCTAAACTGAAGTAATGATAGAGTAAAATGTAAATAAAAGTATGAATAACAAAACATGAGAGTTAAAAACAGAAATTTAAATTTTTTGTCCGGATTGTAGAGGTAAAAATTTTAAGTTGTGCGAAATGTAGAAGCGTCCGAATTATTGGAGTGTCCGGACTGGCGCATGTTTTTACTATCGCAGTTGTACTGTATATGTATTATACATATTTGAAGGCTCAATTCCATCATTTCATTATTCTGGAATAATGTTTTTTAGATTTCACAAAATACCGCCTTCGGCAATAAAATGAAAGTTAACATCTTTTATTTGATAAAAGTCTACATTTATTGTTAGTAATTATATGTAGTAATATATAAAAAACCATGTTCTGTAATTCATTGTTACATAAAAGAGAATAAATTATGAAAAAAAAAAAATGTAATAAATAAAAATCAAAAACTAACCAAAGTAGAAAATAGTTAATTTTTTTATAAATACATTCGTATGTATATAGGTTCCCATCGATCTTGTTGAGAATATTGCTGTTGATGGAATTAACGTTAATATTTGTGGATGCTAGTTGAAGCTGAAGCATCACGTTGCAACTGAAAACACATATTAGTAGTTAATTTTAGAATGTAAACATGTCGCCAAAGGTGTGATGATTTTAGACATGCTGGCTTTGATCCCAAAAAATGGAATTCTAGCTGTTACAGTTTTTAGATATACAGGGGCCTAATTCTGGCAGTCGTGATCGAAATAGCTTTCGAGTTAATAGAAATTTCGAAAGTGGACTTATTTCTAATTCTGTTAGTCGATAGTTAACGAATCGATATTATTTTTCCAGTGTTGTGAAATGTTTTCCAACACTGCACTCTTTTGTAAACAATAACATATGTTTGTAAAGTGGTAAGCAATTCAAAAAACCAAAAACTAATTTTTGTAAATTAAAAAGGTATTGTAGTTTTGAATGAATTTATATTTTCCGCCCTTTCCTTTAATTGTAAAGTTTTTTGTTTTATTACAACTGTTGAATCTCGTTTTTCTTCAGGTCGAACTTTTTAATATTTATTTCAATAATGTTGTCTAATCTTTTTAACACTTTATTGTGGTATAGGTATGTCTGTAGCCGTTATATTTTTTTGAGATATTAATTTTTACCATTTCCTTTGGATTTACATTTTTTAATAACCAATTCTTTTTCGATTTCTTCTTCATTGTCTTCAATTTCAGTACAAGAGGAAATATTTTTACTATAAACTTCTTCATTATCAAATAGTGTGCAGGCATAAGTAAATGAATCCTGACGAGATGTATTACTTTGTGATGGAGATTCAAAGATGTTATCACTTCAATCTTTTGCTTCTGATCAATCTTCTCCTTTTTTTATTTGTATATCTGATCCTAAAGTTCTAATATTCTTTAGACCTTAAACAGCAACTTCTATGTCATTAGCATAGTTTGGCATCCTTTATTGGTGGCCTAGAAGCATTAAGTTTGGTAGTAAGCAGCTCCCAAAGTTGGTTGCCTTTGCTTTTTCTTGTGCAGTATTCGGCAATATACTTTCTGCCAAATTCGTATAATTAGCCATAAAGTCTCCCATAATCTATTTTTGTATACCATTTACTTTTGTTAATTTTAACCTAAAATGCTAAAATTTTAACTATTTTCTTTAGTTTTTAAAAAATTCTTACTTACATTTTCTTTTTTTTATATTTTGTTAACAAAAAAAGCTTTATTCGATAGGTATTTTGCTTACGATTAAAAACTCGCAACATTGCATTCGAACAGTTGCACGCTATCGACTGCTATCATTAGAAATGTCGACACATATTAATCGATATCGACTGACAGAATCCCAAAACTAAAAAAAATCCAACGTATAAATATTAAATATTATCAGCAAGTTTATAAAATTTAATTCCTTAAGCATAAATATTAAGTAAATACTATTATTACATTTTATCTTTCAGTTTAACTAAGTTTTATTAATATTTTTCTTTAATAAATCATCAGAAATATCAAAACCACTTTGAAAATTTTAAGTGGTTTCATTCTGAAGAAATTTTTCGTTTTTCGTGTTCTAAAGACTCTATATTCGGAATTTAAACCACTTTCGATGGGAATTGCGTTCTGTGACATGGCTACTTCACGTGAGAGGCACCACCTTACTATAGTTGAATACTCTGTTATCGTTTTCTAGATAGGTAGATTTTTATAATTAGTTCATATGGGAGGTGCCACGCCCGCTTTTATTGTCCAAAATATTTATATTTAAACAGAAGTTACTTGTAAAAAATTTGGGGACTCTGGCTGTTACAGTTTTTCAGATATACAGATTTTCGTATTTACTTTATATGGGAAGTGCCACACTCACTATTGCTAGTTTGCCCATTTTTGTCCAAAGTATTTATATTGAAACTGTAGTTACTTGTACAAAACTTGAGGTATCTTGCTGTTATATTTTTTCCAATATACCCATTTTATTATCTTATAATAGCAGTTATGGTATTGTTGCATATGTGGGTGGGGCACCTCGCTCATTTGAAATATCAAAATAAATATTATAATAAATAATAATAATGAAAATAAATATAATAAAAATATTTTGTTAACAATTACAATTGTTTCAGACTTATATGCCATTAAAAATAAAATATAAAAACAAAAAGTAACAAAAAAGTGTAAATTAACAAAAATAAAAATTTTTCATACAAGTGCAAATGCATTAGTTTTAAGCTATTTAATTCTTTGGATTCCAACAAAAAGATTTAAGCATCTAACATGTAATCTGATAGGCTTGAACGAATTTTCTTGTCAACATGCCCTACCTTTGAAAAACACTTCACTCAATCAACATTTGTTGGTAAAATATTTCCAACATCGCTGTATGCAGCTTGTAAATTTTTACCTCTAGCACCTACTGATATAAATAAATCTTTTTCTTTGGACAGTTGAGTAACTAAATTAGTTACCCTATTAGGAGCGTATTCCTCATCTGAAATGCTATTATCGAAGTTAAGTGATATAGAATTTTTTTTCAGGACCTTTTGTAGGGTCAAAATACATATGAATTTACAATCCCGAAAAATCCTGTGACAAGTTTTTAAAAATCTCAGGATTCGGGATTTTGTGAATCCTGAAAATCTCGGGATTTCGGGTTTCGAGATTTCCCGATTGGCATCCCTAGTATGAAACAACGTGTTATTTATCAGAAGGTTGCGGAGTGCTTTCTCTCGTAGTATGTTGAATTGAATTTGTAACAAACTCAAAATCTTCCTCAATTTCATCACTATGTTTGAATTTATTGTTAATCGGTAAATTTATTCGTAAAAAAAGAGATTTTGTCCCATAGGTAACCTTTTCATAAACAGTCATATATATCGGAAAATGGTCGGAATTAAGATCCAATTCGTTTTCGAACTTGAAACACGACTTTGATATCTTCTTTATTATAAAGAAATCTATACGATCAGGTATTTTACTACTCTCTGTTGGCCAATACGTTGGTATACCCATTGACACAACTTCACATCACGTTTCCAAAATTGCTTGATATAGTTCCTTTTTCTTAGGGGTATACAAAAGGAATCCCCAGTAAGTATTCTTAGCATTAAAGTCTTTACCCATAATGAACCTCGAATCATTTGTTATTAGATTTTTATAATCAATTGATTTAATTGAGTGGCGCCGACGGCTATAAACTGACCTTGGCAGCAATTCCTGTAAGTTTGTTGCTAATAGAACTGTAGTCGCTTGAAATTGCTCAGTACTTGGCTTTTATTCCTTCTTAGAACCGCACTTCCCCTTCTAGCTATGTTTGGCGGTGATATACTTCATAATTTCTGAATTATAAAGGATCCTCTATTGAAATGACTTTCTGAGATAAGGCACATATCAATCTTTTCATAATTCATAACTACTTCTTCATCAGGTCATTAGAATTGCATAACATAATTTTCATTCCCATTTTAAATTTAATCTTGTTGCGTTATCTATTCTAGTACGTTTAAACTATATTCTATAATTTTGAAAAACTCTTCCTATCTACTTCATTTACTTACCACTACTACGTTTATTTATTTGTTGGTCGTTCTTATCATTTAATCGTTTTGAATTAAAATTTTCACATATTTGCCTACTTGGTGTATTACAGGATTTCAAATTATTATTACTCCGTTTTTGAAGTTCGCGTGGACTATCGCAATTGGAGCTTGACTAATTTCGTGATTACATTTAAAAGTGCTGTGTTTTCCCAGCTCATTTTACAAAACGCAGTTATTTATTAAAATAATTTTTCGTATGTCCAAACGATTGACACTTTCTGCACTGTGGGGCTAATTTTTGTTGTTTCACTGATTCCACCTGTACAATTGTATTAATTATCTTCTCTGAATTCAAATGATACTCTGCACATATACAGTGGTTCTTTTGATGTCTATTAAAATTTATTAACACGTTCCCTGCCACGTGTACCGTTTTCGGTGCACGCTGAACCTCAATGTTTATATCCAAAATTTAATTATTAGTAGGACTATTTTATGTAACGTAATGATGTTTAGAGCAATTTTAGAGTGATGTATCGATAACGGTACACGCGGCGTGGTCATTAGTTATGGGAACTTTTGAACTTTTATTGAATACGATAGTTGTATATGCGTCGATTTTATACAATGCAAGAATCAATAGTTTAATTTCACCTTTTAAAATATAGAAAGTTATTAATTTCACATTTATGTAATACAAACAATGACGGATTTTCTGAAGAAGATGACCAGTCCTACCTTCTAGAAGTACACCATGAGTTGCAAAACTGTAATGGTAGACCAGTAAAAAGATTCAGCCATTCCATGGTATGCAGAAAGTATGAAAAATTATAATAATGTACTCAAACTTGAGTAAAATATATATTTTGTTTTGTACATTGCCCATATGTACGTTATTCCATATGAAATAAATTTAATTTTTTATTGTTGTTTTGTGCATTTTGCCCTTTGAATAGTAATAATTTTGAAAATAAAATAGATTTTTTCAAAAATAAAAAAAGAACATGTATTTTTAAAGATTTATAAAAGTAGTTGTCGTGTACCGAAAATGGTACACGTGTCCTAGAAATGACACCTTCTCATAAACGGCTTGGCAGGGAACGTGTTAACAGCTTCAATGGCGTTAAGTCCCTCCGATCGCAAGTCGGCAACAATGGTATCACATGTTTTCTAATAATGTAAGTCGTTGATCATAATTGTGGGTTTTTAATGAAACCTCGTTAAATTTATCATTTATATTTTATTATATTATATATATTTTATTTAAATTTATTTAATATTATGGCAACATTTGATGATGTTTAATGTATTTATTTTAAATTAAAAGTTACAATCTATTGATTGTTTTAGATCGAGTCTTCTGTTCGTGTCAAGTGCTGAGTAAGAACTAACTCAAAAAATGTCCGTTGGCTAAGTCGCAATTCAACGAGTCCTTCATACTCAAAGTTGTCTCAATTAGTATGTCGCATTATTCAATATTTCCATCCACTTCTAGACCTACGTCCGTTAATTCCCAATCCCACATAACTTTTATTGGTCTTGTTGTTTCTTTTCAAAATTATGTTAATCAATTTTGTAATGTTCCTGTAATCATTTAAATAAAAAGAAATTATCTTATATGATCCTTTAGTTAATAATTTTATCAGGAACTTATTATTTATTTTGGCGGTGTTTCACGACTTTCGAGAGATACAACTGTACATTATGCACCGTTGTAGGAAAATTAGGCACTTGATTGCTTCTTTCGAAGCTTTTTTGCTCTCGGCAACCGAACATCTTCGTCGACGCCAGCATTGCCAGTAACATTTTTAAACTTTTTATTTCTGGGAGTTGCCAGAAGCTTTGAGAAGAAAATCATCGTATGCAGATAAAAAAATCATATTTTATTGAAAAAAGTCATCATTTTTTAATATGTACAAAATTTTATTTAAAAATTATTATTGGAATAAGTATGTTAACATATGTATTTAAATTATTATTGTTTAAAGCATTTATGAAGAAACGTGTACTTATGTTTATGTGTTGACAAATCACACATTCACCAACCAGCGAATAGAAAACTTAGAAAAACATACAACTGATTTCATTAGAACAATAACTGTATCTATTGATATATAAGAAAGCTTAAAAAAATAAATTCAAATTAAAAAGTACATTTACTTTAAAAAACAAAAAAATTATTAAGAACTATTACTACAATACAGGTATTTCCCGACTTACGAACGAAATAGGATCCTGGGGTTCAGTCGTAAGTCAAATTTCATACAAAAAAATTTAAGAAAAAAATTACATACTGTACAACTAATTTTGAGGGTCCGGAGAAATGAAACTACTATTTTAGGGATTCCCATCAACTACATATTTGTCTTCTTTAAGCATTTTCTAAGAATAAAATGGGGAAAAAATGGTCGTAAGTTCGAATAGTCGAATCTTAAGTCGGGGACCATGGTATAAGAAATATAGAAGTTAGTTTCATTGTCTCTTTATTTTTTAAAATTCACCATCTGACATGCTTAAGGATTATCACGTTTTCGTTAAAATAATGCTACCTGATAAATTTTAAATTTTCCACATTTTCTACGATAATAATAAATTCAATTCAACTGAAAAATATTTTGAAGAAATTGTATATTAAAGTATTTCTGTTTAAATTGGAATCAAAGGTTGCGGAGTGCTTTCTCTCGTTGTATGTTGAATTTATTGTCCGAGGGATGTTTACATAAGCCTAATGCCGGTTTTTTATAAATTTGGAACATTTAAATTATAAATTACACATTTGTCATAAATAATTTGTTGGGACTATACAACAAAATTATAAATGTGACAACGCTACATATATAGTTTGGAAAAAATGAAACTTTAAAAAACCATATTTTAAAAAATAAAGAGGGAATGAAATTACCTTTTATATTTCTTATACTATGGTTGGGGACTACCTACACAGCATGGATGGAAAAGTTGGTACAATTGTACTTTTTTTTAGCACTATTTGAAAGCAAAAAACACCATAGCACCTCAATGACTAATTTAGCACTATTTAAAAATTTTGTCTTCTTTATTCCATTACTCAAATATTCTGCCTCATCACTGTATAATTTATAAAACGAATATTATTAATTTCACTTTCATCAGCAAATGTAGAAAGGATATTTTCGTACCAAAATTTAATAAAGTGCCTTTCATAATTATAGCACCACCATAATTTCAATAATAACAGACAATGAATATAAAATTGTCTTCAGGTTATATGAAAAAAAGTGGAACTTAGATGGGCTAGATGGTTGTCGATACTACTGGCGTGACCTTAGAAAGGAACCAAAGTGTTTTACTAAAAGAAATTTTGGGGGAGGTAGGTAGTCTCATGATTTTGGGTATTATTTCTTTAAGTGGCTGACTCGAACTTCGGTTTCCATTTACGCAAATGAATAGTACAGAGTGCAATATTATTCTTAGCTGTAGTTTGCCCTCCTTCTTGAGAGAAAAAAATATATTTTTCAACAGGACAATGCCAGAATTCAATAGAATGGTTTCGTCACCAATTTATTGAGGATTTATCGTGGCAGCTTTCTATTCTTATATGAATATTATTGAAAATGTTTCCCCAAACGAATTCCCCATTCTTATCCGCAGAGTTTATTCAAGTTCAACAGACAGTTTACCAGTGTTGAAGTCGCCGTGGTCTAGTAGGCACTGTGCTTATTAGACGTAAAGCCAGGGTTCGAGCCCCAGGCCGGACATCAAAATAAAATACAATAAGTATTTTTTCGGCGATTTCTGGCAAAAACTCTGATAGTAAAATTAAATTGCCATGAAAAGTTTCTCAAAAATCTGTCGCTCGGAGTCGACTTTAAACTGTAGGTCCCGCCACTTATATATAAAAGTAACACACACAACATAAGTACATAGTGTGAGAAACTAGGTCAATAATCCTGACTGATGGGTTGTAATGACCAATTATGTATGAAGATTTCAAATTAAAAATAATCGAAGAGTGGGGGAAAATAGACAGAGAAATATTAAAATCCTTTATTACGAGTATGAAAGATGAAATATTTAGTTTAACATGCTCTAAGGGCGGGTTTACTAAGTCTTAAGTATCAATGTTTTTGGTAAATAAAGCAGAAACAACAAAAATTAAACTGGCGCTATAATTATGCGAAGACTAAAAGACCTTAATTTTTATACTGAAGTAAAAACTACACTAGGTTAGGTCGGAGTGATAGCTCTGATATCACAAAACTCAGTTGAGCACGCATAGCGGCCCGTTTTGTGATGTTACGGGGGAAAGCTACGCTAAGAATTTGAAAAATTTACTGTTATATTTCCTTTTATATTAACACTAGACATAATGAAATATTGTGATGTTGTTATTATAAATGTACTTTTTTAGAAATTTAAAAAATTAGGGTGATGCTATAATTATGAAACGCACTATATAAATCAAAGGAAGAAATGGACTATTGGCTTTGACTGTCTCCAAATGAATCCAAACAATGAATTTATCAAAGTCATTTAATTTGTGTTGCTACAATTTTGAAATAACAAATAGTTTGCTAGCAAAAAATGTATCATAAATAGGGACTTAAAATTTAGATTACATTAAATTATTAAAGTAAGTTTTTTCAGTTTACCTATTATGTACCTTTTTGTTACAAAAATGTATGTAAAACGAATTGTCATTTATATTTTTATTTAATTTTTAATAAAAAAGAAAAAACAGTGAATTTAGTACAATCGGACTGGAAAAAGGACAATATTTTGTGAAAGCTAGTACAATTTGTTAAGATCAATTTCCCATCCCTGCTACACAGGGTTTCATATTTTTAATTTGTACTCTCACGAATATAACAGATAGACAGATATGTTCTTTAATAGCCCATTTACACTACAGCGAAATCTAGTAGTTATGAGATTTCGAGCCAAATCTAGTTGATTTTAACTAGATTTCCCATACAAAACAAAATCTACTTATTTAGTAGATTTCGGCAAAATCTACTCAAAATCTAGTAAAAATTCGAATGCGACTATGTGTTTTGCCAGATAGTACTTAAAAATACAACGCTGCGCTGGAAAATAATGACATTTTAATTCAAAATAAAAACAAACAAATTAACCCTTATCCTGTATTAATGGGTCAAAATTGCCCAAACAATTTTTATTCCTCATTTATTCTTTAAATACTCAGCGGATTTTTTTTAAACTTTTGTACAATTAATAATTTAGTGAATGCTATTCAAATTTAAAACTTATTGTAAGTCGTTTCACACATTGTAAGTCGTTTCACAAAGCGTATGTAAAAAAATTTACGCAAATGGTACTTTTGGGTCTTGACAATTTCATAACTAGCAACAAACCAAAGAAATGTAAGTGAAAGCGCAGCATTCCAAACTGTAACAATCCCAAAAAAGAGAATAAGTAGTGTAAATACGAGTATATTATTCGTTTATGTGTTTTTGAAGTTGCCACTTTTGTCCAAATCGTTCTAACAACACCAAATATGGAAATAAATGTACCGAATGTCAAATATGTATTTGCAGAAAGCATTTCTGAGACCAATGTTGTATGTAATGAATGTAAAATATAAAATGTGTTATATTTTTGAAGTACAGGATAAGGGTTAAAAATAAAGAAAATAAGGAACATCTTCCTCCCAGAATGACTCGTGACTAACCTGCGGATTAATATTTTTATTATTACCTATTTTGCATATGCTTACATCTAATACTAATGCATTTGCAATATTTTTTAAATGTATGTCCTATATTTTTATTTTTTTTTATTGGTATTAAACTAAGTTTTGGAAATATTATTGTTTTCTTTTAAATTTCAGTCAGCTGTTTTTGTTATTAAAATGAAATCTCGCTACTGTCAAATAATTCCAGTGTAAACGATCTAGATTTGGAAGAAGATTTTAAATCTAATCTACTAGATTTGGCTGTAGTGTAAATGGGCTATAAGGTCTTTATTTCCCAAACAATGATGCATTTTTATGCACATGCATAGATACGTTTGTTACAGGGAAATAATTGTAAAGTAAATAAAAGCAACCAATAATAAGCTGATACCAGACTTAACTTCACTATGTAGTACAATTACAACGAAAATTGTTCTCACTTCAAATATAAAAATCATAATTTTTATAAATTAAAAATCATAAGTTAAGAAAAAAATCTTCAAATCATATTTTGGTTGAAAAATCATTAAAAATATGATAAAAATCATCATTCTGGCAAGGCTGCTGGGAAAAAACCTTTTTTTACACTACTGAATTCATATGGCAATACTGAAAATGTAGCTTCAGTAGTAAAACATGCTCTTACAACATAAAGCATTGTCCAGTTACTTCACAGGCAAACGAGTGCTGTTGTATACCTTTTTTTTAGGTTTAGGTCTTAGTGGTAGCTCGGATATCACAAAGCTCACTTGAGCACGCATGGCGGCCCGTTGTGATGCCACAGGTGAAACGCAGTCCCTGTACTAATCAAGTTCCGCCAAATCAGGGAAAGGAAGAAGTTGATCAGCGCAAGGGCTGCACAACAAAAGCACGACTCCCCCTTACTGGAAAACCAGCCAGAAAATTTGATGAACGAAGCTTTATCCTTGATATTAATAGATGATAGCTCCGTCAAGCTAACAAGGAATGGGGAGCCAAATAACCTATATCTACACCTAGCAAGAGACGGGCACTGGCAAAGAAAGTGAATAACGCTTTCCTCTTCCTCAGTGGACCTGGATCCACGGCAGAAGTCGTTAAAAGGGAGCCTCATTCTCTCGGCGTGCCTACCCATGATGCAATGACCCGTAAGCACGGCCACTACAGTCGAGATGACATCACGACCGAGACCAAGTAATCGGTTGGTACGCCTTCCATCCATCCTGGGCCAGGTAAGTCTAGCGGTGGAACAGGACTCCTCATTGACCCAGGGTAGGTTGGCGTCCCGAAGGAACCTCCGCGCAATGGTCAACTTGACCGAGGCAAGTGGCATACCCATCTCAACAGAAGAGGATTCCGGAAAAAGCGCACCAGCTATGGCGAGCTCGTCGTGCCTTCAGTTTCCCGGAATATCACTGTGCCCGGGGACACCCACCAGAGAGACGCCGGTGAAGCGCCCCGAGACTAGGTCGAGACAGCGGCGACATTCCCTAACGATCCTAGAGTTGATCACGAAACCTGACAGAGATTTTATCGCAGCCTGACTGTCCGAAAAGATCAAGACGCAACTGAAAGGAGCATCGTTAACGAGCATCCATTGAGCGGCCCGGTAAATTGCCATCACCTCCGCCTGAAACACACTGCAGGAATCTGGCAGACGGAGAGAAATATTCAGGTCCAGTTTCCCAGAATAGACACCACTTCCAACCCCAACCTCGAGTTTAGAGCCGTCAGTACATATATCCAGGACATCCGGGGGGACGATCGTATCAGGATTCCAGTCATCCCTAGTCGGAATCAGAGAGTGGAAACATCTATCAAGACAATGTTCAGCAGGGAAAAAGTCCATGTTCCCAGGGACCACCGGGGCAATCTCCAGAATTGTGGAGTGACCAGAAGGTACAATGTGCCAACGAGAGAGAGCATTAAGTCTAGTCGCAGCAAACTTGGCCACCTGCTTTGCGAGAAGCACAGTAGGTAGCCAGTTTAGCATAGCGAACAAGGCTTTCTGGGAGTGGTGCGTAGAGCACCAGTTATATGAATGGCGGCAGACCTTCTGACATTGTCAAGAAGTCTGACGTTATATTGTCTGTCCAGAGTAGTCCACTAGAACGCAACACGGTATAAGAGGTTGGGTTCGATGAGCGTGGAATATATCCAACGCATGATCCTTGGGCGAAGACCCCACCTGGTTCCGACCGCACTACTGCAGCAGTAGGCAGCACATGCCACCTTGCGTGCCCTAGCAGCCAGATTCGCCTCCCAGTTCAGTTTGGGATCGAGGATCAGGCCCAGATATTTGACCTCGGCACTCAACGTGAGTCTGGTCCCACCTATCCTGGGAAGGGAGAAGGTCGGAATTTTATATTTCCTCGTAAAAAGAATCGTATCGGTCTTAGAGGGGTTAATAGACAGTCCAAAATCCCTACACCAGTCTAACACGATTGACAGCACCAAGTTCAACTTGTCCGACAGTGTCTGCGGTGTACCCTGAATAAATGAGAAATACACATTTCAGTGCACTCGTAAAATCAAGAGCAACAGAAAAGAGTGCACTACAGTATTGCATTCAGTGAAGGGTAAGCTAGCAGAATGCCTTGTGCACACCTCTAGTATGTACATATATATGTACATCACAAAAAGCATGAGTAAATATTATAAAAATTAAATTTTTTCATATATTTTTCTGATTATAATATTGTTACGTTTTTACCTTTTTAAAAACGTTTATGTATGAGTTCGTTGATTGCAAACCAAGTAAAAACAAATATGTGTTTATTTTAATGAAACTCTTTATTATTTACACTTCTTTTATGTGCCACTGTCCAAACTTATACAAAATACACAACAATAACTATAACAGTATGTGCTCGTTTGATACTGTTCTCTGCTTATAACCTTTTTATAAGCAACAGCACTTGTTCGTTATTCTCTGCTTACAACCTTTATGTAAGCACAACACTTCTGCTCGCGTTAACATTAACAACTCTTCGGTAGACTTTTCTACGGACGCAACTTGTCTTCACACCGCGACTGACTAGTTCATACGCAACTGCACACAAGGCTGACTGAACTCACACTGAACTGGTTGTCTGCTTTCTCTTGCCATTTTATATGCGAACGTCTTCAGTCTGATGATGGTTCTCGAAGTAGAAGTTTCGCGTTCGTGACTTCTAGAGAATTCTATAGCTACTGCACCAAGGTAGATTTATATAAGGTAGGAGCGTCTCTACATCAAATACAACAATGCAAAAACAACAGGGATTTTGTTTTTGTTAAAGAGAATGCGGAATGTCAAAAAAATTAACCCTCAAACCTCCATAGGAAATTAATAAAATCAATTAAAAATACTATATAAATTTTATATATTGAAGTTTCTTTTCATTTTTATGTCATGCTTAACTCCGCACCTATAAATTAAAAAAAATTATTCCATGCAGTCAATAACATTTCCACTTTATGTAAATGACATATTTTTATATGGCCATCGAGAAAAATTGCAGATGTAAACGTTATTTGTCATTGCTCATAGTTTAGGCACCTAGGAGAACTCGAAATCTTTTCTGGGTAATTCATCACTCTCGTCTAAATAAATTTTAATATAGTAGGTCTAGGTTGTAGTTTAAAAGATATATGTATATAGTGTTAAATATTATCAGTCATCTTACAAAATTTTTTATAAAATTGGCTTTGAAATAGTAATCTTGAACAATTTCTAGAGTGCATATCGTTAAGGATACATACGGTACGAATGAGGGTTTATAAATGCGAAAATGATTATCGAAACAACAACATTTTGACATTTTAAACCTCATAGCTGTAGACATACGGTTATCGTAAATAAATCTACCTTGTACTGCACTATTTGTTGTTGCGTCTTCTTACTTGTCCATCCCTTTTACTCTCATGCTTGTTGTTGCTAGTTTACTTATGCTAAGTTCGATGTATGTGTTAGTGTGTATTTGTGTCCTGTGTATTGTGTACGCATTGTCTTGGTATTTGTAGCTTTTGTTTATCGTTAATGTTAAACGATATTAGGTCGTTTCGCTATGCGTAACAATATGATAAATTTGTTAAATAAATAGTTTCATTTTATAAAATTTACATACAATTTGAGATTATTGAAATAAAATCGCTTTGTTGCTTTATGTACTGAAAACAATGATCTGTATTTCGATATTTTTTACAAACTTTTTTTTACCAATTTATCAAATGACACTGTAAATTTGTAAAAGAGGAAAACAATAATTATGTGTCTTTCATCGCTCCTAACACCCGAGTAATATTTTATTCTGGATTTTAGAGCAGTCGTTATAAATTGATTTTACAAAAAATAAATGCTATAACAACTTTTATTGTCAAAAATTAAATTTTCTTAGTGATTCTGGTAAAAATACTAATGTGGCAAGTCCGAATTATAAATAAGAAAATAGTATTCGCTTGTCGGTTCCATCTTTATTTACTTATACACAGACACAAAATTTGGTTTTCGGTCATTAACAAATACTCGAAATACAATTATTTTAGGCGTCTAGAAAGATTTTTAAATGTCTGTATACGAATTGTTTACGAACATTTATTGTCTCTTCTTTAAAACATTTATACTGACATGAGTTTTACATACATTTTATTTCGCTGAAACCATAAACTACAAGTAAAGTTTTATAATTTTGAGATGCAAAATTATTCATTTAAAAAATTAATTGCATTAATCTAATCAGCTAAGCCAATGACATTGAACTTGAATTAATTTAAATTACCATCAATAAAATGCAAATTGCCCACCCCAGCACTCAACATGCAGCTCTAAACCCTAACAGAGCCTCCTCCAAGCTAGACAGTATCTAGCTTTTGTATTTTGAGGATTTTATTCCGCATTTGGTTTACGCCACACAAACATCTTGCCATCTGAACCATGCAAATTGAATTTGCTCTCGTCAGTGAACAGTTATAACGAATAAAAACTATCACCAAAAATGTATTTTAAGATGTCACCAAATTACTTATTCCCAAAATCTTCTGTTTTAAGCAAATACGATTCGGCAAATTTTATTTTATTTGTTTTTATTCTTAAGGTTAATAAATGGTTTTGTTCTGGCAGCAGGTAGATGTATTTTGTGAAATGTATTACGAAAAGTATTTAACACATTCTCTGCCATGCTGTATGTATATGAGAAGGTGTCATTTTTAGGTCACGTGTACCATTTTCGGTACACGATAACTCCTTTTATAAATCTCTATAAATACATCCTCTTTTTTTATTTTTGAAAAAATTTAAGTTATTTTCATAATTATTAATATTCAAACTGCAAAATGCACAAAATAACAATAAAAAAATTATTCCACATAGAATAAGAAACATAGGACTAGTGTACAAAAGAGAATATATATTTTGTTCTAGTTTGATAACAGTGTTTGTTTTTACTTCACTGTGTTTCACTTTTGATTTTTTGCTTAACTATAACTAAGAGAAAATAAACAAACAATAGGTAACAGCAAAGTGAAAAAATAAAAAATGCTGTTTAGCTATAGTGGTACAGTGAAAAGTTTTCTGCTATCGCAATCAAGCACAGCAATTAATTTCGCAGTGATCCCTACTGCTTACAGCATTTCAGCATTTGCGGTTTGTCTTGTGCTTTTGCTGTGATTTATGCTGTGCTGTTTTACTTTAAAAGCACTGCTTAAGAAATTTTTTTATGTTTGAAATTAACTGTGTGTTTACATCATTCTCCCAGGTCAGACATCAAAACGAAAAAATATTTCTTCGGCGACTTCCTCTCAGCAGATTACTGGCAAAGACTCTGAGAGTAAAAACTGCCATGAAAAGCTTCTCAAAAATCTGTAGTTCGGAGTCGAATTTAAACTGTAGGTCCCGCCACTCATGTATCAAATTAACGCACACAACATAAGTGGTGTGAGAAGCTAGGTCGTAATCCTCACTGAAGGGTTGTAATGGCCAATTATGTATGTATGTTACACCATTTTCTTATATATATTTTAAAAAGTGAAATTGAACTAATGTTTTTGTATTATATAAAATCGATGCTTTTACAACTGTTGTATTCAATAAAAGTTCAAAAGTGGTCCGATAACTAATTACCACGCCACATGTACCGTTATCGGTACATTACTCTAAAATTGATCTAATCATCATTGCGGTACATACAACAGTCCTACCAATAATTAAATTTTAAATTAAAAAGTTCAGCTTGGCGTAGAAATGAGGTTTAGTGTACACCGAAAACGGTTCAAGTGTCAGGGAGTGTGTTAAGCAAACATCTTTTCCACTGTTTTTTTTCAAAGATATTTTTAGTTCTTAGGCATTGCGAATGATTTTGTCTTTTACCAGGATAATGATCCCAAGCACACTTCGGGTGTGGCAAAGATCTTAACGTAATTGAACTGCTTTGGGAAGAATTAGCTAGAAGAGTATACCAACAACAATTGAACACTCTGAATCCGCTTAAGGCGGCTTTACTGGAAGCGTGGAACTCCATAGAACCTGAGGTATGCTGAAATTTGATAAAATTAATTCCAAAACGTTTACAGTCCGTTCTTGAGAACAAAGGATATGCCACATGTTCTCTTTTGTCATTTTTAGCAATGGTGCTCTTCTTTGTCCGATATGCGTTGAACGCAAAAAATTGAGTTAATTTTCTTATTCTTTATAAAATTACCATTATCAAGAAAAATTTTGTTATTTTTTTTATTAATCTGAAAGGAAAGTATGTATGTAATATTGTCTTTTTAAGTTTTAAGCGCATTCATATCAGACTAATGCTTGTCCAATTATGTGATGACGTAACTGTAGCTCGGATATGTGTTAAGACTTAACGTTATAGCAGAGTATAACGTTAGAGAGATAAAATTCCCTTTAAATGTGTATACATATACAGTGGCTTCTCCCCTTACAGACGTCTTCAATAGGCAGACACCCCCCGATAACGGATGAATTTAAAAATCCCATGTCTTTAATGGCAATTTTGAAACAAACTAACGTCCGTTAGCTGGACTCTTTAAGCACTTGGCCGGACGCGGATAGTACTTTTTTAAATCGTTCTTAAGTACCTCTTCCGTAGCCGGATAAAAATCTAAAAAAAAAAATTAAAATATAAACCAAATACGTATTGTGTAATACGTGGATTGTCTTAGATGTATTCAGGTTTTTTTTTGTATGTATGTTAGTATGTGCATAAGTAAGTAACATTAGTCTGCAATCAAAAGTAGCAGATCCTTAAGTGGACACCTTTGGATTGATATCGTACATAGTGCGAACATTCAGTAGTGCGAACATATTCTAAAACGTGCTAAGAAAAAACAAAACAAGAAATTTTACCAAACAAAATTGTAAAATTTTTGGACCTTGACAAGTGACATGTTTTAATGAAACATGAATTTTGGAAAAAATTTGACAATAAAATTTCGTATTAAATAAGAATTTAGTGAACTTTAAATAACTTTTAGATAATCTTGTTACACATAGCGCAACGACCCAATATCGTTTAACATTAACGATAAACAAAAGCTACAAATACAAAGACCATGAGGCAATGCGTACACAATACGCACGACACAAGCACACGCTAACACTTGCATCGAACTTAGTATAAGTAAACTAGCAACAACAAGCATGAGAGTAAAAGGGATGGACAAGTAAGCAGACGCAACAACAAATAATGCTGTAGCTACAGAATACTCTAGAAGGCGAAAACGCGAACCTTCTACTTCGAGAACCATCATCATACTGAAGACGTTCGCATATAAAAGGGCAAGACAAGACAGGCAGCCAGTTCACAGCCACAAACGTGGCGATTTTTCACTGACTTTGGCGACTAAAATTTTCAATTGGCGACGTGGCGATTTATTTGGCTATTTTTCAAAAATTATTTTTATTATCTTGAAATACTTTTTTAACACTTTAATTTAATAACTTAATGTTCTTATAGTATCCCTCATGTATTATGATATTGTTACATAGTGGATGGCATAATTAATGTCAACAACTAAAACAGTTCATATTTATGGGTTATACCAATGTGTTTGTCATTTCGTACACCTTTAAAATACTACAAAAACAACAAGCTGATTGTTGTGCTTTTTTCAACAAGTGTCAAATTAGTTAACTGTAAATTGAAAAATTAAGAAGTCGCTGTAGTCTAGTAGGTAGTGTGTTGGCTTATTAGATGTAAAGCCCAGATTCGTATTCCAGGTCAGCATCAAAACGAAAAATGAAAAAAATAAATATTTGTGGCACCCTGTGAGAAAAGTAACACTGGGTTGAGTATTAAGTACCGAGTGCTGCAGGTAATCGGTGTTAGCAAAAATCAACATATATATATTGTTCTATTGTTGAAGAGACTAGAGCAAAAAGCTCAAATCAACAACCTTAACAAAGTCAGTCAGTACAAAATAACTTTGTTTTTTAATAAATCATAGTATGTAGATACATTTATTTTATTTTATTTATCATTAATACATATTGTTACATACATATTGTTACGCAAAAATAGACGAAACGACCTATTGTCGTTTCACAATAATAAAGATAAACAAAAGCTATATATACAAAGACAATGCATACACAATACACACTAACACATACATCGAACTCATTATAAGTAAACCAGCTGCAACAAGTGTGAGAGAAAGAGAGACGGTCAATTAAGCGAACGCAACAACAACTAACGAGAACATAGTATATAAACAACGTTGCAGTAGCTATAGAATTCTCGAGAATGCGAAACCGCGAACATTCTACTTCGTGAACCATCATCAGACTGAAGGCGTTTGCATATAAAAGGGCAAGACACATCAAGCAACGCAGTTCAGTGTGAATTCAGTCAACCTTATGTGTAGTTGCGTATGAAGTAAAAGTCGCGGTGTGAAGACAAGTTGCATCTGCAGTAAAGTTTATCGAAGAGTTGTTAGTAAAGTGTTGTGCTTACAAAAAGGTTGTAAGCAGAGAATAACGAACAATTGCTGTTGCTTATAAAAGGGTTATAAGGAGAGAAGAGTATCGAATGAGCATATATTGTTATAGTTATTGTTGTGTACTTTGTATATAAAAGTAGGTGAATAATAAACAGTTTCATTAAAATAACCACATATTTGTTTTTACTTGGTTTGGAATTATCGAATTCATTCTAAACGTTTTAAAAAGGTAAAAACGTAACCATTGGTGTCAGAAGTGGGACTGCAAAATCCAAAAGTGAAAATAAATAATAATAATAAAAAAAATATAATAATAATAATAAATAAATAAAAAGAAACTATCCGAACTAAGAGTGGATCGGCTTAAACGAGAGTTGGGTAAGTTGGAGCTACCAACAGCGGGCACAAATAATGAACTGCAGAGGGGTTAAGGGACATCGAATCCTACGAGTTCGAGGATGAAGACCCCTGCAGCGCCTAGCGGTATCGACATAAATTCGGTGCTGGCCGCAATGATGGAAAGAATGGAAGTAGCAAACCAAAAGCTATTTAAAGCTTCTAGAGCCGAAAATCAGAAACTTTTGGCTGAGTCGCGAAAAAATAGTGCACAAATGATGAAAAGAATGCAATCAGCGGTTTTGTCAAAAATTGTAAAGGAGCTTGAAGGAACATCAGGGAAACTACAGGAAATACATGAGTCGGTCAGCAAAAGAATCTCTGGTGTGGAGAAAAAGGTGTCACATTTGGAAAAGACTGTTGGCACGAAAGTAAACGATGTAGAAAAGACCGTTGACACAAAAGTGAACGATCTGGGAAGGACTGTCGACGGAAAACTCATAATGATGGAGGAAAAGATCAACAACCTCCTGATCCAGCGACCAGAATAAATGCAAGTCGTACCAGAAAGCACCGGCATAATAAGACCAGCTTGCTTTGATGATAGCTCACCCCTATCCGTATTCAAGTTCCAATTTGAGACAGTAGCCACCAAAAACGGATGGGATAATGGAGAGAAGGCGTTGGAATTAATTTTGGCGTTAAAAGGTGTACTAGAGACCATGCCACCCGGCAGTAGAAACAACTATAACGACTTAATGGTGGCCTTTCAGCGCAAATTCGGCGATGAGCACAAGCGGGAGCTGTATCACATGGAGTTGAGATGCCGGGCGCAAAAGGCCAACGAGTCATTACAAGCCTTTGCAATAGAGGTTGGTGCAGCTTACATACCCAGGAGAAAACCACCCGCTGATAGACAACATTAAGACCAAGGTGTTTGTCAATGGTATACGCGACTCCAACATTAAACTGACGGTATTTTCTACGCAGAAGGTAACCTTTGCAGAAACTGTGGCCTTCGCGCTAGCTCAAGAGACCACTCGCGCAATTTCAAAACCACCCATTAGCAGAGTGCGAAAAATGGAAGTCGTGAAAGTAGAGGAATGCCTTTTGAATAAACTTAAAGAAATGTTGAAGCAAGTTTTGGAAGAGAACGGACTAAAGTTAAATGCTTCAACTGTGGAAAGGGTGGTCATTTCCAAAGAAACTGCAAGGCGCCACGCTAGAGATCCAAACCGGTCTCACCAACAAGACGACATGCCGTTGAAATACCTAAGGCTTTTGGTATACACTTTGTTGAAATGAGTAGTCTCAACAGAATCCGAGGAAAACATGTGGAACGCGATGATCATAATGACAGTGAAAATGCCGACGATAAATGTAGTAAAGGACGCAAGAAAATTGAGGACGGTGATTCTCGACTAATGCCATTAGCGGAACCCAACGTGGTAGAAGGGATCATTCCCCAAAGTACAAAGTAGCTGGGACGAGCCGTATAAAATAATTAGGGACCTTTATCTGCGGTACACTGGGTACAGTTCGTTCTCCAATCCGAAACTGCTTGATTACACCCAACCCAGTAAAAACGTCGTTTTAGAATTTCCAGCGTTTTTGTCGGTCCAAAATGTCTTTCGCTAGCTCCATTATGGGACTCCTTTAACACTTCTTTCGTCTTGGAGGAAGTCACTACTAATAGATTGGATAAGGTCTTGCCATCAGCGCTTTTCCATCGTCGATATAGGCATCCGTTTATTAAACGTAAGCTATCCCATAGTGCCCAATATGCTTTTGTAAGACGACCTTCTCCAGATATCACATTTCTAGTAGGTCCTCTGTCCTCTTCCTTAGCTGTTATTATCTTCACCAATATTGGGTCACTCCTTTGCGCTTTGGATCAGTCTTTGTGTGCCTCGATCTGCATTCGCCGGATATCGATGATGGTTTCCTTCTTCTCAGCCTTCAAACAATGTTTACGCTCCAAATTACGAGGTCGGCTCGAGAGAGCATCAGCATTCTCATATTTTACACCACTTCGTTCCACTAATGGCATTAGTCGAGAATCACCTCAATTTTCTTACGTCCTTTACTAGATTTAGCATCGGCATTTTCACTTTGCGTTCTATATGTTTTCCTCGGATTCTGTTGGAACTACTCGTTTTAATGAAGTGTACACTAGAAGCCCTAGGTGTTACAACGGCAGTTGGTGGGACCGGTCTTGATCTTCTGCGTGGCGCTTTGCAGTTTCTTTGGAAATGACTACTCTTTCCACAGTTGAAGCATTTAAGTCCAGCCTTTTGTCCTTTTTCATCCGAAACTTGCTTCAACATCTCTTTAAGTTTATAAAAAAGGCATTCTTTTTCTTCTACGGCTTTCACTTTTCGCACGTTGTACATTTAAATCGTAATAGCGGTCTCTTGGGCTAGTGCGAAGTCCACGGTCTCTGCAAAGGTTGTCTTCAGTGTTGAACACACCGCTAGTTTAATTTCAGGGTCCCGTATACCGTAAATAAACACTTTGGTTTTATAGAACGGGTGATTTTCTCTTGGGTATGCAAGCCGCACCAACCTCTCAACCTCCATTGCAAAGACTTGTAATGACTCATTTGGCTTTTGCGTCCGACACATTAGCTCCATGCGATACAATTCTCGTTTATGTTCGCCGCCGAATCTCCGCTGTAAGGCCACCATTAAGTCTTTATTGTTGTTTATACTGCTGGTTGGCATAGTATCTAGTATCCCAGCTGCTACACCTTTTAACGCCAAAATTAGTTAAAACGTCTTCTCTCCATCGTCCCATTCGTTTCTGCTGGCTACTATCTCAAAATGGAATTTGAAGACGGATAGGGATGAGCTTCCATCAAAGCAAGATGTTTTTATCCTGCTGGTGCTTTCAGATACGACTCGTACTGGTTCCGGTCGCTGGTTCTAGAGGTTGATGATTTTTTCCTCCATCATTATGAGTTTTCCACCGACGGCCTTTTCCAAATGTGACACCCTTTCCTCAACACCAGTGATTCTTTTGCTAACCGACTCCTGGATTTCCTGCAGCTTTCCAGGTGTTACTTCGAGCTCCTTTTCAATTCTTGACAAAAATGCTGTTTGCAGTTTTTGATTTTCAGCTCTAGAAGTTTCTTGTAGTTCAGCCAGGAGTTTCTGATTTTCGTTTCTAGAAGCTTCTTGTACTTCTGCAAGAAGTTTTAGGTTTCTTGCTTGCATTTTCTCCAAAATTTGTTCACTTTCTCTTCAAGACTCAGCTTTAGAAGCTTCTTGAACATCAGTAAATAGCTTCTGGTTTGCTACTTGCATTTCCTCCATCACGGCGGCTAGCAACGAATTTATGTCGACACCGCTAGGTGTAGCAGGAACCTGTATCGCTCGTTCCTCCTCATCCTCGAACTCGTAGGATTCGATGTCGATGCCCTGAGGCTGAAGTTGTTCTCTTAACCGCCTCTGCAGTTCATTCTTTGTGCCCGCTGTTGGCAGTTTCAGCTTACCCAACTATATGGTTTCATTTTTAATCATTTTTTTATAATTTATTTTTACTTTTGGATTTTGCAATCCCAATTCTGACACCAATTGTTTTTGCCTTTTTAAAATATTTTATATGAGTTCGTTGATTGCAAACCAAGTAAAAACAAATATGTGTATATTTTAATGAAACTCTTTATTATTCACATTACTTTTATGTGCCACTGTCCAAACTTATACAAAGTACACAACAATAACTACAACAATATGTTCTCGTTCGATCTCTTCTCTGCTTATAACCTTTTTATAAGCAACAGCATTTGTTCTTTACTCTCTGCTCACAACCTTTTTATACGCACAACACTTCTGCTCGCGTAAACACTAACAACTCTTCGGTAAACTTTATTACGGACACAACTTGTATTCAGATCGCGACTGATTAGTTCATACGCAACTTAACGCAAGGCTGACTGAATTCACTCTGACTGGTTAGTGGTCTTGTCTTGGCCTTTTATATGCGAACGTCTTCAGTCTGATGATGGTTCGCGAAGTCCAATGTTTACGTTCTCACCTTCTCGAGAATTCTTTTGCGACTACATTGTGTGTTGTTGCGTTTGCTTACTTGTCCATCCCTTTTTCTCTCATGCTTGTTGTTGTTACTTGGAAGATGTTCGATGTATTTGTTAGTGTGTACTGTGGAAACATTGCCTCTTATGTTCGCTTTCGTTGTCCTTGCGTTTTCTATGTCTTTCATACTCGTACTGATGGTATTGTTGGCTTACTTATAAATCGTTCGGTGTACATATGTGTTAGTGTAGCTGGTAACTTTTGTTTATTGTGTTTTTATGCGAAACGATATTAAGTCGTTTCGATCTTCGTAACAATATGTATGTTATGTTCGACGTTGTTCGCTTGTAACATATTGTTACATTTTTACCTTTTAAAAACGTTAAAAATATGAGTTCGTAGATTGGAAATAAAATAAATAGGATGATGACGGCCTTCGGGAACAATCTAAAAATGTAAATAACTTGTTTCCATTTTTGTTGTTTCTTGCTTACATTCGTCCAGGCAGAGGGGTTGTTGCTTATGCATTTGTCTATCCGTTATTTTATTTTTTACGCTGCATTTTGTTCTTGGTTGTTTACTTCTTTTGTCCCTTATTTTTGTTTATTCATCGATCTTATAAGCATAAGTTTATTCATCGTTTTATGCATGATCAAGTCCATTTTGTTGTTTGTGGAGCTTTTGTTTATTATTTTAACAACACCATTTCCACTTTCGTAACAAGATAGTAATGAAGTTTATCTTCTTCCTACTGCTTACATCAGTTTTAAGATATCAGTTTTATTATTAGCAAATTTGAAACACATACTTGTGATCCAGGTGGTGGAGCTTAAGCTTCAATACTTTTATTACCGCATTAATTTACTGAAAAATTTCTTATCGCCATCAAGGCAGCTTACACCTTTGGTGGCATCTTTCGCCATGGCTTGGACCTATTCTATGGCATATAAAGCGTGATTTTCGGAAGCTATCCGACAAATCTATCCTTTAAGGCCATTGCCACTTCCTTTCTTTCCTTTTCTTTGTTACACTTCTTTAACTTTTACATATCTGAGAGAACGTCCTCTCTTTAAAACATGCGTGAAAATATTTTTCTAGCCTCTTAGTTTGGTTTTAAATAGTCGATAAAGTGCACTATCACGCTTTAGATTTTTTTTTTTTTTTTTTTTTTGAGTCAAAGAAAATCATTTCAAGTCTGTATTGACCTCCCAACAGTTGTGCGAGATTTTAACCCATTAAAAAATCTGTTTTTACCTGTGGTACAACCGTTATGTGTTCCATCACAGGTTGAGTTTTATCCTATTGACTACAAATTTCTTTCCCTTTCATTCTTATGTACATGCGTGTTTGTATGTGTGTGTATGTAAGTACAAGATACCGAGAAGTTAAAGTTGTTTCCTTTTACAGTCTTTCAGAGGTTCGCATCTTTAAGGAATTAATGTACACAATGGCAAACAGTATGCCAACGTATAAAATTGAAAATGAACTTTTTGAGGGCTATTCCGACAAGCTGCTCAATTTCGCTGCCATAGCCTGCATTGTGTTTGTAGTTATTGGTGTTCCTGGCAATATTTTAACAATAGTTGCCTTATCGCGAGGGAAACAGGTATGGAATTCAATTCCAATATAGAATGAATTTTTTTTTTAATAAATCTATTAATGTTTCAGAACCGCAATTCAACAGCCGTTTTTATTATTAATTTATCATTTTCCGATTTGTTGTTTGGATGTTTTAATTTACCATTGGCAGCATCAACTTTTCTACGGCGTTCTTGGATTCATGGTGATTTACTGTGCCGCTTATTTCCTCTATTGCGTTACGGCCTGCTGGCTGTCTCACTATTTACCGTTTCTTTAATAACAATTAATCGCTATGTTATTATTGCACATCCTAGGCAGTACACAAGGTATAAATTTCAAAATAATCTATATTTTTTTTATATTTGGGCAATTCACACAAGCCGTTGTATCGTTGTATTCATTGTATTGTTGGACGATTTTACAACAGTGTACACTTGTTTTTGATCATTTTCATGTAAAAATCCGATACACTTTTACACAATTTTTCATATGTTTTTAAAAGTTATGTTGGCTTCGTGCTTGATGAGAAATAAAACAATTCTAATTTTGTTTCTTTCATCAAAATAAGGATATTTTATTAAATATTTTATGTTTAAATTTTTTGTTACTATTACTTTAGTCGCGAGCGTTATCTCTTATTTGTACAAAAGGCGAAGCTAAAGTAAAGTTATAACAAATGTTTTAAACTTAATAAACCAGCTTTCTTTACTTAATGATAGCTTATAAGAGAAAATTAGTACAAGAAAGAAGTGCAAAAAAAAGCAATTGTAAGCAATGTAAAACAATGTAAAACAATTGTTACAACAACAATCTAATATGTTTAGAATGTGTGTACCGTAATCTCGTATGATCTAATATATGTATTAATCTATTTTTAGTTAAATATCTATATAAATAAATAAATCTATTTTTAGACAAATTATGTGAATGAAAAAAATGTATGTATGTTTCATATGTTTTTCAAAAATTGTGTTGGTTTCGTGCTATGAAATTATTTGAATGCCAATAAAATACATATGGAATACGAAATACACAATATAGCATAGCATTAAGCGTTCACAAATGACCAAATGTATTCAATACAACATAAACGATACAAAGTCGTGTGAATTGCCCAATTAATTAAAACATGTAGATAATCTTCATATGCGTAATGATAATGATATACATTTACATTTTTTACATACACTATACTCAATGTATAAAGTATAATCTTGATTAAAAAGAAATGCGATGGTATTGAAAAGTTTGTACATTAAATGTAGACTTAACATATACATATATACGTATGTAGATGATGCAATAGATGAGTTGAGTTTGAGTTTTATAAGTACAGTGGTGCCCTTATAATTAGAAACGACTGAGCAACATGTATGTTTGTTAATTTATTTTCAAAATTTCGTTACTCATTTAACAATCGTTTGAAACCCTAGCCAGGAAGGCTAGAGCCAGAAAACCACTCCAGTTGAGGACAGAATTATTTGTAGGGCCAGTAAGAGAAACCCTTTCCTGACTTCTTGTGGAATAAATACTGAAATTGAACAAAATGTAACGTCAGAAATATCCACACGGACAATAAGAAGGCGCTTACAGTAGTCGGAACTTTGTGGGTGCATTGCGCTGAAAAAATGTCTCAAAAAATATTAAAAAGCGGTTACAGTTCGCAACGGAAATGCTTAAAAAAGTGATGTTTAATTTTTCCAATCTGATGGAAAAACTTATGTAAGACGTTCTTCAAACTAGGCTCTTGATTTCAGGTATACAGTGAAAACTGAAAAACATGGTGGCTGCTCTATTATGCTCTGGGGTGCTTTTCCTTGGCGTGATGTGGGCCCATTTATAAGAATTGAAAGAACAGTGGACCAATATCCATATAAACTCATTTTGAAAAATATAAGACTGTCGCTGGCTGCGACCTGAGCCTATATGTTGAGGATAGCGAATTTAACTCGTCCCAAATAAACCAACCACAATTTGTTTTAATTATGAACAATTTATTTGAGCCACCGTTTATTTCTAATATAAAATATTAAATTATTACAAATAAACTTATAAAAAGATAAAAGAACTTACCGCAGTCTTTATCCCCAACAAACTAAATTTTCTAATTAGAGTCAGTAGTTACTGAGCCTACAATTTCTGTTTCTTTATGTTCTTTTACAACAGTTCATTTCCAAATAAATAAACTGCAGTATATTATAGGGACAAAGGATGCGTTTAGTTTGTAAACAAGATCCTTAATATTATTAGTTCGTAAACAAATAAGGATAAAAAGGAATGCAAACAGTATAAATATCCTAACGATCAATGAACCCAACGACAACAATAATCATACAATTAGTAAATCAGACAATTTCAATAAACATTAAGGTAGCTCGCAAACAATATTTAAATTAACAAATAATTCAAATTAAATAAATAAATCAAATTATTGAACTAATGAGCCATTAGGCGACAAAGAGTATGCCCGTCAATTACATTTTTTAGCATGACAATGACCCAAAGCATACTTCAATATTAGTGAAGTGTTGGGATTCGGGTCGATGTTCTGGACTGGCCACACAACGTCCTGATCTCAACCCAATTGAAAATGTATGGGCAATGGGAATATGCCCATTAAATGTTCATTTATTAAGAAATTTTTAAGTTATGTGTATGACTAACCTGTAATTGATATTTTTTGTTTTTAGCCAATTTTTTTAAAAATTATATTGATGCTGTGAATTTTTATTTTCAAATTAAACTAACATGTTTTATTGTCTTATTTAACTATTAGTTTTAAAATGAGTAACGAAGTTTTGAAACTATATTAGCAAACATACATGTTGCTACGTCGTTTCTAATTATAAGGCCACCACTGTACATACATACATACATATGTAAAGTAATATATTTTCCAACTGTTAATTACACAAAAATAATCCTCGAGTAAAACTGCATACAACAAATTCAATTGTTTTTTTGTCTTAGAAATGTTTAATACGAAATACACTGAACGCCAAAAGTGAGTATACACCACTGAAATAATTCATTTTCTTAGAATAGCGAAAAAAGTAAATGAGAATAGTCGAATAAATTTTCAAAACTAAAAACGTTTTTTTTTATTATTTATAAAATGTTAAAACAAATACAAAATTATTGTCATGCTACCTGTAAGTATATTTTTTATAATATAAAATTTTAAATTATAATGGGTGTTGACTCACTTATGGTGCTCAGTGTATATGGAGTGGAAAAATACGTATGCCCCGAACTGTATGCCTCAGTTTGAAGATGTCGAATTACGATTAGTAGGTGAAAGAATTACTTTTTTTTATTAAGAGTGATCATTATGAAGTTGAAACGGATAAACTATAATTTTCTCTTTCACATTTCTCATTTGGGCTATTTTTGTTTTGATTTGCTGACTTTTAGAAAATGTAATCTTTTTTTGTTTTAAAATTATTAAACACTAAAGTGACAGTTACTATATTAAAGTAGTCTTAATGTTTATGTTCATGTTTAATGTAACGATTTTATTTGTATGTTACTTTTGATAGAATTTATCAACATCGATATCTCGCTCTAATGGTCATCGGCACCTGGTTGTTAAGTTTTTCGATAATGATTCCAACATGGCGTGGCATTTGGGGAAAATTTGGCTTGGACACTACGATTGGTTCTTGTTCAATCCTGCACGATCGTAACGATCGTTCGCCAAAAGAATTTTTATTTGTCTTAGCGTTTATGGTACCCTGTCTATGCATTGTATTCTGCTACACCCGCATATTTTATTTGGTTCGAAAAGCAGCATTACGTTCAAGGGAACCGGCGTCAAAGCAAATATTACCCAAAGGTAATGAAACTATGCGGACTACTCCAATTGATTTGGGTAACTTTAAGGCTGACGACGTAGTATTAAATGCTGTAGATGGTGATATAGATTTAAAGCCGTTTGCTATAAATGAAGATATAAAATTTATAGATGATAACTATTCTCTTGACAGTTTTCCAATTTCGTATGGAAAATTGTGCCAGAATAGTGAAGATAAATCAGATTCATGTTGTCATTTAGCAAATGTAAGTAATGTTTAACCAAAAGCAGAAATAAAATTATTAGAATGTTGAATGTAAAATAAATCATTATCTAGGAAAGAACAGATAATACTCACAATCAATCACTGAGTAGTTATCATGGCGGACACACAACTTCTCCAGCAATAGTTGCAGCAATTAACCATAAAGGTGGCATATCAATGTAAGTTCGTAATATCGGCATTCATCATTAATGTTATTGTAATTCAAACAAAGTATTCCATTATCCATTTTTCAGGCGCCAGAATCCAATTAAAACATCTATCAGAACATCGTTTACACGCTTTACGCCACGTAAAAATCATTACGTTTCCATGGGAAACACATCAAATGCTTCGGCAATATACCCCGGCAGAATGAGCGTTAAGGATCGTAGACTTTTAAAAATGATTCTCGTTATATTTGTATCATTCGTTATTTGCTATTTGCCAATAACGCTAACAAAAATCTGGAAAAGTGCCAACGACAATAACATCTTTAATATCAGCGGCTATCTATTGGTCTATTTGACGACATGCATCAACCCAATTATTTATGTCCTCATGTCTTCTGAATATCGCCAGGCATACTGGAATTTACTTAGATGTCGATGTAATACGCTACCATCAGCTAAAGATTTTAAACGTCCCCAAAAAACGTAAGAAGTCGTATCTATTTCATTTCAACTAAATAAGTGATGAATTTCTAATTCTGCTACCATTAAAATACCGAATGAAAGTATTATTTATTATTTGGACGCAATTTATAACTAGTATTTGTGATCCAGAATATGACTTTTTTTAAATCTCAATAAATGTCTTAATACGTAAACTACCAGTGTATTAATATTTGATTTGTTCCCAAACCCAAATGGTCGAATCCATAATAGAGAAGTATGTAATATGAGTCAAGTTTCGAAACTGTAAAAGTTTATCGCTTTGAAAACCCTAAAGAACAATGCAAACATATGTAGTTTATTTATTATTATCATTATTCAACGCACATACATACATACATTTTAATAAGATATGCTAATAAAATTAAATATTAATAATTAATAGACTTCTTAGTACGAGTAATAAACAAATTTATTTTTACAAATGGTTAGATAAAAATCAAATACAATGATTACATACTTGTTGTATGTATTTATTATTCTCTGATAAATTTATTGCACACAAACAAATACACATGCACACTGACCGCCATAAGTGAGCCAACAAGCACCATAAAATTTTAAATTTTCTATTATAAAAAATATACTTGTAGCACAACAATAATTTTAATTATTATTTTTGTTTTAACATTTTATGAGTAATAAATTTATTTATTCATTCAGGCGTAAATACAGTACAACAAGATATTATCATATTTAATAGTACTGCTAAGGGCATAACAAAATATTACAAAGATAATAACCTTAAAAATAAATTAACATAACAAAAACTAATAAAAACAAAATTTATAATAATAATACTAAAAATATGTGTTTGATTAATTACGTTTGTAGACTATTTTTCTTTCAAAAATTTAATTATTGCAGTCTTCAAATGCTTTGCATTGCTTAGTAATTGTACGTTGTTCGACGATTCTCATTTGCTTTTCTCGCTATCTTAAAGAAATGAATTATTTCAGTGGTGTTTTCTCACATTTGGCGCCTTTTATTGTTGGTAGAACTTCTTTTTCGAGATTCATCTCTGGCAATAAACTCTGAATTCGTTATGACAATGTTATGCGCATTTTAAGGATATGGATATGAATTTTCAATACATCGAAGCAGAAGGGAACCTACCATAGGCATATACAGTGACGAGCAGAGGTGAGTGCATGTTCACAATACTGAGTTTCGTCATCCACAAAAACAAAACCATGCAAGCAAATACAAAAAAAAAAAAAAAATAATTTTAATTCTTCATTTTATTCTTAACAAATAGCAATAAAAAAACAATAATTAATGAAATGAATTCAATGAGTTTGAATGAAAAAACGAAAATAACCCACATAAACTCAATTTTGCACGTTTCAAGAAAATTCAAGAAACTAACCCAATTTCAATATTTGGTCCATAGAAAGTTATTAGAAATAGCTTGATTTACGTGGTTTGAGATGCTTTCTACCAAATGATCAATAAGATCTTTCGGAATTCGATGCCATTTCGCATTTATACGATCCCAAAGTTTGACAATGCCTGTTGAGGCTGTTTCGTGCTGTCCGAGCCGGATTTTCACGAATGGCCAAAAATTTTTAATCGAATTGAGGTCAGAACTTTGTGCGGATATTCCAGCAATTGAAAATTTTGTTTCCCATCCCATATCCTTACAATTTTTGCTGTGTGCTTCGGATCACCATCCTGTTGGAAAATAAATTCTTATTCGGGATAAGCACATTTGTCCATAAAATTCGGAAGATAGGCTTGCAGAATCTTTAGATAGTCTTTTTTCACATGATACCATCTACTAAATGTAGGGGGCCAACATGCCACCATATTAAGCATCCCCAAACCAAAATATTTTCATCGCTGTTTTTAACAGTTTGCTTCACATGGTTTCTTTGAACACGTTCCCTGGATCTGCGCTAGCAGAACTGTTTTCCATCTTACTGAAAGTGGTTACATTTGGACTCATCAGACTAGATAACACGTTTCCAATCACATGGAATTCGTCATTGCCAGAGAAACGTAAGATAATATTTCCATACAGAGTTAAAGGAAAAACGGGCTAAAAGGGCTAAACAAAAATACTGAAAAGCGCTGAAATTGCGCGTTTTTTAGTTTAGGGCTAAAAAATTTTTTTCGCGTTAAAGACATTCCAAAAAGGGCTAAATCTAGCCCGAAAAGGGCTAAGTTGGCATCACTGTGTCCGATATTATTCACACACTATTCGCTACACTGTTCATAACGGATATCTTCGAACCACGACTTTAAACTTCAAACGCGACTGTACGCAAGGCTTAGTGAATTCACTCTGACTGCGTTGCTTGTCTTGTCTTGCCCTTTTATATGCGAACCAGCGTTGCCGTTTTGGTTATTTTTAACCAAATCTGGTTATTTTGTTTTCTAATGTGTAAATGTGTATTTTTTCTTCATTTTGGTTATTTTTTTATTCTCGTTAATACAACAATCACTTTTTTAATATTATTTGAAAATTTCCATTACAAGCTTTGCAATCGTTAGCAAAGCGTTTTATATTTTTAAGCATTTTTACTACGTTCAATTGAAATTTTAAGAAAAATTTTAATACAAATAAATAAAAACCGTAATTTATTATTTCGATGGCTAAATATAAAAAAGGCTTAACTCGATTTTTTGTTACTTTACAGGAAAAACGAAAACCTTAATAAAATCTGTAAAACTGTAGATACAAAAAAAATTTTAATACGGTTTTTAATAAAAAAAAAAAAACAGCAACACATTCTACTTCTCATTTAAAAAATTGTTAATTTTTGTTTCAATGAAGTTTTCGAAGACAGGCCTATATTTCGTTGATATATTTGAAAAGAAAAATTAAGTTAGGTCTTTTTTAATCTGCGTTGAAAGTAATATATATGATAATAATTTAGGTTTAAATAATAAACGGTAATAATTCATGAAATTAAGAAGACTAGGTCAAAAGTTAGTTATAAAAAATTAGTTCTTATAAGACAAATTATCTTAAAAATGATGACAATATGCAGGAAAAACCCTTTAAGTCCTGTTGGTTGTCCCATTTCTTTTTCGTGACATATCTTTAATCGCCGACTTTTATCTATATGAGAGAAATTCGTAATCGTCAGTTATGCCTGTTTTGCAGTATATTGGTCCTGATGGGTCATACGCCAGGGCTTTTAACATATTAACAGTAATTAAAAGTTTTCTAAGAGGCTTAAATGATCGTTCTTTATTTGATATGCCAAAATATTGAAGGCCTTCCATTTTTTTTTTTTTTTTTTCTATTTATGTTATATGTATGTTCGTTCGGACTTTCTTGCAATATTTTTCCTTGTTCGGATACTATCAGCATTGTTCGAATCAGAGTCAGAATTTTCGTTCGCATTCATAATTTTTATTGCATTATTAAACTTTTTAATGTTAAAACTTTTTCCTCTTAAACAATATTTTTCACAAAAAAACAAAGGCAACTGATCGGAATTAATTGGGAAATACAGTTTTGTTAGTATGTATAACGTTTTTCCTATTTGTTAAAAACAGGAGCTCGAACTTTTGCGAACTCGACCCGGCGCAAAAATTTGTTAAGTAACTTTTTCCGCTAAAGCGAATTTATTATTTGGAAAATATAAACTCACAACTTCAGTTGCGATTATAATTTTAGAACGAAATAAAAAATTAGTTAGGACTTTATCTTTCAAAATTTCATTGCCATGAATTAGGCCATTTTTTAAATCGTTATAAATCTGATATTTGCAATTAAAAACTGAATTAGGCCTTTTCATATTAAGCCTCCAATTTGTAGTTTAACTAACAGAAAAAAATAAAATTTTTGTATTAAACCTTAAATTTGTCAAAAAACAAATGCATTTACATATATAAAAAAAATTTGGTTATTTTTTTGCGAATTTGGTTATTTTTATTCTAATTTTGGTTATAAAATTTTTTTGATAGTGGCAACGCTGATGATGATTCTCGAAGTAGAAGCTTCGCGTTTGCGCCTTCTCGAGAATTCTATATCTACTACAACGTTGTTTGTGTGTTATGTTCTCGTTGGTTGTAGTCAGCGTTACCGCTGGAAATTTTTAAGTCGCACAAAAAGGGGATTTTTGAAAAAAAAAGTCGCACAAAAAGAGTATTTTGGCGATAAAAAGGGGCAACATTTTTCAAAGAAAAGAAAATGAAGTAATACAGATAAAAAAAACAAACCTTTAATAAGTTCGTTTTTTAATAATTTTTCCAATTTTTTATAATAGAAACAAATTTTTAGCCAAAAATAAATAAAAATAAAATAAAATAAAATAAATAAGCCTTAACAAAAATTTTAATTTTTTTAAAATTATTTGGCTGTTTTATTTCCAGCTTTAAAATGTAATTTCAATCAAATATATGAACGTTAGGACATTTAAATTTCAAAAATGAAAAATTCATTTTTAACTTTATTAAAATTCCATTAAATAAAACTTTTTTTGCTAACCCACTATATAATAATACAACTAATACAGTCCAGTTCATTAAAAATAAATACAAAAATATACAAAATTGAGTATTTGTTATATATGTTAAAAAAAAAACAATTAAAAATTACTAATTTTGTAATAAATTAAAAGACATGAAGTTAATAAGGTACATACACTTCAAATAATTACGCTTCACAGGAACTGATTCATCCGTTAATGAAATAATTTCCTCTTCTCATTCCAAAAGACTTTCGTGATGGCTGATCTCTTTTGTTTTTTAACTAATTTATATTTTAGAGTAATCGAAAAAACAATGATGAGATGGATCAAAGATCCTTTTTGAATACTTCATGATGTTTCCATATTTATTAAAAAGAAAATATGTGAAAATTTGGTATCGCATGAAAGATATTTAACAAACTTTTTGGTTTTTGAGTTTTTTTTTATTAATTTACACAGATGAGAAAATTGTTAACACAGATACCAAAATATACTCTAGTATATAGTCTAGTCTATAGTCTGGTCTATAGTCTAGTCTAAAATTCAAATTTAATAACAAATTTTAATCTTGGATCATTCTGCTCACTCGTCCATTTCCACATCCTTTATTCTGGGTTTTCTGCAAGAACCAATTTTTAGTTTTCAATATTTTGCAATTTTTGTGCTGTTTACAAAAGACAAGCAAGTGCTCAAAGTAAATTAATAAAGTAGCAACACAACCAACGTCTACAAAAACCATAGGCAATTTGTTTTTGTAATTTGGTTTGGGCTGTAAAAATTTACCTGTTGTTTTTGTTATATGGTTTGAGCTGTCAAAAATTTGCAGGCTTATTAATGTAAATAAAAGAAAAAATACTTTTTCTAAAAAGGGGAAAAACGGTTAAAAAATCTTGAAAAGTGTCTGATTTAGTTAATTTTAGTAAGGGGGCACAAAAAGCGGCGGGGTCGCTGAAAAAGTGTCAAATTGCGATTTTAGTCACTCAACGATAACGCTGGTTGTAGTTGCGTTCGCTTACTAGTTTGTCTCTTTTTCTCTCATATTTGTTGCAGCTGGTTTACTTATAATAATGTTAGGCATAGCGAAAGGACCTAATATCGTTTAACATTAACGATAAATAATAGCTACAAATAGCAAGACAATGCGTACACAATACACACGACACAAATACACACTAACCCATAGAACTTAGTATAAATAAACCAGCAACAACAATCATGAGAGTAAAAGGGACAAGTAAGAATTCTCTAGAAGGCGCGAACGCGAACCTTCTACTTCGAGAACCATCATCAGACTGATGGCGTTAGCATATAAAAGGGCAAGAGAAAGCAGACAACCAGTTCAGTGTGAATTCAGCCAGCCTTGCGTGCAGTTGCGTATGAAGTAAAAGTCGCGGTGTGAAGACAAGTTGCATCCGTAGTAAAGTTTATCGAAGAGTCGTTAGTGTTTACGCGAGCAGAGGTGTTGTGCTTACAAAAAGGTTGTAAGCAGAGAATAACGAACAAGTGCTGTTGCTTATAAAAATGTTATAAGCAAAGAAAAGTATCGAACGAGCACTTACTGTTATAGTTCTTGTCGTGTATTTTGTATAAGTTTGAACAGTGACACATAAAAGTAGTGTGAATAATATAGTTTCATTAAAATAAACACATATTTGTTTTTACTTGGTTTGCAATCAACGAACTCATATTCAAAACGTTTTTAAAAAGGTAAAAACGTAACAATAAGTTCGATGCATGTGTTAGTGTGTATTTGTTTCATATGTTTGTGTACGCATTGCCGCATTGTCTTTGTATTTGTAGCTGATATAGTTTATTTTAATGTTAAACGATATTATTATTCAAAAATAGATTATTAACCGACCTTAATGCTGGATTAAGGCAAAAACAGTTTGTGATAAATATGGGATTAAAAAATCAACACTTCCAGAATTTATAAAAAAAATGTTCAGGTCAGGAACGCTGAAAATTCATCATTATGGAGGTAGACCTCGAAAAACTACGCCAAGGCAAGACAGCTTTGACCTATCGTACATTGAGGTTTTTATGTACTTATGTGTATTTTTTAATCCATCACGTGCTTAGATGCAATAATATATGAAATTTTGTTTTAGCGTTTTCCATGATTGCATTGCACCTTCTCCTTAGAAACGAATTGATCAGACCTTTTTGAATCAACTTCAGCGTAACCTATTAACTATTTCATCTCTCAAGTTAATTTATGCCAATTTTGTTTCTCAGTCGAATTGCCACGACAATCATCCATCAAGGCTACTGGAAAGATATTACTTTTGGCTTTAACCCATTAATGCCCAAATGAGAAACACAAACAATTTTTAAAATTCAATCTTTAATTCTAGATTTAAATAACATTTTCTATCGTACTATAAACGAAAAAAACAAAAAAAAAATATTCTAAAATGTGTTTTTTGAGGTGTACTAAGTTTAGTACAATGGATGGTAACGTGTAGTATTTTGCAAAACATCCTTTTTCAAAACAAAGTGTTTTCAGGCACTTATAACATGATGTTTTAACTCGATTTGAGCATATGACAGACACATCGAAGTTAATTTTGAATTTATTGGTGGTTGCCGGCATTATTTTTTTTCTTCTCTTTCAATTCTGGAAGATATTTGCCTACATTTATTGTCCTTTTTGTTACTGCGATATGTTCGTGCTATATGTCTGCGAAACCATAATTGATCCACACGATTATTAGTGTTTGCAACACAATATAATCTCCATGCATTTGAAACAGTCAAGTCCACTAAATAAGAAAACAAAACCCACCACCACTTTTTACCTTTTACAGCAATTTGGTACATTCCTATAGACTGGTCAATCTGGTCTACCCCTCCCATAGGTTTGTTGTACCTTTTTGTTTTGTCCGGCATAAATGACACTTTGCTTTGAGATAAGCTGTAACAATTTATCGTCATAAAGCTACTCGAAAACTTTCACTGGGGTCATATCTTTTAAGATTTCCGAAACATTAGCGCGTCGGTCTTCAGTATGGTTTTGATCTGAGATGTAAAAAACAAATAAACGGGAGCACATTTTCTCTAACTTGGGGACTGCACACTAGCTTCAATTCTTCTTTTTTTTTCTGAACATTTCGTGAGGTAGATGATATCTTCAACCGTAGGTCTGTAAGTAGCCACCTCTATATTACCGGACACATCTCGAGGTAGTTTATTTTCATATAATTCATTCGTCTCCATCTTCCTCTTCGTCAGTGAGAGCATCTAAATTGGGTGGCAGCATAACTACATTTTCAGTATCTTGGCTAATAATGTCATATATTGCCTCTTCCAATCCAAAATAGTTTTTGCTACGTCGGTTCGCCATTTTTTATCTATTAAAAACAAGATGCTATTCAAAAAAAAGCTATCAAAAAACCGGGAAAAACGTTTATTCTAAAGCACAATGCTGGAATGAAAACGTCTTTACTGTTCTATTTTATCTTACCTTGAACGCTCAGTGTACTAAACTTAGTACAGCAACACTTAATATGCTATAACTCAAAAAATTCTATACGAACTAAACCGTTTTATATTGCTTTTATTATAATGTGACGTTATCCAGTAAATAAACTGCTTTTCAACGTTCTTCAAAGTTAACTGATGTAAAATAAACTATTTAGTTCATAATCCCACAAGAAATGAATCGCTAGCCAAAATGGGGATTCCCCTCATTGATATTGTTACGTTTTTACCTTTTTAAAAACGTTTATAATATGAGTTCGTTGATTGCAAACCAAGTAAAAACAAATCTGTGTTTATTTTAATGAAACTTTATTATTCACACTACTTTAATGTCTCACTTTTCAAACTTATTTAAACGTGAAACGTCTATAGTAGCGGGTGAGGCACCACCACAGTCCAATCGTGGTATTTTACCACTATTTTCATCATTATCGCCAGGGGCTGTATACAACATTTGCCGGCGTCGTCCACCTGAATGTCCATTCTAGAGTTAATACTCTACTCTCCACCAAAGCACAATAGCCAGTATACCAACTGTTAGTGCACAGTTTTTCAGTCTAATCTCCAAAAAATAAGCAAAAGCTCCCAAAAATGAAATAAGTGCAATAGCGAAAATATTAAACCATCCGTCCAATTTGCTGCCGAATCCGTGCCAGCCCGCATTAGTAATCCTTCAAATTAACATAAACAAATGTTTACATTTGTCAAGTGTATCCTATCGCCTTATTTTAAAATCGCTGAAATTATGTGGAGGCCATGAGGCAATGCGTACACAATACACACGACACAAATACACACTCACACATACATCGAACTTAGTATAGTAAACCAGCTACAACAAGTATTAGAGTAAAAGGGACAGACAAGTAAGCAGACGCAACAACAACGTAGTCGCAATGGAATTCTCGAGGAAAATTGGAGTTATATTCAGACTCTGAATGTATCTCTGTATATGCAGGCACCCCAATATTTATACGTATGTAATGAATACGCTTACAACGAATAAAAAGGTTTCCATAAAATAAATGATTTATTTTAAATTTGATTTTGATGAAATTTCAGTTTTCCTAGTAGGCAACAGAGCTTTAAACTGCTGTTATTTGTCTCTGTTTGCCCTCACGAAAAATATGTAAGAGCAAATAGTTATTTGTCCAAAAATCAGAAAATATTTGCGACATTTCACAATTTTGGGCATTTAGGTGCTAAATTTAAATTTATTTGGGAACCGTTCCTGTGCATGCAACCCTGCATTATTGTTATTATCATCTATGACATTTGTTTTGTTTCTTTGACTTAAGAGACGTTTTACGTTTTTAATTTAAGGTCCAATTAGTTGTGACTTTACCATAACGCTGTAGTCGTAACATAATCCATAACCGTAAATTTACTATTAGCAGCAATCAGTGCTACCATGGCCATAAACAGCTGTTTACGTTAATTACACTTAAGGTTCAATTAGTTGTGACTTTACCATAACGCTGTAGTCGTAACATAATCCATGACCGTAAATTTACTATTAGCAGCAATCAGTGCTGCCATAGCCATAAACAGCTGTTTGTGTTAATTGGACATATGTATTTTTCAAAAGTACAGAAGTAAACAAAAGCAAAAACATAAGCAGTGACGACGAAATTAATCATTTATTTTTAAATATTGTTTCACTATACGCTAAAAGAAAAGTTTTAAAGCATAAAAGGCGGCGGAATGTCCGACCAATTAACAGGGATTGGTATCAAAATGGGTATCACCAAAAAACGTTCCTGAAAATCAAAGATATGGACGAAGATGAACTGTTTGCGCACACAAGAATGCCTAGGTCTTTATACGATTTTTTTCAAATTTATTAGCTCCTTCCATGCACAAATTTAAGGAAACAATTCACGCCGAAGAACGTATTTCACTCACTCTTCTGTAAGTTCCGATATATATATGTATGTATTAAAAGTATTGTAAAATTAATTTTAGAAATTTTTAGGTACTTAGCATATGGAGCTCCTTTAAAGACACTCGTTTGGAGTTATAAAATTGGTAAATCCACTGCCAGAAGCATTGTGTTGGAGACATGTGATGCGATTTGGGAAATGCTTTCGCCAACATATTTGAGTGAACCCACAGAACAGCAATATAAAGACATCGCTTGTGACTTCTCCAAAATGCGGAACATGCCAAACTGCGTAGACGCAATAGATGGCAAGCACATTGGTATTAAATGCTCCATGTACTTCAATTACAAAAAGTTTTTTAGCATCGTATTGTTAGCGGCATGCGATGCTAAATACACCTTTATGGAAGCGAAAGTGATGGAGGCATTTTTCATGTAACAAAATTCGGGGAAGATCTGTTGGAAAATCGGTTGCCGCTGCCTCCTTATGCTCCTCTTCCGTTATCATCAGAACCCTTTCCACATTACTTCGTTGGAGTTGTGCCTTCCCTCTAAAAAACAATTTAATGAAGCCATACCCAGGCGCTAACACGACAAAATTACAGGCTTTCAAGGGCTCGTCGTGTTATAGAAAATGCATTTGGCATTTTGACGGCAAGATGGAGAGTTCTTAAAACAACAATGGAGTTTTATCCAGAAAATGCAGAAAGGACTATAATTTTATTATGTTACATGATACAGATCGGTGGTACTGCCCCGAGCACTACACGGATAGCGAAAACAGAAATGCAGAGTGGAGAGAAGAATTAAGACCACATGGAGGTCCACTGAAGTCCGTTACAACATTCAGACGTAGAGGTACAAATAGTGCGTATGACTACAGGACATTTCTGACCAATTACTTCATAAAAGAAGGTGCAATAACATTCCAAAACCATATTGAATAAAACTAACTTATTTTATGTTTTCATCACAGTAAAATTCATTTTAATTAAAAAATTAAAGAAAAATAATTCGTTTTGACATATGTACATACATAGTATGTAATTAAAATAAATAAATCAAGAAACAGATATTAAAAAAAAATATAAACCAAAAACTCAAATTTCCTCGTCAATTTGGGCCTGCATCACAATTTCAGTGCAACGTCTCATTACGTCAGCCTGGGTGGTTTTTGACATTTTTGAAAGGGCGGAGCAGATCATGGTACTAAATCCACTTATTTCTTCGCTGTATTCATCACGACGAGCTTTACGGGCACATACCTCTTGAAAACTTTTTAATGATTCCAATATGGTAGTGTCCAACTCGTTAAGCTGTGATGCCTTTCTTTTTTTTGTCCGGGGAGTGGATGTTGCAGTGCCAACGGGCGATAAATCTACCCTTATGTACAGAGTACAGTGGAGCTGTCTGTGCCGGAGAATTAGAGTCTTCAGGTTCACAAAATGTGTTAATTTCTTTTCCATACTCCAATAAAGGAGCACTTTGCCTCATTCTAAAAAAGTATAAAACTTATAATTTTTTTTATTTAATAAACCATTTTCATGACTTACGGTCGAGGAACAATGTGTGGCCTTAAAAATTGAAGGCTTTCCAACAACGGCCACTCTCTACCAGTAAAAGCACCACTGCCAGATGTGTTGCGACAGCCTCTTATTTCTTTTGTAAATCGCTCCCTTAAATTTCCCCATCGTTTTATTGCTGTACTTTCTGCTCATCAAAATAAAAAAGTTTGTTAAATACTGGCAAAAGTAACAAAATTTCTACTTGCCTTCAACTTCTAAATTCCTTGCGACTTCTAACCATGCTCGCTTCTTCTTTTCGCGGTCCTTGAAATCACTATGTGCTTTGTCGTAAAGACACGGACAGTTCCTTACCAACTCTATAAGTTTTCCGTCATCCATTTTTTAACTAAAAAATTAATAAATTAATATTAATATAATATAAAGAAATTAAAAATTAAAAAACTTACCGAGCAATACCAAACAGAAAACTAAAAGTAAAATAAAAAATAATTTTTTGTTTATGGTTATGGCAAAAAACCAAAATTCAATTGGTACATATGGTTATCGTTATGACTATGGCATTATGGTAAGTCACCTATAATCGAAAACAGTGATGTCCATAAAGTTGGTTAAAGCAGCTGATTTATATGGTTATGGTTAAGTCACGACTAATTGAACCTTTACTCATTCACAATTTGTCATTCATACAGTCTACACGCAATTCGGAAAATAAACGGAGTTACAATTCTAAGAATTAAAGTGAAGTTTTTTCATTTTGTTCTTATTTTTTGTATTTCGGTTTTTCGCTATAAATGTGGCCCTTCTCACTAAATATTAAACAGTGACCTATGGATAATATACGGAAAATAAACAAATTCGGTTAATTTCAGAAAAAAAAAGAAGAAAAGTGTGTCAATGATACATGGTAAAAGAATATAAGCAACTTAATTCGGGGAAAAACATACGGAGAAAGTGTTGCATATACATTGTATGTGTTAAAGAGCAAGACGTTATCTTGAAAGTGTATAGAAAGTTCGGGATCGTTTTGGATAGAGTTGGACGTTATTTACAAAGTGTATATGGTGGCAATGGAAAGTTAGGGATCGTTGTTTGTTTGAAAATGGTACAGTTTTACGTCATTTGAAAAAGTATACATAAATACACATAAAAAAGAGACGGTGCGTATGCGCGCGTATGATTTACATTCATGACCATGGTCATAGTAGGGATACCTACAAAGCGGTGGGCAAGAATAAAAAAACGACTATTGATATTGTTGGACACTGAAAAGAAAAACTAAAAACGAACAGTTAAATACTCTTATATTGGATACATATACTGATTACATATTAAAAATTGTTATTCTTTATGCCCGACACGAAAAAGACTAATCAATCCAAACGTCGGTGGGATACATATTTGTACAAGGTCCTTCTTGGGAAATGTTTTCTGAACAACTGCAAGCACGTTTGAGTCGTTTGGAGGTTGTCTGGAACGATTTGACGTCGTTGACGGGTAAATTGTATAATTTTGTGAATGGTAAAGATTTTATTGATCTTGAACAGAAATAAATATCTATATAGTCAGGCCGCTCTTATGCGTAATTTTATTAAATTCTTTCAGTGGAGATAAATCGACTCCTGATTCAGGCAACGAAATGTTTTCGTGTTTGGCGGAACAACATTTTTCGCTGTTACAAAGACTAGATTCACCATCATCAACTCGTAATGGGAATGCAGATTTACTAAAGTTGAGGACAGACCCTTTCACCGGCAATTACAAGGATTGGCCAGGATTTAAAGACTTATTTGTGAGCGCAATTGATTCGAAAACAAATCTATCTAACCATGCAAGGTCTAAGGATGGACGGTACATCGTAGAACCTTCATTTAAAGAGGAAGACGTTATATTTGCTGATACGTACCTGGGTGCAGTGGCTAGATTCAATTCAACGCAAAGTCGACTTTCTAGGAATCCAAACTGAAAGAGGATTACATACGATTTATGAGAGAGTACCACAGCTTGGGACACATGAGTCAACTTTCACCAGAGGAGATAGAGGTCAACAATTGACGTCTATTCTATTTACCACATCATCTCACTATCGGTACTAAAATTCGTGTAGTATTTGACGGCTCATTTAAGGATGGACATAATGATTCACTTAACGGCAAATTATACATCGGCCCACCAATTCAACCCAACTTATTCGCTGTTTGGTTTCGTTGCCACAAATTCGTTTTTTTTTTTGCGGACAACGTCAAAATGTTTCGGCAACTTTGGGTAGCTGAAAAACATCGAAATTTTCAACGTATTCTTTGGAGGGAAAACCCCCATGACGTGCTTAAACATTTCCAGCCGTGTATCGTCACCTGTGGCACTTCTTCAACTTTTTAAGAAAGGAAGAAGAAGTCACGTCAAAGGTCCTTGGTATTTACTGGAGTTGAATTTAAGACTGCATCAGATGCACAATCAATTTGGAAGAGACAACAATTGCAACGAAAAGAAGAATAATATCCGATGTCTCGCGAATATTTGATCCATTGGGTCTGATCTCACCTGTGGTGGTAAAATTTTGTTTCAAGAATTGTGGCTACTAAATCTAGGATGGAATGAACCACTACAGAAATGATCTACAGGATTTACAAGTTTTAAAATTGTCCAGATTCGTATATAATTCAGTGTCGAAAATGTACCTACATAGTTTTAGCGATGCCTCCATTAAGGCCTATCCTGCGGTTTTTTATTGTAAGATGAAGATGAAAATGTTTAAGTCAACATCGTCGCATCAAAGACTCGCGTGGCGCCATTGAAACAAATCTCACTCCTCCTTTGGAGTTATGCGGAGCACTACTTCTAACTCATCTAATTAAATCAATTATTACCGCAGTACCTCATCACGAATTCGACATCAATACATGGTGTGATTCAACAATTGTACTATCCTGATTATCTATGCAGCCCTCGAAGCTCAAGACAATCGCACCTAAGAGATACTAGAATAAAACTCTAAACAAACCCCAACTGATTGCGTTTCGCGTGGTGAACTGTGGTGGAGAAGTCCATATTTTTTGAAAAACAACCTTGAAACTGCTTCCTAAGAAACAACGCAACCATCATTTGATGACAGCGACGTACAAGCTGAAATGAAACATGCAGCAAAATCAACCACGACAACAATATTGGCCACCAAACAAAACTACATTCATCCTCTAGAACCCACGCTTAAAGATGTTTCAAGATGGTATAAATTCATTCGAATCGCAGCATATATCATGGGTTTCATCAACCTTATCATTTACAAAAGACAAAATCCTGCGGCATACCTAACCTACGATGAAATTAAATCCGGAAAAATTATTTGCCTTAGAATGGCTCAAGACTGTTTCGCATTGGAGAGAAAATCTTTGCTTGGAGGAGAGCAAATCAATGTCAAATCGAAATTGATTCAACTTTTACCATTTCTCGATGATGATGGCATTTTAGAGTCGGTGGACGAATTTCAAACTCTGAACTGTCAATGGTCATACCCCTGAACCCCATTATTATAAATAATCAGTTATTATCTCAACAAGCTTAAGAGCTACACTTGCTGAAATGGAATTAAATATTCCAAATCCATATTCTGACATACTTACTTACGTACTTAATTGGTTATTACAGCTATTCAGTCCTAATTACGACCTAGCTTCTCACCCCACATATGTTGTGTGTGTTAATTTCATCCATAACTGGCAGGACACTTGAATTTACTTTCAAAGCTTCTAACAGAAATCTGTTGAGAGGAAGTTGCGGAAGAACAATTTTTTGTTTGTTGCAGTTTGAACCGTGGACTCACATCTAATATACCAATAATAATAAGTCTACTAAACTACGGCGACTTCAGTCAATTGTTAAATAATATTAATATCTATTAATCATTACCCTTCTTTTTCTGTAAAAACTATTTCATGTTTTAATTCTAAAGCATATTTTTATTATTTCTTTTGAATTTCACTACTTGTGTCTGATGTCATCAGTAAAGAGATCATAAAGATAAAGTTAATATTGTAAGATTTAAAAAAGAGGAATTGAATATCGATTTGCATTAGAATTTGTTGTAGGAACATCCCCAATTTCGGATACATATTGTTACGAAAAGGGAAACGGTGTAACATCGTTTAACTTTGAAATGGCAAACATAAGCCAAAAAAACAATGAGTATGAAGGATAAGGAGATAGACAAGTAAGCGAGAATGCACCAACAATAAAGGAAACAATGTAAATCTCGAAAAGGCGAAAACACGGACATTTTACCTCAAAAACATTCATCAGACTGTTTACGTGGGCATATAAAAAGGTAAAACAAAGCAGGCAACGAGTAGTAAGAAGACACGTTGCGTGTGAAGAGAACAATCGTGGTTTGAAGATCTCCGTTGTAAGCAAAGAAGAGTAGCGAACAAGCAATTATTGTTGTATACGACAAGTTATAAACAGTGGCACACAAAAATAGTGGACATAATAAAGAATTTAATTGCAAGTAAACACCAATTTATTTTTATTTTGCTTGCAATCAACGAACTCACATTTTAAACGTTTTTAAGAAGGTAAAAACGTAACAATATGTTATTTTTTGCCCTTTTGTGAAATATTTTCGTACTTATACAACCATGAATATATTATGTACTTATGTTTTTGTTCACTTTAAATGTAATTGTTTATTTAAATGATTAACAAATATATTTTTAATACGAAAATAATGTTTGTGAATATTTATTCGGTCATCAGAATAATTTCATAATCCCTATTGGAACTTGCAAGTTCCTACTGTGCTTATGAGTCTGCCATCAGGCAGTAAAGTAGTGTTTACGTGTCACAAGTACATACCTTTTATTTATACAGTATACAGTCAAACCCGGTTATAATGAACTTCGTGGAACCAGAAAAAATAGTTCGTAATAAACGGTGTGAAGTCATAGAAGAAAATATAAAATACAAAGAATTTTTTTCATTTATTAAAAACAAAAAATATGTTTTTTATTAAAAACCAAAAATATGAGTTAATCCTTTTTATCTAGCAGCTGATTAAAGATCCTGATTTATAATTTAATGCTACCATATTAAATAAAAGTAAAGACTATTGCCACACTTCAAAGTTATTTCGGAGGGTTCGTTATAAAAAAGGTAAAATGTATGCAATTTAATTACTGGGACCATTTAAAGTAGTTCCTTTTAACCGAGAATACGTTATAAGCGAGTTCGTAATAAACAAAGTTTTTTGTATGAAAATTGTTATTAAAACGTTGGGACTTGAAAATATGTACGTAATAATCAAGAATTCGTTATAACCGAGTTCGTTATAAACGAGTTTGACTGTACTATCATAATAAAAATTTATACAGAAGCAAATCTACAGCGGAATATATTGTTACGTAAACCAATTACATAAACAACAAGGAAATCGTGATGGAATTCTTAAGAAGGCAAAACCACGAACGTTCGATTTCAAGAACGTTCATCAGACTATCTACGTGAGCATATAAAGAGGCAAGACAAAGCAGGTAACCAGTAGATCTCCGTGGTAAAGATCTGCGTTGCTAGCGAACAAAGTCAATTATTGTTGTATTCATTAAGTTGTGAACAGTGACACGCAAAATAGTTCGAACAATAAAGAATTGCAATTAAACACCAAGTTATTTTTATTTTGTTTGCAATTAGCGAACTCATTTTTTAAACGTTTTTTAAAAAAAATAAGAACGTCGTTCGGAGTCGAAAATTAACACACACAACATAAGTGGTGTGAGAAACTGAGGGCTGCTTGGGGACGAATGCTGTAGACTGTATAATGGTGAAGGTATAGCACTGGCCATTTTATAGTCACCAGTAGCAACTCGTTTCCTTACCGTTCGCATTTTCCCTCTCTCTTTCCACCTTTCCTAAAAAACCTGTACAATGCACTGCATGAGTAGGGGTCATCCCCTGAGTGCTGGTTTTATAAAAAAAAAATATATACATAAGAACATATTGTGCTCTTCATATAATCTCAATGACTTATTCCAGTGAAACAAATTAAAGACTTTTAGTTTTTCAGTATTTAAGAACAATTCATGTTTATTATTTAATATTTTGCCTCTTTTTATTTTTGTATTTTAAATTAATTACTATTAAATTGTATAAATGCATTTGAATAATTGATTATTGTTTTCTTTTATCAATTTATATATCATAATAATTTTTTTCTTCGTTATTTTACTTCTTTTTTGATATATATTAAATATTTAATATAATAATAAGATTATTGTTTTCGTCTTACTTTTTCTTTTCCTTCAATTTTTTTTTTAATTATTTTTATTTATTATTTTTTTTTTTCTAATCAAATTTAGCTAAAATTTAGTAACACAACTAGGGAGAAATATAATTGTAATTATTATCATCATCGTTTATTATAATTATTATATAATTAACACTAGACTATATCCTCAAAAGTCAAAATAAGAAATCCTTTATTCAGTTTGTTATTAATTTTATAGATTTTAATTAATTTTAAAAAATGTTTGCATGCAATTGCAGTATGCATGTATGCATATATAAAGTTATTATATACTATACATATGTATATGTTATTGCTATTACAAAATTTAATGTTCGATATACATACATATGTATGAGTAATGTATTTGTGTATGAATATTATAAGAATGTATGGATGTATATAGGTAATAATAATTATTACGTGAGAATTATGATTCTATTAAAAATTATTTATCAAATGGACTTCGGTTTTCGGGTATTGCAGAAATTTAATTTCAAAAACTAAATTATGCGACCCACATGATCATAACATCATTCGCTTTGTTGACGGGGAACAGAAACTAGATATAGAAAAAAAGATATTTTCTTTCCAAAAATGTTTAATAATCATTACATATTTATAATTGTGAGTGTTATTTGTGTTAAAAAATAAATATTCTTAATGTTTTATCTTAAAAAAAAGACTCAATAAAAACAATTTTAAAATTTAAACTTTCTTTAATAGCGGTGGTTGATAAACTTTTAATATTAACCTAATTAGGATCAAATTTAATTAATATTGCACTTTGTGTTGTGTAAACAGGAATCTTCATTCGTTGCAGAATATAATTTACAATATGTATGATAAATCGGTACACGAATAGCTCTGAAATTACCAATATCCAATAAAGTAAAGCTATTCATAATTATAGCACCACCAGCATTTCAATAATAACAAACAATGAATATAAAATAGTCTTCAGCTCATATTCTCTGATGAAAAAAAAAGTGGAACTTAGATGGTTATCGACGTGGCCTTAGAAAGGAACCAAAGTATTTTACTAAAAGAAAGTTTGCGGGAAGTAGTCTCATGGTTTGTGGGGCTATTTCTTTAAGTGGTTGCCTCGATCTTCATTTTCCATCTACGCGTATAAATAGTGCAGAGTACATTACTGTGCTTAGATGTAGTTTGGTCCCCTTCTTGAGAGAAAATAATGAAAAAATAATATATTTTCCCAACAGGACAATGCCAGAATTGATGTCAGCAAACAGGGGATGGAATGGTTTCGTAACCAATCTATTGAGGTTTTGTCGTGGCCAGAATGCTGTCTTGATATGAATATTATTGAAAACGTTTCCACAAACTAATACCCCATTCTTTTTCGAAGAGTATATTCGAATAACAGACAATTTACCAGTGTTGAAGATTTGAAATTAAAAACAATCAAAGAGTAGGGGAAAATAGACGGAGGAATATTAAATAATCTTTACTAGATCGAATATTAAATTTAATAAGCTCTAAGAGGTTTACTAAGTTTTAAGTATCAATATTTTTGGTAAATAAAGCTTCTTATTTAACAAAAATGAGACTGGTCCTATAATTATGCAAAGACTAAAAACATTTATTTTTATACTGAAGTAAAAACTACTCCAACATTTTGTAAAATTTAGCATTATTTTTTCTCTTACATAACACTACACACAATGAAATGTTGTGATGTTGTTATTATAAAAGTACTTTTTTAGAAATTCAAGAACTTAGGATAGTACTATAATTATGAAAAGCACTATAGTAATGCGTTCTGTAACATTTAAATAGTATTAATCAATATTCTCTTTAACTTTAACTTGTTTTTATTTCTTTTGTAAAAATACTTTCGGTAAATATTGAAATCTTTATAATTTGGCATGTGCAGATTGCATCTTATTTATATGAACTGAATTAAATGTGTTGCATAGGCATTGTGTTGTGATATACATACATATAGTGTTGGTATCATGTTACATTTGGGCAATTCACACGACTTTGTATTGTGAATGTTGTATTGAATACATTTGGTTGTTTGTGAACGCTCAAAGCTATGCTGTAGTGTGTTTTTCGTATTCCATATGTATTTTATTGCCGTTCAAATAATTTGATAGCATGATAACAACATTACTTTTGAAAAACACACACATTTTACACGAAAATTATCAACAACAAATATACACTGTTGTATAATCATCCAACAATACAATAAATACAACGATAGAAAGGCCTGTGTGAATTGACCAATTATATTATGAGTACATGAGTGTTTAAAGTGTATGTTATACATTATTGTACATAATATATTGTTTACGGTATCTTTTAATCAAATTGATACGAGCCTTAACTATTATTAATTAATACACCATGGATTTTTGTTTGATGTACATACATACCAATGTTTAAAGTTCCATATTTTGGACAATATAATGACAGCGCCTTGGGAGTTACATTTTCTAATCTATAATTCTGCATAAAATATGTTTTGCACATTTGAATAAATTTATTGAAAACACAAGCTAAAGTAAAATTTGTTTGGTTTTAGACCAAAATTATCCGGCCATTGCTAACTCACTATGTATTTTCTGCTATCATCTAATATTTCTTTATTTTTATTATAACGGTACATCTCACTTAGTTATAAGTTAGCAAAACCACCACTGAAATTAACATAAGAATTAAATTATACACTGCACAAATTAATGGCGGTCAAATAGTGGTTTTGAAAATAATGAAGCTTTGTTTCAGAATATGTTTTCAAAATATTTACCCCAATATGTTCAAATATATACATATTATTAATTTAAAGATTACAGAATTATGTTTCAGAAACAGTGACTCGTTAGGCGTAGTCATTGTTATTCTCTAAAATAAATTATTTTAAATTTTGATGTATGAAAACACGCTTTGTGTATGTATGAATCAGGAATGAATCGTTTTTCTGCTACTCATAAGCACTCGTGCAATTTTGAGTATGAGTGAATGAACAGAATTGAAATTCAAATACTTTGATTTATTCGTACTCGCTACAACATTGATTTATAAGCGTAAATAGCAATGGTGTATGAGTACAACGTTGACATCAAAATCACAACATTCGAAATGTTTTTGATTCATATGCCTACTCAATCTGATTCATAAATTTAGAAAAATACTTACAAAACTTATAAGTCATTCGAGTGGCTCGAATCATTCATCAAAATTTACGGGCTTTGTTGTTATTGCATATACAAACAAAGAAGAAAGGAAAGACAAAGACAACAAGCAAAGCATACACACAGTCTCCTTGTGAGCGTAGTAGTGTTCGTACGCGAATCATACTTATTTTGTGCTTCGTGTAAATGTTAAGTAGAGACGAGTCGAAGTCAATAACATCATGCGTATTGTTAAGTATGAATACGACGAGTACTTCCAACTTTGAGTATGAGTAGTATGAGTATGATATCAAAATAATTATGAATGAGTATAAGTATATGAAATTATAAGTATGACTTCGAACTCATCGTTTTGAGTACTTATTGCTGATCTCTGGTATGAACTTTTTTTGTTTTCTAATATTTGTATAATTTTGTTATAGTGGTATATTCTTAAGTATTTCTAATTTAAATTTTCGAACCGCTTTGGCAGGAATTTGTACGCTCTGCTAAATCATTGTGGTCAGATAGTTTTGGTCTAAAAACAATGAAGTTTTGCTACTGTTCGTGTTTTCAATACACTTATGTATATAATATGTTAAATTAAAGGTTATAAAATTACCTTTCGGAAAATGTAACTCTCAACGCGTTCTCAATATTATTGTCTAAAATATTGGTATATTAAACAAAAATACCTGGTCTACGAATTAATAGTGATTAGTCCTCGTATTATGACTAAATATATTTACATTGCCCATTTGTTCAGTTCTGTATTAAACACTCTACAATATTGCGTCTCGGTGTCGGACTATCGCAAATTCCGGTCTATCGGGCGGTAATTATAAAAACAATTAAATTAATAATTAAACTACAAATACATACATACAACAAAGTATGTACACGTACTGTAAAAGATATTTCACTTAGATCTAAAAAAGTCGCAAATGTCTTTTTGTTTTCTTGTCTTTTAGCACTTTTGTTGTGACAACTGAGACTAACCGGCCGCTAATTGTTTCCGAACAATACCGGATGATCCCGAACAATACCCCGAAAACTTCCGCATAGCTCTCAAACGTTTTTATTTGCGATGCCGGATTATCGGGCTTTCTAGACTGTTGGGTGCCGAACTAATGGAATTCTACTGTACTCCAAAAAGTCTACAATGCGAGAAATATGTCAAATAATACTTCTTTAAATTTTTTAGAATAGACCTATTATGGGCACTGTAGACATATTATAACGGGTGTTTTTTATAGAGGTATAGAACTTTAAGTTGGCATTACTTTTCAAGATGGCGACCGATTTAATACCTGTCAAGTGATTTATTCTCAGTTTGGTTTGGCAATTCATCATGAATGGGCTAACGCCTGAACAACGCTTGCAAATAGTGCAATTTTATTTCGAAAATAATGGTTCTGTGCGGAAGACGCATCGCGCACTACGTCCGTTTTTTCGTCGACAAAATCGTCCATCAGAGCAGATAATTCGATTAACCATGGAACGTTTTCGCACCACGTTTACTCTTATTGATAACTCGCATCCCCAGAGACGGCATACGGTACGTACAGAAGAAGCTATTGCTGCTGTAGAGCGTAGCATTGAGGAAGACCCGAATGAGTCCATCCGCCATCGAGCATAGGAATTGGATCTGTGTCCATCCACTTTATGGAAGATTTTGCAGAAGGATCTTGGTTTGCGTGCTTACAAAATCCAACTCGTACAAGAATTGAAGCCAAACAATCATCAAGTAAGGCGTAGATTCGTCGAATGGGCACAAAATGAGATTACCGTTGTTCCGGATTTTCATAAGCGAATTTTGTTTAGCGATGAAGCGCACTTCTGGTTGAATGGCTACGTCAACAAACAAAACTGCCGCAATTGGAGTGAAGGTAATCCTCAGAAAAACATCCAGAAAAACTGACTGTTTGGTGCGCTTTATGGGCTGGTGAAATCATTGGTCCGTACTTTTTCAAAAACGATAGTGGCCAGAACGTTACAGTCAATGGTGATCGGTATAGAGCCATGTTTACTAACTTTTACATCCCTGAATTGAATACCCTTGATATCCAGAAGATGTGGTTTCAACAAGACGCCGCAACATGTCACACAGCTCGTGCCACAATAGATTTATTGAAAGACACGTGTAGTGACCGCCCATTTTCACGTTTTGGACCTGTGAATTGGCCTCCAAGATCTTGTGATTTAATACCGCTAGACTACTTTCTGTGGGTCTATGTAAAGTCATTGGTCTATGCGGTAAAGCCACAAATGTTGGGAAAAGTCATCGAAAATTGGACTACATCCGCGCCAGCCATGGCGGTCATATGCCAGAAATTTAATATTATAATATTTAAAATGTAATGCCACAAGATTATCTTTCGGATACATAAAATTCATGTCAATCGAATAATCCATCGTTGTTTTACTGCAACTTAAAGTTCTATACCTCTATAAAAAACACCCTATGGTAACAGAGGTTAAGTTTGTTAAATATTTGTTCTTATTTGGAATGCGTGTGGAAGGATTACAATATGGTATATTAATTGCGTAAATAAGTATGATTGGATTTGGTTTATGTGAAAATATTGCTTATGCAGGATATTGGAAGCAAATTGAAACTTTGCATGAAATTTATAATTTCTTTTATTGAATTCAGTAAACTTTTTATGAATATCTAAAGAGACTTCAGGCGTGATAGCTATTAATTAATTAGATATAATTTTGGTCGCTTAAATTTAAATTTTAGATAAAAATCATAAAAAAAAGTGCAAAGAGTTTAGAGAGAAAATGTTCATGATGGAAAATAAATGCTTTTAAACAGATTCCATGTGCTCGGCAATTTCTAATATTGGACTTTCGCTGAGCGGTTTAATGACAGTCTGCCAGTTTGATGAATATAGATTTGCTGCTGCAGTGCACGATGACGATGATGAAGTGGATGATGATTGTTTTGCTGGCAGTGATAATGACGAGGTGGTTGGTGCCGACGACGACGATGGCGTGGCAGGTGGTGATGAGAGTGTGAGCGATGATGTTGGTTGCATTTGTGACGATGTCGGTGCTGGAGTTGATATGTGTGTTAATGGCAATGGAAGCGGAAATAATGATGATGAAGATGTTGGCTGCATAAGAAAGAAAAAAAAGAATTGACCAATTAATAATTTCGAAATACAAGACACGATGGATTAACAATTACATGGTATGCATGCGATGGTAATAGAGATGTGGGTGTAGAAGCAGACAAACGACTAGTTTCATTCTCCATTTTAACCGGTGACATTTTCTTACGAAGAATGGGCGTCTCACCCAAAGAGTTCCAAGATTCCGAAGCATGTCTGACCATATTTGGACTTCTACTGCGTGACATCGATACAACTGCGACATCCGCAGACTGCTGTTTAATGTAAGTAGTTTTCATGTAATGATTGTTAGCGGATGATTGACGACAGTTGGAGTATGGTGTTAAAGGAGCAACTGAATTGTGATGAAGTTTACCACATCGTTCTAGCATATGCAGTTCCATTAGTTCATCAGGGTGTGGTAAAGGTTGTGAAGGAGGTGGCATGGATGTCGGTGTTATAGGCACAACGTGTGCATTCAGTTTGTAGCCATGCTCTCTTAGGATATGGTGTGGCCGTAAAAGGTGTGATTCCAAGGCATATTGCTTTTGAAATAATTGTCGTTTCTGTTGTAATAATCTATGTTGCAGTAGTTGTTGCTGTAACGGTGGTTTTTGGATAGGCAACATGGTTGCTGCATTCATTTTACTGTAAAGTTGCAGATTTTCATTGTGATTTCTTGGCATGTTGCCAGCATACGCAGTATTGGAAGCATCCAAACGAAGATAATGGTACAGTGATGGAGGTAATGTTCCATTTTTATCACTTATATTTTCCATATTTTCTATAGCCCGCACCAAATGTGGAGTATATGGTTGATGAAATTCTACAGGCATTCTGTTAGACAGTGTATAGAATTGACTGTGCTGAAATTGACAATTATTGAATTCATCTAAAGGCAGATTTGATCTGTACTTTGACTTAAGGGTATGGGCCTCTCTCTGCAGCTGTTGCAACTCAAGCCATCCATTCCGTTTATGCGTGTCATAGCGGTAGCTACCATACGAGGAACCGTTATGAAGGGGTCCCGCTGCACTCACAATACCTTGTGCCACAAGTCCGTCACTGGCACGACGTCCTTCCCTATTGAGTAGTTAAAAAAATACCAAATATTATTGTTATTGGATTTCCATAAACTTCGCATAAAAGTATTCCGAAAAATCACTATATTTCAAACCATATTTGAAATATTGCTTTCCTGCATGAATGCCATAATGCTAATCAATAAATAACATGGAGCGCAAAGACCGAATTACTAATTCCCGTTAGTACTCAGTTTTTAAATTGTTCTATTCAATGGAATTGAATATATTCAACTTATTATTATTAATCCATTATTATTAACTTCTTAATGGATTATTATATATTCCTAATACTTTACTTGATTCTGTAACACTGTTATTTAACAGAAAGATAGCTCTCAGAAAGATAACCTACCGAAGCCAACTTTATCTCTCGTTAGCAAAACGAAACAATCTGCATAGAACTGAATTCTCTCAAGTTTTTACGTAACATTTGAACATAAGTGACAGGCTATTGTATGCAGAGTTGCATTGAGGCACAAATACCTTATTTGGTACATTCATGTTTATTTATATAAAACTTTTAAATTGTTACATGTGAAATTTTTAATTAAAATAATAAAAAAAAATTATTTTATAAAAAATAAGTACTTGTTGTTATATTACTATTGTGCAGACAAAACAATTTTAACAAAATAAATAAATAATACACTTCACTTCATTTAAATAACTACAGTGATAGTAATTGCTAACGTTTACATTTCAAGAAAACTAACAAAAACCGATTTGTTTGTGCTAACATATTCTAATAGGTGAACACACTGGTTCAAGAAAATGTGCGAAAGAGTAATAAAAAATGTCCCCTTACGTTTGCAGCGTACCAAGTCTACTCAAATGACAAAAAATGTGATTTTAAAATAGTTCATATGAATAACAACGTTTCCTGGTTTTTTATATTCCTGAACGATTGCGCTACGCAGATTTTTCTGCCATAAATAGTTTGATAAATTAGACCTCATAAAATAAAAGGTTCTTCAAAACCGGACGAGGAAACCCGTTAACATCAAAAGAAAGACAAAGTGGTTCTCACGGGTATAGCTTCTATTACCATGATATTAGAAAAGAGGAAGTAATATCAAGCCGTCGACACAGTCGTATTGATGGAATTATGGTATGGGGTGCCATATCATACTATGGCCAGATCAAACTAGAATTTAAAACGACAAAAAAACGGAGAACAATACAAAAACATTCTGGAACGAGCTTTTCCAGAATGCAATCACTTTTTTGGACCTTAGTGTTGGATTTTCCAACAGGATAACGCTCCGATCACAATGTGAGAGCGGTAAAAGCGCGGATAAGTGGCCAAAATGTGCCGCTGATGGAATGGCCAACCTACTAGGGATGGCCTTCGCGGAAAGTTTATGAAGGAGGATTGATCATTGCAATCGAGACCACTTGGGACGAGATTTCCTAAGATTACCTAAAAACTCTATGATTCTATTCCAAATCGCATATTTGAGGTAATAAAGCACCATGGAGGCAACATTCATTACTAAACTTTAAAGAACACCTCAAACTAAGTAGTTCTTAACAATAAAGTCTAATATAGTAAATAATTTGTATGCTTTCCGCAACTTTTTTTTGCCGTTGTTATTTAAATGAACTATTTTTTATCAGTTTTCTAACAGCTTTTTACAATCTTTAATAAATAAATTGCTAAATTGATAATTATAAACAATAAAACAAAATATCGAACAAAAATTATTTGACCGTTTTCCTTTAGTTAGGTTAGAGGACGTGTTCTTGTCAACTGTGACAAGTACAGTACCCGGAGGTCGAATTGACCCACTGTACAACGTCCTATGTAGCTTCTCACACCCGTATTGTGGGCGTTACTTTTATACACGAGTGGCGGGACCTACAGTTTAAAGTCGACTCCGAACGACAGATTTTTTGACAAACTTTTCATGGCAATTTTTACTCTCAGAGTTTTTACCAGAAATCTACTGAGAAGAAGTCGCCGTTCATATTTTCGTTTTAATGTATGACCTGGGATTCAAACTCGGGTCTTTCGCCTAATAAGCCAACACACTACCTACTACACCACAGCGACTTCATTATTTATTTAACTCCAGCAATAATAAGGAAAAGAGTTGATACGTTTTCGAAGGTAAAATCATTTACATTTTATACGTCTAAAAAAAATTATGTTTAATGTACGTTACCTTTCACACATGATAATATATACATTTAACTATGGACTAGACCAAAAATTAGGTCAAAAATTAGTCTAGCCTATAGTCTAATCTATAGACTTTTAGAATAGTTTATAGACTAATTTTTAGTCTAGTCTATAGTTTTTTGTTTTTAATTTTTGAGTTGGTGTCACTGACATGAAAAGAAAAACACTAGGTACTAACTCGAAAATTTTCCGCGTCGAAAGTTTTAAAAAGCTCTAAAAAACAGTGCTAAAAGCACTGAGTTGACAACACTGTCCATATTCTTTGATAAGAGTCATAAGTGCGATGTACAAAAGAGCATATATATTTTACTCAAATTTTATTACAATATTATAATTTTTCACACTGTCTGCATGCCATGTCTTGCGGCGGTTCCTTTTTACTGGTCTACGATTACAGTTTTGTAATTCTTGAAGGTAGGACATGGTCATATTCTTCAGAAAATACATCATTATTTATATTACATAAATATGAAATCACTAACTTTCTATATTTTAAAAGGTGAAATTGATCTATTGTTTTTTGTATTATATAAAATGGATGCATTTACAACTGCCGTGTTCAATAAAAGTTCAAAAGTGGTCCGATAACAAATTACCCGCCGCATGTACCTTTAACGGTACATTACTCTAAAATCGCTCTAGCAACAATTAAATTTTGGATATAAACATTTTAAATTAAAAAATTAGCTTGGCGTTGCAATGTAGTTCGGTGTGTACCGAAAACGGTACACGTGGCAGGGAGCGTGTTAAATGAACTGAAGTGTATGTATGCATTTTGAATGACGAAGTGTTACGAATTCTCATTTTTGTTACTTTCAAATATAATAATCGTATATATTATACTTTTAAACTTGTATATTAAAAACCATATTTCCTTATTATTATGATTGTCTTTACATATGACATTGATTGTCTTTACATATGACAATCATAATAAACACTCATAAAACTCTGAAACATTGTAAATATATAATATTGTTACGCATAGCGAAACGACATAATACCGTTTAACATTAACGATAAACAAAAGCTACAAATACAAAGACCATGAGGCAATGCGTACACAATACACACTAACATATACATCGAACTTAATATAAGTGAACTAGCAACAACAAATAATGCAGTATATAGAATTCTCTAGAAGGCGAGAACGCGAACCTTCTACTTCGAGAACCATCATCAGACTGAAGACGTTCGCATATAAAAGGCCAAGACAAGACAGTCAGAGTGAATTCAGTCAGCCTTGCGTGCAGTTGCGTATGAGGTAAAAAGTAGCGGTGTGAAGACAAGTAGGTGGGTAAGTTTCCCAAATAGTTATTGGAGGTATTCCGTTTCTAAAGTTGAATCAAAAGGGGTTCAAAAAGGGGGAAAGGGGTCGAAAACGGGTAAATTGAGGTTATGCTAATCCCAATATCCTAATCCTAATATATATTATAAATCTTTCTGTAAGTCTGTTTTTTTGTTTGTTTGTTAGCCAATCACACCAGTTCGTCTCGACCGATTTTTTAGAAATTGGGGATATAGATGTTGGTGCAGGCTATAAATCTTTTCAATATTTTGACCAAAACGGGAGAAAAAATGGGACAAATGGGGAAAAAATGGTAATAGGTATTTTTTTACGATTTAGCTTGGTTAAATTACCCAAATAGCTTTTGGAGGTGTTCCGTTTCTAAAGTTGAATCAAAAAAGGTCCAAAAAGGGGGAAAGGGGCAAAAAACGGGCAAATTAAGTGCATACCCAATCACGCCTGAACGCTCGAACCGATTTTCTTGAAATTTAGGATATTGTCGGTGCAGGTTATAAGCAATAAATCTTTTGCATTTATATTTAGGACTAAGAGTACTCAAAAAACTGGGTTGTTTGTTAAACCGGTCAACAACAAATAACCACTGTTTTTTTTTTTTTTAATTTAAAAAGATTTTTCATTTTTTAAACTAATGAAAACTACATAAACCGCGCAATGCCGGGTACAATCTGCTAGTAAAAACATATATGGATGGTGTACTTTAAACCGATTTTATTGACTATAAACTAAAACCAAATCCAAAAAAGAAACGAAAAAGGGTCCAGCCTAACTAAAATTAAAAGAACACATTTTAAATGAATTTAAAAAATCTATTATCTTTTCCCTTCTAATACTTGGAAGAAAGCGTTCTCTCGCAAACGTCTTAATACATTTAAGTTATTTTGCTCAACATTCTCGCATTGAACCCAATTTAAAGCTCGGTTAATTATTTCGACAGCTTCGTTTGGTTTCATTGTCTGCACATTTGTACTTGTATCTAAACCGTTTTCATCATCATCGGTCACTTCTAATACCTCAATTTCACACGAATTAGAAACATTACCCAGTGGAACTGAACAGATTTCTTTTCTACATTACATACTTATAAGAGGAATACTGAATTTCTGAACTAATTTCATAAAATAAATGTGTGTGTGCACAAATTTGTTAATTTTAACTGTTGCTAAATTAAAAATTTTCTTTATTTAAAGTTGACGTTTTAGAGCTTTATGGTTTGGTTGACGTTTCAGAGTAAACAATGTAAAAAATTAAGGGTTGACGTTTTGGGACGTAAACGAGTGTTGACGTTTTCCCGAGAACACTTAAACTTTAATATTTAAAAGTTTTATATGCGTATTCCTAGGATTCTAATGTATAAATAATTATAAGAGTGATTTTTATCATTACTATTCTAGCTAAAGGTATTGGTTTGCAATTTAATAAAAAAAAACAAAAAAATCACTTTGAGAGAACCAAATTCAACTGCACTTACAAGCGTACATCTAAATTCCATAAATATTTGTAATAACATAAAACTTAAAAATAAAACTACCCAATTGGTATTTTTTGAATTTTGCTTTATCCTAACAAAATTCAACACTGTTCTGAACAGCTGACTTCGTGCAAATGTTTTGTTCGTTTTGTTTCGTTTTTATTTACATTCTTCTTTGGCATATGCATATCCCGTTTTTAACGTTTCTTAATGATGCATAAGGAACGTAAAATCGTAACTAAGGCCACAATTGCCAATTCTGTAGATGCAAAATATATGTCGTAATAAATACATATGTACATATTATTGTTAACATTCAAAGAAACATTGTTAAAGTGAAAACATAATTCTTCCCAAAACTGTGAATTCAGTTTTATTTTTAATGTTGATCTGTAGTCTTCATTAATGTAAATATTGTAAGGCGAAATTTGAAATAATTAAAACATGTACTAAAATGTTTTAGTGTTGCCCAAAAGACTGTGAGTTAGTAAAGATGATTTTAAATCTATAATTTTATATTTACGCCCGAATTTTTTTTCTAGATTAAAAAATTATTTTTGGGTTTGATTTGTCTTAAAAGTAAAGCATATTAAAAAAAAATTTTTTTGGTTTAATCGAGTTTTATAGCGCCAAAATCTTAGACCGCCTCTAGGCGGCTTTAGGAAAAAAATCAAAAAAAATTTTACAGCAATTATTTTTCTTCATGTAAGTAGAGTGAAATATTTTACATACATATTTAAAAAAAAGAAAAGATTTTAAAAAAATAAGGATAAACTTCAGATTTCATTTCTTTATAAAGTAAAACAAAAAAATTTTAAAAACTAAAATCAATATTTATGGGAAAAAACAGTTTGTTTAAATTATTTCTGGTGAAAATCGTAGAATTGGTTGGTTAAATGGGATTAGAAAGTCACAAGTTTATATTATACTTGCGGCATACAATTTGAGTTTCGAAATTGCAACTAACAAATTTCCACGTTATTTTGCCAGAGCATGATAAAATCTCCGGAAAATGACCGACTTCATCATAACGGACGTCTGTGGGTGGCAGAAAGGATTCTTTTTTGATCTTGAAGTGGGCGCCCTGGAGGTTTTGGCAACGAAGAGTTTTGCTAACAAAATACGGACTTAATCTCTGCTCAGAAGTTTGATAGCTGGTAGCTTTAGGTTTAGTGATCCTGTTGAACAAAATGTAGGCGTTTACCATGACTAAGTCATGCAAATGTAAGAATAATAGTGTCACCCAGAATGAACTCGAAGCATTTGAAAGGCGTGTCAAGCTTTGTGAAATCTTATCCTAGTTCGGGCTCAGAAAATGCAATCGCAGTGTTATCTAGTACTAAGTTCTTTTAGCGCCATAAGATTTTCTCGAAATTGTGAGATATGGGATTTATATCCGAAACAGATGCAATACACTCCCTTGTTTTACATTTAAAACTATAGTCTGTTCTGCAGACATATTACGTTTGCGTTTCTGTGGCCGAGGAGAAATTGAATTAATCGAATTAGAAAAGGATAATAGTTTTGCTAATGACGAAGGACTTCCATTTGGAGTAGGCAAAACTCTGATATCAGCTTTGATTCTGACATACTCACCGCTCTATTTACCGTCTCACAAGCATCATCATCCAAGTCTTCTTCCACATTTTCTTCAAGGAAATTCATCAAATCCAAAATATAATTTTTGCATTTGTCGGCGTTCCATGTCTATTAACCACAATTTTTTATCTTCAGAAATGTTCCACTTCCAAGTTTACCTAATACATGTATTTTTACTTTTTATTTTATTTGTCCTAAGACCGCCTCCAGATCCGGCTACCTTTCAAGATCAATAAAAAGTTTCCGAAAGTTTTTTTTTTCCTTTTTTTTGTTTGTGATTTCTTAACACTAACAGCAACACACTAATAATTTTTCTATTTAACTGTGACCACTTTTAATATTTTATTTGATTTTTTGAAATTCACACTTTGCAAAATAATTATTTTGTCCGCATTTCACCATCTTTCAACTATAAATGACTATGATCGCTGCTTAAAGCATCAGGATATGTTGCAAAGATAATAAAAATAATTTTTGGACTCTCTAAAGTAATCAAAATACAAAAAGAAAGCAACACAGAATTATAACCAGTCTACAGGACGGTCGTAGACACTAGAGGGTTAAATTGAGTAAAAACGATGTTGAAAAAAAGTAAATAACAAAAAGATCAAGAAATAAAAATTTATATCTTAAATGAAATGGAAAATATTGTAATTTTTAGCGGAATTGGCATGCATAAAATTGAATGAATCCTCTTAAATGATAAGTGTAGATATTAAGTATGTTACCTAAAATGAATTGGTGATCTTTTTTCCGTATGGGGTGTTGACTTTGTAGATAGCATTGATGATGTACTAGTTACTGGTGGTATATAGACGCAAGAGTTGTTGCTATTATAAAATGAACGTTCTGACGAATGCTCTGAATTGACACTACCGCTCACTTCACATGCAGCGCTACCCGCAGAAACCGAGGCTGCAAGAGTAGAATTGCTCGCACATGAAGGAAGACTTCCAGCAAGATCAATACTTGTAACTAAATTAAAATCGATGCTCTCAAATGTTGAACAATTACTCTTCGAGGAACCTCTACTAAGATTTTGACTTAAACTTTTAGAGTATGTACCAATGACTCCGCTTGAAGAGCTACTACTGGCATAAGATTGTATTCTTTGATTTCTCAAGTCTGTTGAGGACTGTGAAGTATCTATATAGAATAAGATAAAGAGATTTACAATTAAAAAGAAAATAAATTGAAAATTTAATAATAAATGGTTTAGTAATGATCTTAGGAACATGAAAAAGGGAAAAGATTTTTAAATACCAATGCGCGAATTATGAAAATACAAATGAGGCATGGAATGCCTATAAAATAATAAGAAATTTATACAAAGTAAGAATTGAAAACGAAAAGAATAAGTTTATAAATAGTAAAATAAACGGTGCAAATAACCAGAAGGAAATGTGGAGAAATATAAAGGAAGTAGTTTTAGGAAACCCCAGATCCATGATAAAATCTGTGATTTTTAAAAATGAACAAACTGAAATTAAATGAAAACAAAACTAAGGTAATGGAATTAAATATGAACAGTGATAAGGAATTCAAAATTAATAATGTAATAATTGAAAAAGTAGATAAAATAAGATATCTGGGGTTCTTAATAGACAAAGATTTAAAATTCAAAGAACATTTAGAATATATGTGCAAACAAATTGGAAAAAAGATAGATTTTTTAAAACGTATAATAAACAAAATGTCTATTATTACTGCAATAAACATTTATAATACTACGATAAAACCACACTTTGAATTCGGATCAACTATAATGTATACATGTTGCACGGATAGACAGATTACAAAAACTACAAAATAAAGCAATGCGGTCTATACTAAAATTCAATCGTTTTACATCAATCAAATACATGCTAGATACATTAAGATGGATGAATATACGCCAAAGAATGGAATATAACACATTAATTTTTATAAGATAAATGAAGATGGGAGATGCGCCAGACTACTTAAGAGAACAACTAAGATACGTTGGAGATGTTCAACCGTACAATCTACGAAATAATCATAATTTTAGATTGAAGCAGTCAAATAATGTAAATACGCAACGATCTTTATTTTACAAAGGAGTTAGAAACTACAATATGCTGCCAAATGATGTAAAAAATGAAACAAACAATAATATTTTTAGAAAAATAATATTTTCTAATTAAAAATGTTAATGAAATTTGAGATTAATAAGAAAAGATGATAAAATGTAATTTAATGAAATGTAATGAAAAAGTATTTAAAAATACTACTAATATAAATAAAAAATAATTTTGGTATAAAGCAGCATCATTTAAAATATAACATATGGCAAAAGAATACCTTTGTTATCACTTGCGCCTCCCATGTCAGTTTCACAACCTTCGTCCGTACTCGAACTACACTGAGCAGAAACCTTCTTCGATGTGGTCTTCGCTGCGGATCTTTCGTTGTCATTTGTTCTGAAAACAGGTTCAATGATTACTAAATCCTTTATTTGTTGTTGTTCTATGTGACATACCCAGTGAGATTTTTAGAATTATTTTGCTTCTGATTCATGTCGGAGGAGTGCGTCTGATGGTCACCATTTAAATTGAGAGTATCATTTGATTTAGTTTTAGAACATTCCTTGTGGCCTGAATCCTGAAAGATTTAAATCTTCTTTATATACTAGCAATTCAAGAGAAGTTATAAACTCGGTGTACTTACATCGAGAGGCAAAGGACTTTCTTGTAGGGTTTGAAAAAGCTTAGTTGCCTCTGCTGACATTTTGTAGCGGAAACTGAGACTTTGATCTAGAACAGCAGATGAATCAAAACTGGTTGAGCTTGACAGGGGTTTGGAATCATTGAGTTTTGTATCGGATAACTGTCTATCATCAGTCATTTTCGATTTTTGTTGATGTTTATTGTTTTTGTTTTCTGATATAGCAGTGGCCTTTTGCAGTAAAAGCCTACAGTCTTCTGTACTCTGTTTTAGGATGCTTTCTTCAATATTGAAATGTGTAACACCACAGGGTCCGATAAGCATCCGCTCATGTAATGAACGATCATCAACCAAGCGCGATGTTAACGCATCTCGATTTTTCAAATTCATAACGGATTGTTTATTATTGTCTACATTGTAAGATGAAGAGCCTATTGGCCGGTGACTATTGCATAAATCTTGACGCGACATACGCCCTCCATTCTTTTCTGAATGATACCTCAGGTGATTGTCGATTATCTTAGACTGTAGTTTGTGTTCATTAGCAGCAGATGCTGTCCCTGAGGCAGGACCACAGCGGTCGGTGAGTAGTGTCTGTCGGCTTAATTTTGATAAAAGGCTATAGTGTTCTTTGATCAGATGAAGATTATTGCTAACCTGATCTTCATGTAAAACAAGTTTTGTTTTCACTCTATGTACATCTGCTGCAGCAGATTGTTTGCCGCTTTGTCTATATGCCATTTTAGAGGAATACTGGGAAACTGACGAAGGCGTTGAAAAGGTTGAAAGAGTGGATCCGACTAAAGAATGCTGTTTGCTGTTTCCTCCAGCATGTTTTGGCAGTGATATCGATGAGGATGCAATTGTACTAGTGGTCGTGGTAGTCTTAAGTCCAATATTTGCGCCATCTCCGATGTGACGTTTTTCTTGTGCCATTTTCTTGTTATAAACTCTGTCTTGTAACAGCAGATATATGGCAGCTATATGATCATAGCTATTCTTCTTCAAACTCGCTTTGGTCTTGTCCGGTGGTATACCCGCAAATTCGGACATTATACGCAAAATGTCTTCGTTGGGTTCGATGTTTGTTGTGCCGTCCATATTGACATTAAATTTTCCAATATTCGACAGTTCCAGAATCTCGGGACACATCCAGCGGTGTCGTTTAATTTGCTCAATGGTGTAACGTCTCGATGGTTCCAGTACTAGCATACGTCGTATTAAATGTTCACACTCTTAAATTGACAATTGTTAATAAGATTTGAAACGATTTAACGAGTTAAATCTTACCTGATGACATAAAGAATGGTATACGAAAACGTCCAGAGAGTACTCGGTCTCTCAGACTTTGCAGAGTTGAACCATCAAATGGCAGTGCTCCACAAACCAAAACATACAGTACAACCCCAAGAGACTGTAAACAAACGGAACAATTTTGATCAATTATTTATCGGTTGGGCCACCTATCGTTTTAAATTTAAACCATCGGTTATTTCGGATCTGGCAATACTTATGTCATTCTATTCAGTCACAAAATTCAGTATATTATCTCTACTGAACTTAATGAAACGATTTACGTTTGAGTAACGACGGGATTTATTGAAAATTTATTTCCTAAACAAAGACAATTGGTCGGAAGTTGCACGAAAATGTTATAAAAAATTTGGTCGTAGAGAGGGAATAACAGTGCGCGGTATACGTAAGTTTATTGCTAAAGTTCGTGAAACTGATTTCATAGTTGATACGCCAAGACGTGAGCATGTTCGTACAGTGCTTCCATCCGAAAGTATCGAAGCTGTGGCGAAATGATCGCGGTATGATTCCTTACAAAGTTGAATTGGTTCACGTCTTCTGGGCCGGATGGTATACCAGCACTGGTCTTGAAACAGTGCTCTTCGACGCTGGTCCGTCATTAGCTAAGCTTTTCTGTTTGTCGTATCTTTCCGGTATTTTTCCTTCATGCTGGAAGCTTGCTAATATCACGCCAATCCCTAAAAAGGGTGAGGCTAATAACCCTGAAAACTATCGCCCAATAACTGTTTGTTCTGCTCTTTCAAAAGTGATGGAGAACACGATTAATCTACACCTTGTGAAGTATATGGACTCCAACTGTTTGCTAAATGATCGTCAGTACGGTTTACGTAAAGACCGCTCTACTGACGACCTTTTGGCGTTAAGGTGAAATGGTTCCATTCATCGCTGTAGTGAGCCAATGTAGTAGCTCTAGTTATCTCAAAGGCGTTTGATAGGGTCTGGCATGAGGGACTGGTTCGAAGTTTATTGCTTTTGGTGTCGGTAGTCACTTCTCTCGATTTATATCGAGCTTTCTCAAAGATCGCACTATTAGAGCGGTTGTAGATGGCGTCTTTTCCGACGATAAATTCAGATAAATTCAGGGGAACTGCAAGGCTCTGTTCTTTCTTCTACTCTTTTTCTTATTTTTCTTAATGATCTTCGAATCCTATTTACTCTTTTGCGGATGACAGCAACATTTGTCATTCATATTCATTTGATCGGAGGCCGAGCGTTTTGGAGATTGGGGCAAGGAGGTCAAACATGAATGACGCACTCTCAGGTGACCTGATAACAATCTCTGAGTAGGGCCGCGCGAACAGGGTCGATTTCAATGCGCGCAAGACCTAATGTTGTTTACTGACACACCGGCGTGATGCTAGCGCTGGTGTTCTGTCATCCGTATCTATGGGTAATGTAAATATTGAGGAGGCGGATGCTTTTGATGTTCTGGGCATGAGAATTAGTTGTGATGGTCATTGGAACGATCACATTTTTCGAGTGTCGAAGGAAGCAAAATACTTCACTCCATCCGACCTTCTTACTATTTACAGGACCTTTATCCGACCTCGGATGGAGTACAACTCTCATATATGGGCCGGTGCTTCAAAGTCTATTTTGAAGCTTCTCGACCGCGTACAGGAGAGAGTGAAGATGCTTATTAATGACAGTAGGGTGTCCAACTCGTTCGTTGGAGCATCGTCACAATGTGGCGTGTGTTTCATTGTTCTCTCGGTACTATAAGGGGAGGTGTTCTCGAGAGATAAGGGGATTAGTTCCCGATAATCACATATTTTTACGTGGTACTCGTACTTCTCGCAGAGCACATCCTTTTGTGGTTAATTGATCAGTGAACCGCACAATGTATTCATTTTTGGCCCGCACTGCTCGCTTGTGATCATCCTACGGAAGTTTTTCCCGTCATTTACGATATTGGTAAGTTTAAATCAAATGTTCACAAACACTACTCCCTCTTTCCATCTTCCTATAACCTATTTTCCTAAACCTGCACAATGCACTGCATGAGTAGGAGCCATCCCCTGAATGCTGGTTCTGTAAAAAAATGGAATTTCATTCATTTTCATTTTGGGTACGTTAATAAGTAAAATTTCCCTATTTGGAGTCAGAAAACTCACACGTGGTCTCACAGAAGATAATGCACCCATTACGAGTGACTGTTTTGTACTGCTTGTGGAGCTGAGGCATCATTGCCGCAACTATTGCAGTCAATGGGGACACCCATCGCACCATGATAACCGATTTGAACGATGTTTAGTTTGGACAGTATTTATTCCGTCAAACGTTTAATGGCTGCACTTTTAAATTTAAATATCCAAAAGGGCTACCCTCTAAAAATCAAATCTTAATAACTACCGTAAACTTTAGTTCATACTAATTAATCATTGTTTGAATTGTAAAACTAATTTCGATTACCCAAATATCTATTTCCGGCCCTGTATACTGCTTCCCTTCGAAAACCTCAGGAGCAGCGTAAGGCGGTGAACCACACCAAGTTGCCAGAAGTTCGCCTATTTTAAAATGATTTGAAAATCCAAAATCTGCAATCTTTATATTCATATTATTATCCAGTAGTAGGTTTTCAGCCTATAAAAAAAATATTGTTATTATACATATGTTTTTCAAAAATGTAAACGACTCACCTTCAGATCTCTGTGAACAATTCCCTTCTTGTGGCAGTAGTCGACGGCTGATAATATTTGCCAAAATTTGAAACGAGCTGCATTTTCCGACATTCGCCCATATTTAGCAATATAATCTACATTATAGAGAAAAAGTGTAATTTTTACACAAATGATATTACGTACATACATATGTACTATATATGCTTATACGTGTGTTACGAATGTAAGTACATATTTACATACAGTGGTGGCCTTATAATTAGACATGATTGACCAACGTGTATGTTTGTTAATTTATTTTCAAAACTTCGTTACTCATTTTAAAACTAATAGTTAAATAAGGCTATACAACATTTTAAGATCTCATTCAATAATTGTTTGAAACCCCAACCAGGACGCCTAGAGCCAGAAAATCCACTCCAGCAGAAGACAGAATTATTTATAGGTCCAGTAAGAGAAACCCTTTCCTGTCTTTTCGTGGAATAAAGACTGAAATTGGGCAAAATATGACGTCAGAAATATCCACACGAACAATAAGAAGGCGCTTACAGTAGTCGGAACTTTGTGGGTGCATTGCGCAGAAAAAATGCTTCAAAAAATATTAAAACGCGGTTACAGTTTGCAACGGAAATGCTTAAAAAGACCCACGTTTCTGTAACACAGTTCTCTGGAGTGATGTTTAATTTGTTTCAATCTGATAGAAAAACTTATGTAAGACGTCCTCCAAACAAGGCTCTTGATCCCAGGTACACAGTGAAAACTGAAAAACACGGTGGCGTCTCTATTATGCTCAGGGCTGCTTTCCTTTGGCGTGGTGTGGGTCCAATTACAAGAATTGAGGGAATAATGAACCAATATCAATATAAAACCATTTTGGAAAATGTAATGGAATCGTATTCCTTTGAGAGTACGCCCGTCAATTACCTTTTTAAGCACTACAATAACCCAAAGCACACTTCCAGGCTAGTGAAGTGTTGGGTTTCGGGCCAAAATATCGATCTTCTGGACTGGCCGCCCCAAAGTCCTAATCTCAACCCAATTAAAAATTTATGGGCAATTGTGAAAAGAGATCTTAAGGACAACAACCCTCGAAATAACGATGAATTGTTTCAGCTGGTGCAACAAAGCTGGCGAAACACATCCGCACGAACATGCCAACTAGAGGTGTGCACAAGACATTCTGCTAGCTTACCCTTCACCGAATGCAATACTGTAGTGTACTCTTTTCTGTTGCTCTTGATTTTACGAGTGCACTGAAATGCGTATATCTCATTTATCCAATGTATACAGCAGTACTCGTTTGCCTGTAAAGTAACGGAACAATGCTTTGTATTGTAAGAGCATATTTTACTACTGAAGCTACATTTTCAGTATTGCCATATGGATATCAGTAGTGTAAAAAAAAGTAGTAGTGTAAAAAATGTTTTTCCCCAGCAACGTTGCCAGATTGATATGATTTTATCATATTTTTGCTGATTTTTCAACCAAAATATGATTTGAGGATTTTTTTCTTAAATTATGATTTTTAATTTATAAAAATTATGATTTTTATATTTGAAGTGAGTACAATTTTCATTGTAATTGTACTACATAGTGAAGTTAAGTCTTGTGTGTAGCATGTGTGCAATTAACTTCGTGTGCAATTTTACTTTTTGTTCTACGCTTTTCTTTAATCGCTAATTTTTAACAGTTAATTTGTTGACTCTGATTTGCTTTGTAAATTTATTGAAATTTCCAACAACAGATTGCAAAAATAAACAACTACATCTTTCTCTCAGCGGCGATCATTTTCGAAGACTTAAGGATCTCGCTTAGCTAGAATCGCGATGTAACCGACCGTAATATTGCTAGTTTTTCTCACTCCACCACGTTTTTCTACGACTTTTTGAGGGTTGAGAGCATCAAAAACAAAATTTTTAGATCGCCCAAGCCGATCAGCTATAAATTCATACGATTTTTTCTGTTCTCGAAGCTTTTAAATGAGCATTCTGTCCTCCATTGCACAATATTGCGTTTAACCCATCTATCGACAATATTAGTATTTTGATAGCAAGCCAGACACGTTGAAAGTTAACCGAATTTGTTATGTCAAAAGAAAACAGTATTGAGAACAAGAAACCATAATTTTATTACAAAATATTGCGATTGGAAAAAAAATCCATGAAATTCGTTTCAGTTAAAGGTCGTTCCTATTTTAACGGCCATATGTGTACATACATAATTGGTCATTACAACCACAGAACACAATTACAATCCTTCAGTTAGGATTTTTGATCCAGCTTCTCACACCACTTATGTGGCGTTTGTTAATTTTATACAAGAGTGGCGAAACCTACAGTTTAAAGTCGACCCCGAACGACAGATTTTTGTGAAAGTTTTCATGGCAATTTTATTTACTTCCAGCGTCAGAAATCTGATGAAAGAAAGTAACATTTTGATACAGATATCTGTTCTGAGGTTTGAACTATAGCCTCGGGTAGAATTTTGTGTTTAATTTTTTTTTCATATGTGTAATATCAATGCCAGTTGTGTGTAAGTCATAAAGCTGTTGGTGGCAACATTGGTATTGAAATCTATTTGGCTTCTTTGGTATCCATCTGTGGGCAACAGCCACACCATCCAAGGTAGAAAAGCTTCAAAAGCCGTAATCTAAACTTCTCAGGATAATAACGGGTGCTCCTTGGTATATGAGAAACAGTTCGAGAAGAAATAAAAATAGCAAGTGTCACCTACGTCTCTAGGATTACAGAACATCCCAACCGTTTTGTAAGAGACTTACTTGTATTCGAGGGTCACAGCCGTCTCAAAAGGGTTCAAACAAATGATCTGACCAGATAAATTTGGTTTTGATTAGCACTTTTAGTTGTACGTTGCAATGGCAATAACTATTTTTATTAATTGTATTATTCTAGGTTAAGATTTGAATACTTTTGTAAATTCCGAAAAGAAAGATTCAATAAATAATATATGAAAGTTCAAAAAAAATCTTCAAATATAAACCGTAGGAAGCTTTAGCACTTTTAGTTAGTAAGTTTTGAAACACAAACGCTGTATTTTGGCCTCATCTATATGTGCACGTCTTATGAAGGAAAATAATTATTCCGACGGTCGCAATTAACCTTTGCGTGAGCTAAATTTGAAGAGGTCCGATCGAATTTGTAGTATGGTTTAGTTTAAGGGTTTGTATACTTCTTAACCCTTTCCGGTATTATGACGAGTCTAGCTAGCAATCGGTTTTTCATGCCAATGCCATGAGCTACAATCGTCTTGTGACTAAAGTTACTGTTGAACACGATAACTTATTTTAAAATTTCTAGTGTACTGTTAGAATTTCTTGGTGCAAGACGCGGCGAAATTATTGTTAGTCTGTAAGATTTCATTCTTGTAAACAGTTAGCGTGAACATCGGTCGATACATATTTTTGCTAAAAGAAAAACTTGTATAATAAATACAATATAAGAGTAGTCCAGAGCATGAAGATCAAGTTTTTTTTTAATAAAAATTAAATGGTTATTTCATGCACAGGTTTTCATTATTAAATCGTACCGGAAGGGGTTAATGATCTTTTTTCAACTTTGGTTTTTTTAAATACATTTACTTAAGCAAATGAATATTTTCATATTATGTCCGAAGGGAATCATCTCAATGTCTGGCGATCATGATTTGAGGAGTTCGGAGTGTCTGAAAGAAAAAGTCAAAATGAATTCTTATAAAATGTATTTTATTGGTTATGGCTTGAACTAGAATATTTTGAAAAAAAAAAACATACAAACGGCTGTGTTGTGAATTTTGTTCTACCTTATTTGTTTAATAAAACAATTAATTATTGACGGATCGGACTAAATTTCGCCAGTTCGCAGAAATTGATTTTAAGAAAACGGGTTTAAAATGCGCTAACCTGTACCCGTTGTACTATTCTGCATTTTTCTTCTTCTTTTCGTATTGCTTGACGAAAAAGAAGATTTCTACCTTAAGTAAGTAAAACGGCATTTTTTTTCTGGAAATTGGGAAAGTATTCTATCCCATAACCACTGTTCCTACCTAGCTGGACTTTGTGCCTAACAGCACGCAGCAATGAAAAATTGAGCTCTAATAACAAATTCAATGAAACCTTGACTTGAGTCTAGTCACTGGACACAACCTTGACATAAGCAGTAGTTTTTACGTTTTAACGATGATATATGATTACATGTCTGCAGGCTCTCCTTTAATGCACATAAATACATGAACTGTGTGCAGACATAAAGCATAAATTTGTATGGTTTTGCCTTTGACGGCATGGCATAAATGGTATTATTACACACATCAGAATTTCGATATGCCTTTTATACTTAAAAAACGATTGCAATTGACAACAGTAATAGAAGCACTTACCGAAAATTTCGCCTTGACTCGCATATTCTGAGACTATATAAATCATATTCTTTGTTTCCATGACCTTTAGTAAAATGTATTGAAATAAACATTTTTGGAAATCGATAATATTTGATCAGTTATTGTATCTTGATACACACCTGATATAATTTAATAATATGGGGATGGTTGAGACGTTTCATAATTTCCACTTCGCGATAAACTTTTTGCAAATTTGTTGTGTCTAATTGAGACTTATCGATTATTTTGATGGCAACCTTTATAAAAGAAAACAAATTTACAGCACTTGAGCACTAAAAACTTTTGTATTAACTGCTACTAACTTCATTTTTAGTTATTCGATGGCGGGCTAATTTAACAACAGCAAAATTTCCTTTTCCAATGGTTCGTTCGATGTCATAGAAACCAACTCGTATAGGCTCTTTGTTCTTAAGCGCATCGTTTGATGATGAACTATTTGAATGACTGGTAGCTGTAAGGGACAGTTTGGTGGATTCATTTAATTCTTTAGACTTTGTACTACTATCGTTTTTAGGCGTTTCCGTATGTACTTTTGGCGGCTTCTCCATCTTCTCATTGTTGCCTGAAAGTAAACAATTAAATACATTTTAATATTATTTGAGAATCTTAAAGCACCTTAAGTCACCTTTCTTTGTTTCCTCATTGTAAGGAGCATTCTCTAGATTCTTTTGTGCCGACGTAGATTTTATTTCAGTAACACCGCTTCTGTAGGTTTTCTTATCTTCGTTGTCACTTTCTCCCATATTTTTTAATACTATTTCTTTCTAATACCACATTTTACACTACTGTAAAAACGTAAAAATATATACACCCTAACTTTTCCATAGTTTCAATAAAGAATAAAGCCAAACGAAATGTCTTCACGTAGCATTTGCAGTACGAAGGGAACCATATCTTCCAATTAATATCGCAACAAATAAATTAGCTTGGCGTTCACTTTGATAGACATCTGATTGTTGGCTCTTACTATCTTTGATTGCCTTTTCCACATATGTATATCTGAAGAGAATAAAGCCACATAAGTGGCGGGACCTACAGTTTAAAGCCGACTCCGAACGGCAAATATTTGAGAAGCTATTCATGGCAATTTTATTTAGTCTCATAGTGTTTGCTAGAAATCTACTGAGAGGAAGTCGCCGAAGAAATATTTTCGTTTTGATATCTGACCTGAAACTTGAACTCGGGCCTTCAGCTAATAAGCCAACACACTACCTACTGGACTACAGCGACTATTATATGTATATTGTATATATGTACAGAAATGTTTCTAACTAAACTACTACGAAATCTGGATGTATTCCTGATATCGATTCGACATAACGTTTCACTTTTTTGCTAGATATATAATGATTTTTTTTAGGTGTTATCAGTTTAATTTTTAATTCAATGTTTAAAATAAATTCGATGATGAGCTTTTATTCGGGCAATTTTCGCTAATTATGAATTGATTGGTCATACATACATATGGCCAAATATACAGTCTTATAATGAGCTAAGGAAACTATCACTTGGTTTTAAGCCTAATTACCTAAGCTGGGTATTTTACATTGGTTTTTAAAGCCCTTTTTGAATACAGTTATGTTTAAAAAAAATTGCATGGTCTGTATGATTTAAACGCAATAAAACTTTATTATTTCAAAAATCCAAAAATATTTTGGAAAAAGTAGACTTTCAAAATTATAATTAATTTCTAAAATGTTTATAAATATGTACATACACATGCATACAATTTTTCGCCACTATATGGATAATGATAAAGTAGTAAGAAATGCTATTTATACCCACAAAGTAACAAGTTTGTAATGCAATAGTCAAAAATGTTTTAAAAAATTTACTTTGCTTTTGGTTTACAATAAATGTTAGCTAAATACTGTAGAAAGTGTTATTGGTATCTGAAGTTTATTGTTTCCTTACATTTGATTAAAATATACATACATACATGCATATACATACACATACATACATATGTATGCATGTAATTTTGACTTGTTATCAACGGCTAATATGAATTAGAGATATGGCTGAAGTACGGCAGTCGGAAAGAGAAGATAGTAAGAAAAAGGAAAGTGTATATGCGAAAAATCAATAAACGAAGACAAGTAGAAGAAAAATAAATTTAATTTTCGCCGAATTTATTTTTTACAGTTTTACTTTTCGAATTATGCTCATAGAATGGAATATACATGCATAAATGTATAATATAATTAAATATATTTAACATACCATAACGATATTTTTCTTTTCATTTCTACATATAAACATATTAATGCAATTTATAACTATATTATATATTCATAGAATAGATATATATTCATAGAATAGATATATATTCATAGAATAGATATAAATTACATGAATATTTTTATATATATTGATTTTGATATTGATTGATTGATATATATATATTGATTTTATATTTTTTTTTTTTAATTTTAACAATCTTACATACACATTCATAGGTACATATAAAATATTGTATTCTATTCGATTAATTTTATTCATTACAAAATAACATAAAAAATATCACAAGTTACAACTGCTTACAACTTCACACTGTAATACAAACGAAACGAATTATGAAGTGAAATGAATTTTCACCGCAAAATTAACGAGAACGTTGCATATTGGCCTCGAACGAGGCCGTCAATGTCGGCTATGCAATACAATTGTGGGAATACAACTACAATGTCACCAACAAACGAAAAATCACTGTAGATTGAACAACACAATACACTTTACTACAAACAAAATTTTGTATATGTATAGTTCCGTTTATTACTTAAAAATATTACAACTAATTATACTTTAACACATATATGAAAATTTTTTAAATAGCAAGAATTACATATTTTAGTCAAAAAGTTACATATTCGCTAACTTTTTAAATGTAATAGACCGTTTCTGTTTTTGCAATAACGAAAAAAGCGTTGTTTTGTAATGCATTTTTATATGAATAAAGCAAATGACAATCAATTTGAGTATCTGCCAGGTACCAACTATAATGATGTATAAATATATGTCTACTTTCTATGCAACTCTATAACAGGATTCCATCAGTCTGGCAGCATCATTTGTCACGCATTTGGCTGCGTCACTTAGAATCTACCATGCATGACAGCGAAGTAAAAAGTTCAAACAATCAGTATTTTTAAGTACATATAAGAAATATTCCTGAACACACCAAAAAAGCAAAATAAAGCATAAAGTATCGGATAAGAAACTAAGCTGTCAAAAATATAACGTATGACGGATGTTTATGTCTGACAATCCTAACTTCCCATCCTTGGTGACATAAAAAGGATTGTTTAAACGATGTCAAATTGGCAACAGAGGGCGCTGCGGTGTATAATTAAGCTTTTTATATTTTAACATTAATATTGTTTTTGGCCTTAAGACTTTTATTTATTATTTAAGTTGTTTGTTTATTGATGGTCTACAGAGACTTAGAGCTCCAGAAATATTTAATAATATTCGGCATTCGAGCACATTTGTAAAATTATTAATAAGGAAAGTGCTTTTGGTTTGATTTTCTTACATTTGTGCATTGAAATTCTTGCTAATTTTGCCGTCTTTTTAGTGGCCTATAATTCCTATCGGAGGAACTGACGGTTTACTTTTTTTGTGTTTTTTCATCCCCCATACAGTCCACAGAACTAGCAACGGATTTTATGTGACGTATAGACCTATAATTATCTCCTTCTTTCGGTTAAAGACCTTGAAGAGACTTATAAATCTATTTGGATCCACGACAAACCCAGGATTGAAATTTCCTATCTGGAGAACAGTATGCAATTAATAAGGAAATGTCAGTTGAAAAACCCCAACATAGTCTAACGAGTAGGATAAAGAAATTGCAGTGTGGCTATGGCGACCTGAATATCGAAACTACTTTGTTGGTGAATAATCTTTAAGAAGTTAGGGATTTCGCTTATCGTCAGAGAGATAGGAAGGAGAATTTTATAGGGCGTGACGAACGCACTGAAACATGTTGGATGTTGCCTATGTGGATGACGTAATTATTGAAATTTAAGGCAGATATGTAGCTGCAATTGACCTCTGAAGAAGGTGTGCGTATTTGTTTTTAATACCGGAAAAATAGTGGTGGTAGAAAGTACAAGCATTTTGATTCAGGATGGAGCTTGAACTCCAGGATAAGAATAAAAAGCTGCATTGTAAACTAAAAACCATTAACAGAATAAAAAAGCCTTCATTGACCTCTTCGTTTACAACATAGGGTTTTGGGAAAAATGGAATCCGGGAACTAGGATGACTCACTGAATGTCCAACGTATTTATAAAGCGTCAGCTTAATTTACTCTAATTTTGCTTCCATATGGTACTTCCAAGTCAATAGTCGACCAAGTTGCATACGAAAACATTTTGTATGCGGTTTTTGAGCCACTACTTAGTAATTTATTCGTACTGTGGAGATTTTTCACCTTACATAGTGTAAATGTTACGTTTACACATTTTTGTTCATTCACCTTTATCCTCCATAGATTTACCATGTATCATGTATTTTAATTATCGTATGTAAACTTGTAGTTGCTAAGATGCTTCGTGACGGTTCCTATGTATGCTAAGGAAAGCTGTGTCATCAGCAAAGACAAAAGCGTGTATGTGCCCATGTAATGGCGCAGATGTAAACTTCACATTCAACACCCAATTGACGATATTTAAAAGATATTTATTTCTTGAGTCAATTAGAAAAGTTGAACCTCCGCAAGCTCTATACCGAGGCCTTTGCAATCATATAAAGTGCAACCTGAAATTTTAAAGAGATTTCGTCTCGAATACTGGCATTAAGTCAATTTATTTTTCCGCAAAGACCAATTCTATCTCATTTTTATATTGGATAATGCCGGTTGCGTTCCCAAATCAGATCCTTAAGCAATTCATTGAATCGGCAAATCGCCGATTTCAGCTATGTATACGGAATCCTTAGTATTTCCAATATTATACTTGCCGTATTTAGTCTTGTAGTCTTAAATTGATTAAGTAAATAAATAATTTCTAAATTATAACTTTAATAGAACTAAAATTATTAAAAGAAATAAATAATTTCTAAAGTGTAACTTCAAAAGAATTGAAATTGTAGCCAGGATCTTCGCATACATAATTGGTCGTTACAACCCTTTAGTCAGGATTACGACCTAGCTTCTCACGATCTTCAGCTGAAGATTTTTTATAAGTATCGATTTACCGATTGGCCGAGACGTTTTATGGTACCGATTACTAACGGAGAAAACTAACTGGGTTGGTCTGCAATGGGCCAGTAGCAGCCTTTTACATCATGGAACGTTTGACGGTTGCTAAAAGCTTTGGAGTACAAAACAATCACCGACAGGTGTCATTCTCGAAATATTCTTCTGTCTGTTCATTATATTTGACACATTTGAACTTTGTAGCTTTAGCTTAATAACCAAGCTTTGGCCTGCGTTCGGTATTCAACTGAAAGTAGCCGTAGTCTAGCAGGTAGTGTATTGGCTTATTAAACTTAAAAGCCACGGTTCAAACCCCGGGTCAGATATCAAAACAAAAACTTAAAAAAATATTTCTTAGTCAGATTTTTGGAAAAACTATGAGAGCAAATAAAATTGCCATGTAAAGTTTCTCAAAAAATCTGTCGTTCGGAGTTGACTTTAAATTATAGGTCATGTATAAAATTAACACGCACAACATGAATGATGTAAGAAGTAAGGTCGTAATCCTGACTGAAGGGTTAGGTTAGGTTAGAGGACGTGCACCTGTCGGTCAAGACAAGCACAGTACCCGGAGGTCCAAATTGACCCATTGTACATTGTCCTTAGGGGAGGAAGGAAAAGGAGAATATAGGAAAATAGGGAAGGGGAGGGAGAATAGGAAACAGAGGAACGAAAAACAACAGACACAAAACAACAGAGGTTGAGAGTGCGACTACACTTATGAAGCCCTAGCACCTCTCAACCAGCCCAAGCTGCTAATGAATCTGTGGAGAGCCTTGATGTCGGCTCTCGACACAGAACTCAAGTTCTCAAAGAAGGCCCTGCCAAGGGTCCTCAGCCTCAGTCTACCAAGGGCTGGGCAGTTGCAGAGGAGATGTTCGACAGTCTCCAACTCCTCCTCATCGCAACATACCCTGCAATAGTCCGGCTGGGATCTGATCCAGATCCCCGTCAGCGACCTAATCTCGCAGTGCCCCGTGATAAAACCGACAACCAACCTTAAGCTGGCCTTAACCAAGCCCAGCAGCCACTCTGTCCTCTTGCTATCCACAGCAGGCCATAGACGCCTAGAAACAGAACAACCCGATCCGTTTCCCCAACGTCTCTGCTCTTCCCTCCTGACCCATCCATCGATGAGGCCATAGAGGTGACAGACTGGGGGGTCAGGACCAACCGTCAAATCCCCACCTGAAAGCGAACCTAACCTAGCGAAGGCATCCGCCGTCTCATTGCCCAGTATTCCGCTGTGACCCGGAACCCAGCATAGACGGATACGGTCCGGTCCAAAACTCCGCAACGACTCTTTGCACTCGCGAACTAGCCGTGATTTGCACCAGACCGACGCAACGGCCCTAAGGGCAGGCTGACTGTCAACGAAGATCGTATAAGATTCCGAATCCGAAGATGGGCCACCAGCTATGGCCTCAATAGCCTTCAGTATTGCGAAAATCTCCGCCTGAAAAACGCAGCAGTCATCATTCAACCTGAAGTGGAGTTCAAAACCGAGTTCCTTACAGAAAACCCCAGCACCTGTACATCCACCTAACTTAGACCCATCTGTGAAGATGGGTATACCACTCTGCCCCTGGAATACCCCACCACTCCATTGTGCCCTATCCGGTATGAGTATACTCAAACCAGGTAGGAACATAGCCTCAGGCACAATATAATCAGTGGTTTTTTCCGAAAGTCCGTACCTTCCGTCAGGAAAGACGGTATTCAGAACTCTGGAGTGACCTATCGAGCGCTGTTTCCAACAGCCCGATTCCCTCAGGCGTATGGCACTACGCGCTGCACATCGCTTGACATATAAGTCAAGCGGGGTCAGACAGAGCATAGTATCAAGAGCAGCCTGAGGGCAACTTTTCCTCACTCCAGTGATACCACCCACACGAATAGCCACATCGTCGGCATATGCCACAACCTTAAAGCCCCTACTTTCGAGGAGCTTCAGACCAACATTTGCAACCAAGAGCCACAAAAGAGGGGATAGGACACCCCCCTGTGGTGTACCCCTGGTCGCACGCTTGACGACAGAACATCCACCCAGATTTGATCGGATTAGTCTATTACCCAACATGTGGGTGATAAACCGCACCAGAAAATCTGGGGCATGTATATCCCTTAGTGAATTCTCAATAGAAGAAGTGGTAACGTTATTGAAGGCCCCCTCTATATCAAGGAAGGCCGACAGTGTGTACTCACCCCTAGCCATATTCGCCTCAACAAAACCAGTCACTTCATGAAGAGCGCTCTCAACAGACTTACCCTTAATGTAAGCATGTTGCGACCCACTCAACAGAGACCAGTCAATGTTTGACCTTAAATATAGATCGATAAGTGTCTCCAAAGCTTTCAAGAGAAAGGATGAGAGTGATATCGGTCTATAATCCTTAGGGCCGATGTGACTGGGTTTACCAGCTTTCGGTATAAACACCACGAGCACATCTTTCCAAACCTCAGGTATATCACACCACCGGAGACAGTCTCTATACACGTCCACCAGATATTCGTGTAATATATCACCAGCATGCTGAAGCAGAGCCGGAAAGACACCATCCGGACCAGGCGACTTGAACGGCTCAAAGCTACTAATAGCCCATTTGACCTTATCTCTGGTAATGATGTCTTCCAAAACCGGCGTAGTTCCAGCATCACAGAAGGGATCAGCTACACCCAACGGATAGCTTCCTGGATCCTCACAATCGGGAAAATGTGTACTCAATAGAACCTCTAGGGTTTCTTTTCTCGAGGATGTCCACATGCCATCGTTCTTTTGGACGAAGCCTAGGACTTTGGGGTCCTTCGACAACATCCTACGGAAACGAGCCACATCAGAAACATCCTCGATACTACTGCAGAAACTCATCCAGGTGGTTCTCTTTGAGCGCTTTATTGCTCCGTTATATTCATTAAAACTGGACCTATATGCAGACCAGTCCACATCCCTGCCCGACCTCTTAGCCTTATTAAAGAGTCTCCTGGTACAACGGCGGAGCCTCTGGAGTTCCGCATTCCACCAGGCAGGCTGGCTCCTCTTACCCGGGTAAGTGAGAGGACAAGCATCTCTATAACAAGACAACAAAATATCCGTCAAAGATCCAACTCGATCATTGATGCCAGGAGTGGAGCGTCCCCTAAGGGCTCTAAGCTCCCCCTCCACAGCCCTTTCATACCTGATCCAGTCGGTTCTTCTTGGATTTCTAAAAGGCCTGTTAAGGCCCCCAGATAGATTAATACTGAATGATATCATTTGGTGATCAGAAAAAGAACACTCATCTGAAACCCTCCAGTCCCTAATCATAGACCTATCCATGTTAGTGAGCGTAATGTCAATTACCGTCTCTCTAACACGGTTTCTAAACGTTGGCGTGTTACCAGCGTTACAAATGCTGAGCCTATTAAGAATAATAAAATTCAAAATAGACTCACCTCTAGTATTTATGTCAGCACTGCCCCATTGGGTGTGATGAGCATTGGCATCACAACCCAAGACAAGGTGACATCTTTTCCTCTTTGCATGCTCCACCAGTAGTTCAATTAAGCCACCAGGAGGGGATGCAGCCTCATACGGCATGTACACAGATGCCAGCATCAAATCGATCCCATGATCATCTCTGTAGGCCACAGTTGTTACGTCACCTGTACAAAAGGAAGGAGTGATTAACAAGTCCAAAGCACTTCTAGCTAAAATACAGGTCCGTACCTTATCACTTGTTCCAGGAACAAGTAACCTATAGTCAGGATCGCTCAAACCCAGGATCCTATCCCTAAGGATCCAAGGTTCCTGGATAAGAGCGATATCAGCTTCAAGGCGGCGCAGGGTGGTTAATAGGTTGTGTGAGGCGGCTTGGCAGTGATGCAAATTAATCTGCACCACTTTTAGCCTCCTCTGGGTCATCTGACACCGACTATGTCCGGATAACGGAATTTCAGACGTGCCAACCCACATAACACTACACCACCCCTTGCCCTTAGCCACTGAAGGGAATCCTGATCCATAGCAATCCTAAGATCGCAGCCTTTCCTACCATTACCAGTCCGGGAGTTGACAACTACCCATGAGCTGGTGTTCAATCCATCATTCTGCTTTCCAATAAGTTTTGGTATGACATTCACCCGCCTAAAGGTAGGCGGGACCCATACCTTCGCTATTGGACGTAGAGGGAGGTCGGATTGAGGGACCACCTCCAACCGAGCACCAGGCCAGAGTTCACCAAGGCGCTTCACTGATTCCACAAGGAACTTTACAGTTCCCCCGTTTTCACAGTTCACTACCTTGATGCCCTTGGACCAACCTATAGAAGATATGCGGGCATTCATGCCATCGCAACTCTCCTCCAAAATGAATTCAATTAACCTTTCTTCAACTAGATTCCACCTTTCAGGAGAGATTTTGCCATCCAAATCCGACCTGTCGATGAAAGCCAGCTGAAGGGAAGGGTTAGTTCCCAGGTCATCCTGTTTCTTAGGACGCTTGGAGCTGGAGGAAGGCTCATCATCAGATCTGCCTCTCTTCATGCGATTCCTCTTGCGAGAAACCTGCAAAGAGGACATATCCACTGAAAAGTGCCCCTCCACCTCCTTCGCCCCCAACCTTACATCCTTCTTCTGTGATAAAGGATTAGCGATATTTACTACCCCCTTTCCTTTATCCATTGTAGAAGGAACACCATCACCCTTTCTCTTCTCCGGAGGTTTGAAAACCCTGGTGTTTTCCTTTGCTCCAGTTGGGAGTAAGGGTGTAGAACCTTCATGCCCCTTGCTTGCTGCTTGAGAGGTAGATGCAATTGGCATCACGCTCCCATCGGCACTCAAGGGACCATCCTCCTTTCCAGAGTCAGCGCCTCGTGAGAGGTCACTGCCCGGGTATTTGGACTCATACCGCGAAACAGTGCCTCCGTGACGAGTCAGCATTCTCTGCTCCTTGACAGAGAGGGAATCAACGCCGCAGATTGCGAATCTCCTCAAGACCGTGCAAGCCCTGCGATACGACTTCCTCTCAGTGTACATAGCGGAGCGTTTCCGCCCCGTCCTTCCCTCCTTGTGAGACGAATCACCTCCTCCCACGCAATGCAAAACCGATGCATTGGTGGGATCCGAAGCATCCCGTCCGACAAGAGGGTTCCTTAAAGGGAAAAACCCCACCTCATTGCTCCCAGTAGCAAATTGGACCCGAGTGAAGGGGAGCCTTTCGATGACTGTATTGTCACCGTCTTCATCCGATAGTGGGGAGACAGGGTCTGACTCCACGCACATATCTTCCGTCGAAGTGGGGATTGCCAAAGCATTCGCCTCACTAAAGATCTCCTCTACAGTCATGATCCTCATGCCAGCTGGGGCGAAATTCCTGACGATTTCGTTGTTGTTATCAACGATACTCGCCTGGATTTGCGCAATGAGCTGGGTCACGTCCAGTCCGTAGTCAAAAGACAAATTGGGAAATCCATAATTCATATAGGTCCCACGAGTAAGGGGGAAAGGAGGTCAATCATGCCATAGCCCCCGCTAGCATGACAAGGACTTGGTAGAAAACCTAATACTCACTGAGGCGCCCAGGTATCAGTGAGGCTCCGTTATAATACAGTCAGATTAGACCCCCGACTGCAAACCATCCGATAAGCACGGGTCGCTTAACACTTCGGATTAGGGGTATATGAAATATACGTGATCCGACGGTCCGAAAAGAGAGAATACGACGTCAATCCGGAGCAAAGTCTTCCCACGATATTAGGGTAACTTTTAGTCATGCACTCCAATCCACTCTGGGTCACAGAGTGGATCGAAGTACACTTAAGCCCCCACATCGCGACAAGATTGTTACCCAGGTGGAGGTGACTGAAGGGTTTTAATGACCAATTATGTTTGTATGTATGTCTATAACATAACATATATAAAATTTTCTCCAATGGAGAAAATCAAATTACTAATGGGACCATTTGCAGTATTCTCAAAAAATATATTGTAGATAGTTCTTTCCATTTTTTGGTTAAGATGGATTCATCAACCTTATCTGCGAGTAACAGAAATCTATTGTTTGGCCACTTCAGAAGCTGATGTTTTTGAACACTGGCCTTTGTAATTACTGTACTTTTGACACTTATTGCCGCACTGTCTGCTAAGCACGATAAGACGATTCTTCCATATTTTTCTTATTACCCAAAAAAATGGGTTTGAACAGGCTTTGTTTAAAGCATTTGTTTAAATTCGGTGCACTAGTTCTTAAGTTCAGGTTCGATTTTATTCAGCACCTGTATTGTTCTCATTGTGTACAGATGTTAGAATGTTGTGCGCATTGCGTTGCGTAGGCCCATGTATATTTTAAGCAAATTTGTTTGAACTCATTTTCTAAAACGGTTTGCTACACAAAAAAATATACGTTATTTAACTTTTGTTTTCGTTGTTTCTTGTGCCAATTTAATTCCTTTTATATTCTTTATTTTTTGTGTTTTTTTTTTTCCTTTGTTTACTTTTAACAACTCTCTTGCAAAGTTCACGACCGCACTCTTCAAGAGTAAAACAGCAAATTAGATTATATTTTGTTAATATTCGACACCTACAAGAGAAGGTTGTTCAAGTGTTTATTGATGGCCAGAGATTACGCAGAAAAGTGAGGTGCTTTCAGAACAACTGAATCTTAGATTGTCCCTTGCACACCATAGATATCAGTGTATGTCGTATGGTGATATGCGAATATTTGCTAATAGTAAAGCAACCATTAGATGCCTAGAAACTGTAAATCCTTCATCTTAGATTGCCCAATAAAGGAGATGTGTTTCGAAAACAGTGGTATTTAAAGTAACAAGAAGCCGATACGCTTGCAAAAACTGACACCATGGAAAACCAATTGAATTCTTACATCAAATCCACATTCCTCCTCCTCCTCAGAGGAGTATACATGTGGTCTCAATCGTCACAGAATTTATTAACTTGCAAAAAAAAAGATAGGCTTGCAGACATATCTGACACATTTTGACCAATATGGATATAGGGAGAAGAAAATTTACCTTAAACCTGGCAGATTTCATCTTGGGAACTTTATAATCGTCATAACATAACGCTATCCTCATAACGTCTTCTGCAGAAGCTGTAACGTCAAGAAAGTGTAGACTAACCTCTTTATTCAGTACAATTAAAATAAAAAAAAGGGTGGTTCTTCTGTCCTTTAGGGTTCTTAAATTACAGCAGCCATCTCAGAGCGGAATGATCAGATCTTAGCAGAAAACGTTGGACATGCAGTTACTTAAGGTAATGTTTTATGAACTCCAGTTATGCAAGTAGTTCCCGTCGAGACACACTACTTTCTCTATTGCATTGACCACTTGGGACTCCAACACCATATTCGTTAGCATCACTGTCAAAAATAAATTTTCCCCTTGGACTGGATACACCAAAACTGGTGCAGCATACAATAGGTCGTTTAGTGTCTGGAACGCCTATTCTTGTGAATCAAACCATTGATATGCTTTCGAGTTCTTGGTGAGCTCATGAGTCGCAAAAAGCTGCGTAGTTCATGAGGATTCTGGGGACGAGGCCAGTTCTTTACCGTTCGTATTTTATCTACATCCATAGGTATTCAGAAGTAACAAGATACTCCAAATATTTCACCTGTTTTTGGAATAATACACATTTCTTCACGGATAATTTTAGTCCAGTCGTTGTTATTACCTACAGAACTTCTCCCAGGTTTTTGAGGTGTTCGTCGAAAGTTCTGCCCATCACTATAATGTCATCGACGTAGAACAGGCAAGTTTTCCAATGCAGCGCCTTGAGTACACGTTCCATAAACCGCTCGAATATGGCCGGAGCATTACGGAGTCCAATTGGCATAACTTTAAACTGTCATAAGCCGCCGTTTGCACTGAATGCAGTTTTCTCCTTGTCCTTTTCTGCAATCTCTACCTACCAATAACCGCTTTGTAGATCCAATGTGGAGAACCACTTCGGTAGCGGGTGACATTATTCAGCTTCCTGTAGTCTACACAGGTTGTTGTAGTGCCATCTCTCTTCTTTACTAAGACTATTGGTGAGCTCCACGGATCCGATGACGGTTCGATTACACCGGTCCTCCTCATTTTGTCGACTAGTTCTTTAACCTCATTACGTTTTGCCAGCGGTATGCTTCTGGCTGTTTTATTAGTCTCGCTTCGCCCGTATCAATTTCATGCTTGACCATAGCTGTTCTCCCTTGTCTTCTTTTGTTCGTGGCGAAAGCGAAAGCATGCCTCTTTAGCAGCTTTTTGGCTTTATTTCTCTCTGGAGCTGCTAAACCTGCTACCCATTTCTCCACACTTACACTAAATTCCTGTTGGTCCTCGGCTGACATTTTGACCGATTTTGGTAAATGTTCGCTATTTATTACCTCCTCTATTGGAGCACATTGTCCCACATTGGAGTTTTTACAGGTGACTTATTCATGGTCTGACAGATTTAGCACAGTCACTGGGACCATTCTCTGTTCGGTAGATTTGATGAAGGCCTTTGCTGGTATTAAATCCGTCTGTATTCCTGATGGTTCCACAACCCACAAGCGGTTTTCCTCGCAATCTCCCTTCATACAGTGATTCACTCTGAGGTGGCAATTTGAGCTGTTCGATCGCAACTATCCCTCTGGCGTGCACCTGACGCTTGTATCTGGCGTTAAGAGGTATCCCTACATTTCGCCAACTCATTATCTGTTGCCCAATATTCAAATTAATACCATGAGCTATCATAAAGTCAGCAACAATTATAACCTCGTCCGCAATATCGACAACAATTAAGACCTGGCTTACACTGATGTTGACTATTGTCACCTTCACCTCTGCTTTTCCGTGGACGGTGGCAGACTCTCCAGTAGCTGTCCGAAGTCTTCCATTTCTAAGTGCCTCACACTCCCCTTCACTACATCTGATCCGATGATAGACTGCGTCACACCGGAGTCTATAGCGAAGATGTCTTGTCTGTCATTAAAGTACCCCCACACCGCAAGGTTACTGTTGTTTTGCTGCATCACTGATATTGCGATTGTGTGATCCAGCGCTTGTCCCTCAGTGCTATCTCGTTTTAGTTTAACGGCGACGCTTTTGAAGATGGTTGGTAGTTCTCCCTTTTCTTATCCCTTGATGGTGAAGCGGATCTTGATCTTTTCCGTGGCGCTTTACAATTTCTTTGGAAACTACCACTATTTCCTCTGTTGAAGCATCTAAGTTTAGACTTTTGTCCGTTTTCTTCCAAAGCTAGTTTCACCATCGCCTTCTTCATGTTTGAACGTTTTATGTTGAACTTGAGTTCATCCGAGAACAATAGGTTTTCCAACCAATTCAACATATTAAACATGAATGACTTCACAGTAAGGAGACTAAAAAATGCACCCCTTAAAGCGCAATATTGTAAAGAAACGATGAAACATGGTGGGGGCTCAATAAGGGTGTGGGGCTGTATTTCATACGATGGAGTTGGACCAAATTACTGAGAAGATGGATCGATTTGTTTATAAAAATCTGTGGAAAAACGTAATGCTGCCATACGCAGAAGAAAACATGCCACTGGTTTGGGTTTTCCAACATGACAATGTCCAAAAACATGCATCAAAACTTGTTAAAGAATGATTGAGTAAAGTAAGGTATTCATAACCCTATTGAATACCTTTGGAACATCGTTTACCGCAAAATAAAAAAGGATTTAGGGACAAGTAAACACACCATTTTTAATCGTACATAGAACGCATAGAACAATACTCCTAAAGAGCAAATTGAGAGGCTAATTGCTTCACTGCCCCGTAGATGTGGTGCAATCATTAAAAATAAAGGTTATGTTTTGACTATTAATCTAATTTTTAAGTTTTGTTACATAAATATGAAATTTGCTTTAGTTTTGACCACTAGAATTTTATTGTTATTTCGTTAATTTGAAATAAAATAAATATTTTAAGCAAATTGATTAAAATTTTGTTTGCATTCATGTTTAATCTGAATAAAGTGTAAACATAAAGACCAACCTTTTTAGCGGAACATATTTGCTGAAATATCAAAGTGTAATATCGGCTGTCTTAGTTTGAGCCACCAGGGATTCGGGATTTTGTAAATCCCAATCCCAAAATCCCGTTATATTTCGCGATAATTTGGGATCCAAAAATCTCGAAAAATTTTCTCTTAATAATAAAAATATTTTGTTGGAAAAACCATTTATATTCCAATTATATCAGAATTAGTCGCCGTGGTCTAGTGGGTAGTGTGTTGGCTTATTAGACAAAAGGCCCGGGTTCGAATCCCAGGTCAGACATCAAAACGAAAAATATTTCTTCGGCGACTTCCTATCAGCAGATTTCTGGCAAAGACTCTGAGAGTAAAAATTGCCATGAAAAGCTTCTCAAAAATCTGTCGTTCGGAGTCGACTTTAAACTGTAGGTCCCGCCACTCATGTATAAAATTAACGCACACAACATAAGTGGTATGAGAAGCTAGGTCGTAATCCTGACTGAAGGGTTGTAATGGCCAATTATGTATGTATGTATGTATATCAGAATTATATCTCATTAAAAATAAAATATAAAAACAGCAAGACAAAATATAACAAAAAAAGCGTAAATTAACAAAAATAAAAATTATAGTTTTAAGAAAATTATTTGGATTCCAACAGAAAGATTAAAGCATCTAACATGTGATCTGATAGGCTTGAACGAATTTTGTTGTCAACATAACCTGCCGCTGAAAAACACTTCTCGCAATCAACATTTGTTGGTAAAATAGTTCCAAGATTGCTGTATGCAGCTTGTAAATATTCATTTCTACCACCTCCTGATGTAAATAAATCTATTTCTTTGGACAGTTGAGTATCTAAATCAGTTACCCTTTTAATTCGTTTTACAGGGCTTTTGCATTCTTCAATGCCATAAAACAATTTTTTATCCATTGAAGTAGGGTTTTCCTCATTTGAGATGGTATTATCGAGGTCAAGTGATATAGAATTTTTTTCAGGACTTTTTGTAGGGTCAAAATATATATGAATTCACAATCCCGAAAATCCCGGGACAAGTTTTAAAAATTTCGGGATTCGGGATTTCCAGATTGGCATCCCTAGTGTATTCCCAACTTGGAATGGGAGAAGATTTGTAAGCAAACCTTTGTTGATGTCTCAGAGGTTCAAAAAAGTATTTACTTCAATGAAATCAATTTTTATTATTTTTTTTTTTTTGTTTAAACCAGCACTCAGGGGATGACCCCTACTCATGCAGTGCATTGTGCAGGTTTAGGAAAGGTAGAAAGAGGGAAGATGCGAACGGTAAGGGAACGGATTGCTGCTGGTGACTGTAAAATGGTCAGTGCTATACCTTCACCATTAGACAGTCTACAGCAACGTCCCAAAGAAGCCCGCAGTTTCTCACAACCACTTATGTTGTGTGTGTTAATTTTATACAGAAGTGGCGGGACCTACAGTTTAAAGTCGACTCCGAACGACAGATCAAAAATGTGATATACCAAGGAAAATAAATATAGCGTCATATAAACTATGTTTCATTTTTATTTATGATTTATGATTGTCGAAAAATGAATGGGATAAAAACCTAATTTTATAACTTTAACAAAAATTTTCTTTTATAAAAAATAAATAGGACCAAGCAAATTATAGTCCACTTAATTATTTACTTATTCGTTAGAATACAATTAAATAAGATTCCGAACTGAGTAACTTAGACCTTATGCTCGGTGCATGCAATCATAATTTGACCAGAGCCTCTGGTGGAAATAATTTCTTCGACCCTCCCGCTAATAGCAGTATTCAATAAAATACCCGAGTACTCATACACCTTGTACGACATTGCTCGAAAAGCATACACTGAAAATCTTTTTTGTATTTCCCGATAACTTTTTAATATACCCACATTGAACGCATATTAAAGCTTTAAATTAAAGTGTGATTTTAGGAAAAACTAATACAGGCTCACATATTATTATTTATTACTAGTAGACTTATAAATTAGTTACAAATCTAATATAAAATTTTAGGAGCATTGGCAACTAGGCCATCAGCTCTTGATGTGAAACTAAATTTCATATTTACATTGAATGAGAATATTTAAACTTAAAATAATTATCTACATTGCTTGTTTAAATTATAATGTTAATTCTATTGGTAAAATCAAAACTCTTTCTGACGTTATCCTCGGTAGAGACCTTGAGTAAGTTTTTGGGGTCAGTAGATCCAAAAATGGAATGTCTCATCGATTGGTATAAACTAGAGTCAAGTAGAATGTGATCAACTGTGAGAATTCTACCACAGTTTGTACAGGTTGGTGATGGTTCCTTGCGTAAAATTTAACAGTGAGTAGCGGAAGTCAGACCATGAATTAAGTTGAGTTTGGCGCAGGGGGCTTTTGATTAAATTAGATATCACCTTTTTCTGTTCTGATTTCGCCGATTAGAGGGGACAGACATGCAAACCTTGCAGCCTCATCCGCTTGGACGTTGCCTTTTATTCTGCTGTGTCCTGGTATCCAGATGACTTTTAAAATTCCATAGTGCTTTGTGAAAATGTCTCAGATTTCATTAACTGTGTCCCATTTACAGGATTACAGACTGACTGACAAACTAACGATGCATATTACTGTCCTTTGCCGAGTTTTAACGGCAATGTAGATTGCATTAACTACTGTACAATCCTCGGCGGTAAATATTGATGTGTAATTTGGTAGCGTTTTGAGTATAAGAACATTCTTTTGATTATCAACAATAGCATAGGACACACCATTTCCACTTTTCGAACCATCAGTAAAAAGAAATGACCAACCTCCAGAAGGAATTGCTGTATTTCAAAAAACGATTTCAAAAATATTTCGTCCGAAGTGTTGGTTTTAGCATATTTTTCGAGAGTTAAGTCGCATGCCTCTTGTTTAAAGAACCAGTTTGGAAGGTCAGGAGTATAAATTGATGTTTTAATATTTATGTTAAGCTTATTTGCTAGTTGGATAGATTCATGTATTGCGGAGATGTATATCAGAGAACAGACAGAGACCATTCACATTTGCTGACCATTCGCAAATTCATTGCTTTTGCATTGCTTTTACTCGACAATAATAAAAATGTGCATTGTCGTTTGTTTAATCACTCCTTATTACTGTTTGCTATTTTACATTCCCTGTTTGTTATAACTAAAAACATTCACACCATTCGTCCAGTATTCGTTGCTTTAAGTGAATGAATCGATGTACATAGTTTCATTTCTACAACAATAAAATACATGTTCTTACCCTTCAATAAAACAAACGGTAATATTTTTTTCCACAGGCTATTTTGTGAAAACAAGACATCTTTCTCTTTGTTTATTATTTTATTTGGCAATGTATGTATACATACATGCACACACGTATGCGATCAGCATTGAAACCATTCATACCAATCGTTAACCATTCGTACCAATCGTTAAGTATTCGTTGCTTTTGGGAGTATTCGTTTACATTTGTAGAAGGCATGCAATGCAAGCACCATTTTTCGTTGCACTCCGTTTTGTGAATCATGACGTGTATTGCTTTACGGAATTGATTTGTATTGTCAACATGAGATTCGTTTTTTGTGATTGTATTCAAAATTAACCAATCAAACCGTTCTCTCGTGTATATGTATGTACTTGTTGCTGTGAAGTGTCCTTTGATGTCACCACCAATTACAGAATTATTAGAGAATATTAGTTTCTTAAACAATTTTAGTTTCATTTCCTTAATATTAAATTCTAGGGATGGCAAACCTAACACAGCAAACAAATTTTACAAAGGTGTTGTCCGGAAATCATAAATAGTCGCTCTAATTGCTTGATGATATAAACATTTAATAGTATTTATAGTTGATTTGGACTCATTACCAAATAGGAAAAGGCCATAATCAATTTTACTATGAACTAAAGTTGTTACAAGGTAAGCAATGTGTTGATATGAACAATACTTTTGTTGCTTGAAAGTTAACCCATTATGTTTACTCTCTGGATTAGTAGTCTCTTTATTGATAGGTACCGTTCCAAGGTAGATTTATATATGGTAACCGTAAATCTATAGCTGATGAGGTTTAAAATGTCAAAATGTTGTTGTTTTTTTGTGTTTTGTTTCGATAATCATTTTCGCATTTATAAACCCTCATTTGTACCGTATGTATCCTTAACGATATGCACTCTAGAAATTGTTCAAGATTACTATTTCCAAGCCAATTTTATAAAAAAAAAATTGCAAGATGATTAATTAATAATATTTAAGCTTTTAACACTATATATATATCTTTTAAACTACAACCTAGACCTACTATATTAAAATTTATTTAGACTAGAGTGATGAATTACCCAGAAAAGATTTCGATCTCTCCTAGGTGCATAAACTATGAGCAATGACAAATAACGTTTACATCTGCAATTTTTCTCGATGGCCATATAAAAATAAGTTATTTACATAAAGTGGAAATGTTATTGACTACATGGAATAATTTTTTATTAATTTATAGGTGCGGAGTTAAGCACGACATAAAAATCAAAAGAAACTTCAATATATAAAATTTATATAGTTCTTTTAATTGCTTTTATTAACTTCCTATGGAGGTTTGAGGGTTAATTTTTTTGACATTCCGCGTACTCTTTAACGAAAACAAAATCTCTGTTGTTTTTGCATTGTTGTATTTGTTGTAGACTTACGGTTACCGTATATAAATCTACCTTGGTAATGTTCCTTCCACAAATAATTTTTCGTAAAAATAATTCCCAGAATTTTCAGTTTATCAATGTTATTAATAAGAGCGCCGTCAACACTCAAATTGTGGGAGTTATAGTCACATGATTTCCTTTTAGATATGTGTATCCTTTTTGTTTTAGCTGTGGATATTATGGCACCAGATTTTATATACCAGGTGTTGATTTCATTTTGGCGATTCAAAAGTTTTATTAAGAGTGAGAAAATGTAAAAATGTACAGAAGAATGCAGTGATGCTTATAAAATAAAAAGTAAAAGAGTAAGAAATATGCAGAGTTGCATTTAGGGGAAATTTCCGACATGCCCTCGCAAATCTGCATATTTAAAACAAAAATTAATTTCATAACATTCAGAAAAAATTATTTTAATCCTAAAGATTTCACAAATTTGTGATGTTTAATTTTACTTAAATCTTAGTTAATATATCAGCAATCATTTTATAGGTTGATAAATATCGCAGCTCTATCTGAGTGAATTTTACGACCTCCCTTACATGTTGATATTTGACATCTATGTGTTTGCACCTTCCATGGAATACAGGATTTTTTGCCAAATGTTGTGCACCCATGTTATCATCATAAATAACAATTGGCTTTTCGTCGGGAAAACAATTTATCTCCATTAAGAGTCTCTTCAAATATATGGCCTCTTTAGCCGCTGTTAATAAAGCCATAAATTCAGTTTCGATGCTACTAAGTGCTATGCTTGGCTGTTTTTTACTTTCCCAGCTGAAAGAAAATCCTGCCAAAAATAATGTAAAGCCAGCGTAAGATTTTCTATCTTCTTGACAACTGTCCTAATCTACATCAACAAATCCTTTTAGCGCTTCGGTTGTTTTTGTATATTGTCTAAGACGCTTTGTTGATTGCAAATAACGTGATATATGTTTAACTGTTTTTCATTTTGGTTCCTTTGCGTCGATTTGCAGAAGAACATAAAATGTCTGGTCTCTTGCTTATCGCCAAATACATAAGAGTGCCAATTATTGATTGATACCAATTTACATCAACTAGTTCACATTTTTTTGTTGTTGCAATTAATCTAGAATACTGGTTCTAGGGAAGCCGGTCTAGAATTTTGCATACCCTGCTCCAGTAAAACTCTATTGTAATATACGCTATATTCACCATACTATGCTTGCATAACATGTTGTATTTATTAACATATTTTAATTAGTGTATTTATTTACATATTTTATAATTAGTTTAGTTTAATAATTAATTGTAAGATTACCGCCCTCTATATTTCATATTAAGTTCTTTAATAATTAGTTGTAAGACTTGGCGCCCTCTATACTTCAATTGTAACTTTACTCTAGAATACATTACAACTATGTAACAAGTGCAGCCAACACTTAAATATAAAGGGTTGAGCATGCGTGTCTTTTGGTATTAAGAAAAAACGAAGACAGAATAAAGAGACGCGTGGTTGAGACAAGATGTGCATCGGATTTATTTATTACAAAGAGATTTATATATTACAACGTCAGAAGTGGGATAACCTAAAAAATTTTTTTTCCTCAAGTAAAAGTGAATAAAATCAAAATGGAATCGTCTTTGACAAAAAAGCAACTTCAGGACGCCCTTAAATCTGTCGGTATCCTAGTCCCGACTCGATCAACTATGGAGGGGCTGCGCAAAATATTTGCAGACAACCGCCATATAATCGAAGTTGCATTAAAGGATAATCCGCATATTATTGATTGTGAGAATGCCACCTCAGATCCTACTAAACAGAATGTAGACCCTCCGCTCACTACTAATTTAGAATCCGCCGACAATGTGTACCCTCCGTCCACCGATGCCTCTATTTACAGTTGCATAAACCCTCCGTCCACCATAAGCTCCACTCCGACAAGTATAGAAACACGTGCTTCTAGTTTGACAAAAGAAACCGCCGCCGAAACCGCCGTTGCTTCGAATATCCCTATTTTGCCGCCTACGAAAGATATTTTTAAATCACACCCTACGCAATTTTTAAAATCGACAAATACGTCAACCTCCGCTTCTAATATGGAAATTCTACCGATGACTTCAGTATCTACTGAAACAAAATCTTTGCCGATGACGTCAGTAGATGATAAGTTTAGAACCGAAGCACAAAAATTAGACGACGAAATAGAAATTCTACGACGACGTCACGAGGTTTTACGTTTGCGAAAGGAAATAAAAGAAATGGAGCAGAATGAAGAAACTACGCTACGTAATTCTGCTATGCCTGAACGCGTTTTTCATTATCAGGACATTGAACATGCCATCGTGAAATTTAGTGGAGACGACCGTTCATATGGGGTAGCAGAATTCTTCCGAAACCTCGAGGAGCTGTTGGAGCATGTTCAAGCCGATGAATTGCTAAAATTTATAACCCTCAGGAATTCTTTGTCTGGCTCCGCAAAATTAATGCTCGGAAGAGGAGCAATGTCATATGGGGATCTTAAAGAAAAATTAATTAAAGAATTCGGAAGTACCGTAAGCCGTCAGGAAATTTATAACGCATTACGCGGCAGAGTGAAACAACCCGACGAAACCGTGCGAAGATACATAATGGAAATGGAATCTCTTGCCTTGCGTAGCGATGTGACGGACTTCGAGCTCGTAGCATTTGTACAAGAAGGTTTGCAGGGACGTATAAAAAACTTTATCCTTTTTGCTGCAGCTAAAACGATGAATGATGTCAAAAATGCTTTACAAATGTACGAACAACGAGAGAGTGTGAGAGGGGACGGAGTTAGTTTTGTGGATATTAAACCAAATATAATCGAAGTAAAGATGCATGAACCAAAAACAAACAAAGATGGTATACGTTACTATAATTGCTCCAGAATGGGACATATAAAACCGCAGTGTCCATATGAAGAGAGACCAGTTGGCGTTTGTTTTAATTGTTGGCAAGTTGGGCATGACCGTAAGTCTTGCAAAAACATCAAACGTATACAGAGGCTAAAAACTACGATCGCAGCTGCTACCCAGGGAAACTCATCCGGTGTAGATGCAGATATTTTAGATTTTATCAATAAGGTATGTTTAAGATTTGTTAATGTAAATGGTGAACATAGTGATTGTAAAGTTGTTTTGTCTATTTTCGATACTGGCAGCCCGGTAAATTTGGTACGAAGATCTGAGGTACCCTTTAACATTAGAGAGACAACGACACCGTCCGAATTTCAGGGTCTTTGCAATACCAGGATAGATACCTTTGGAGAACTGAAATCTGAAATATCGTTTGGGGATCAAGTTCATTTTATTACTTTACTTGTAGTGCCGGATGATACTTTACCTGTTTCCTTACTTTTAGGACGTAGTTTTCTTTCTAGGTTTAATATTGGTTTATGTTTTGTCAGTGGTCTAGTGAAATCCTTCAATAAATGTATTTTTAGGGACCGTGATAGTTTAGACAATTTATTTTTGTGTACGATGAATTCTGTGGGCCATGAGGGGATATTACGTGAGGTTATTGATAATTTGCCTTCTGCTCTACCTCTTGGTTTAGATGACAGTGTTGATAGTGATCTATTTGAGAAGAGTGCACTGCGAGCATCGACAGAGTTTGAACTTGTTTGGAATCAGATTTTGGCTATGGATGTTTGTTCTGAGTTTGGAGAGTTGAATATAAACCCGGCGTTGAGAAATACTGATAGGGATATAGTGAGAGGGAAATACCTGGAATCAGAGGCTGAGGTCCGTCCCTTTGATTATGAAATGACTATTAGATTGAATAGCGATGATCGTTTTTATTTTCGGCCTCGTAGGTTAGCTGTCGGTGAACGCATTGCTCTGAGGAAGATTATAGATGAGTTGTTGGAAAAGGGGATTATCAGACAGAGTGAATCGCCATATGCTTCTCCTGTTGTGATGGTGTCTAAGAAGAATGGGGAATATCGTAAATGTGTTGACTATCGGGCATTGAATAAAATCACTGTTCGCGATAATTTTCCGTTACCACTTATTGAGACATGTATGGAGTATTTGGGCAATAACAAGTACTTCTCAACGTTGGATTTGAAAAATGGATTTTTTCATGTCAAAGTGGCTGAGGAGTCGAGGAAGTATACGTCTTTCGTGACACCAGATGGGCAGTACGAGTACAATTGTATGCCATTTGGTCTGAAGAATGCACCTGCAGTCTTCCAACGATATATACATTGCGCACTACGTGATCTAATAGAGGCGGGGAAGATAATTGTTTACCTCGACGATATATCTATAGCGACGCCAACCTTTGAGACCCATTGTTGTGTATTAGCCGAGGTTTTACAACGCCTGGCAAGCCTGGGCCTGGAATTGAATTTGAAAAAATGTAGTTTTGCATATGGGAATGTGGATTATTTAGGGTATTCGGTTGATGCTAATGGGATACGCCCCAGTGATGCACACTTACGGACTCTCGCACAGTACCCTCCCCCCGCTAATTTCAAACAGTTGCAATCGTGTCTCGGGTTATTTTCTTACTTCCGGAAATTTGTGAAGGATTACGCGAGGATAGTACACCCTCTTCAGAAATTGCTTAGGGATGGTGAAGTTTATAATTTTGATGAATCTTGTAGGCAATCGTTCTATGAACTAAGGGATAAATTGACGAGGCCACCGGTATTGGCTCTATATAATCCCAGGAATGAAACCGAATTGCATACAGATGCAAGTAGGGTAGGCTTTGGGGCTGTATTATTACAGAAACAGGGGGACGGGAAATTCCATCCCGTTTTCTTTTTTTCAAAGGCTACTACGGCGGCAGAGTCAAGAATGCACAGTTTTGAACTGGAAACCTTGGCCATCATACATGCATTGAATCGTTTCGACATTTATTTAAGGGGCATTCCTTTCAAGATAGTTACTGATTGCAATGCTCTGGCACTGACTTTGAACAAGAAGGATATTAGTCCGAAAATTGCTAGGTGGACTTTACAGATGGAACAGTATGATTATAAAATATTACATCGGAGTGGGATTACGATGAGTCATGCTGACGCATTGAGCAGATGCCACGAACGAACAACGGAAACTAGTGACTGTTCTCATTCTGTTCTGGACAAAATCCATTTGGGTTCAGGCGAAACACATTCGGATCCTACGAACTGTGATGATACTACGACAGTCCCTCCGAAAACTGATGAACAACCTCAGCAAGTTAACATCGAACATATGGCTTCCACTGTCCTCTGTGGTGATTTGACGAACAGTTTTAACGGAGATGGAGAAGATTTCAATATACCGAATGTTATACCCTGTAAGACTGTCGATGTTTCCGATGAGGGCGAGCTTAACTTTGTAATACATGCCACCCAGAGTAGAGATACTGAGATTGCGTCGATAAGGGCACGGTTGGAAAAGGAAAATTTGGTAGGATTTAGATTGGTAGACGGGATAGTGTTCCGAGAGGACAACAAGGGAGATTTACTATTATATGTTCCTGGCGAGTTAGAGGAGAACGTCATTAGATTTGCGCATGAGAAGATATGTCACATGGGGATCGAAAAAACATACGAACGGGTCAGGAGAAACTACTGGTTTAGGAATATGAAAGGCAAGATTGAACATTTCATAGGGAATTGTCTACGGTGTATTATGTGCTCACCTCCAGTTAGAATACATGAACAGAACTTGTACAGTATACCTAAGAATCCTGTACCATTCGATACGTTGCATATCGACCATTTTGGTCCACTTCCCTCAATAAATTCTCAACGGAGGCACATATTGGTTGTGATTGATGCTTTTACGAAATTTGTTAAACTTTTTGCGGTGAAATCAACAAGCACAAAAGAGGTCATTGCTTGCTTGGATAAATATTTCGTGAATTACTCTAGGCCTAGACGAATAGTCAGTGATAGGGGAACTTGTTTTACTTCTTCTGAATTTAGCTCATATCTACTGTCGAATAATATATGCCATGTTAGAATAGCAGTTTCATCTGCACAGGCGAATGGACAAGTTGAGAGAGTGAACAGGGTACTTAAGGTTATGCTGAGTAAGGTGACGAGCCCTTTGAACCATGCTGACTGGTCGCGGATGTTGACGCAAGTTGAATTTGCTATGAACAATACGAGTCATTCTTCTACTAAACAGCCTCCTAGTAAATTGTTATTTGGTGTTGAACAGCGTGGTGCAATTGTTGATTTTTTAACGGAATACTTGGAGAAAGGGACTTCGGACAGGCATGTTCGTGACTTAGAGCAAATCCGAACGGATGCGGCAGTGGCCATTCGGAAGTCTCAGGATCACAATTTAAGGCACTTTTTAAATAAGAGCAGACCTGCCAAATCTTATAGTGTCGGTGATTTTGTTGTCGTTCGGTATAACGACACTACAGTTGGAAAGAATAGGAAACTGAACGACTTGTTTAGAGGACCTTACATAGTACACAAAGTTTTAGGTAACGATCGATATGTTATTAGTGACGTCGAAAACTGCCAGATTACCAAGCTGCCATACGATGGAGTAATAGAAGCTTCTAGATTACGAAAATGGATAAATTAAAATTTGATTGAGGTCAATCAACATTCAGGATGGCCGAGTTGTAATATACGCTATATTCACCATACTATGCTTGCATAACATGTTGTATTTATTAACATATTTTAATTAGTGTATTTATTTACATATTTTATAATTAGTTTAGTTTAATAATTAATTGTAAGATTACCGCCCTCTATATTTCATATTAAGTTCTTTAATAATTAGTTGTAAGACTTGGCGCCCTCTATACTTCAATTGTAACTTTACTCTAGAATACATTACAACTATGTAACAAGTGCAGCCAACACTTAAATATAAAGGGTTGAGCATGCGTGTCTTTTGGTATTAAGAAAAAACGAAGACAGAATATAGAGAAGCGTGGTTGAGACAAGATGTGCATCGGATTTATTTATTACAAAGAGATTTATATATTACACTATCTATATACTGAGAGTGACCAATGCTTATTTTAGCAGTATTACCTTCACGTTCGATTTCCATCCCCAAGAAATATTTTACGTTAACATTATCCACCAATAATTAAATAAAAAGATTTTTCGAGCTTGAGGTCAATACCTCCACCAATTTGAATTTCTTCGAGATATTTTTCCTGATTGCAACTAAATCTGTTTCATCCAAACATGCAATTAAAATATCTTCTACATAGGTCGCAATAAAATTAAATTTTCCATCATCCTGTCTGTTATAAATGCACAAGGTTAAATCCCATATTTTGTATTGCCGCATCAAGTGTTGTGTTCCATGAGCGACCCGACTGCTTAAGTCCATAAATAGCCTTCTTTAAAGTCAAAATCCGATCTGGATAACTGGGATCAACAAATCCATCTGGTTGTTTCATGTAAACTTCTTCATCTGAACTGCTGTTTAAATAAGCCGTAGATATATCGACGTGATGAAGGTATAATTCTTTCTCAGCCACCAACGCAAAAATCATTCTAATGCTGGAATATCTTAAAACGGGGGAAATTATAATCAACACCAAATTGTTGGCTACACCCTTTTGCAACTAGACGGGCTTTAAAACGTGATACTTTACCTTCTTCATCCTTTTTCAAATTATACACCCACTTACTACCAATGCCTTTCTTACCAGGGGGAATATCAACTAAGCGCCAGATGTTATTCTCTTGGAGTGAACTGTATTCCTTGTCCATTGCATTCTTCCATCTATCTGAATTCTTACATGAAACTGCGTCTTGGAAAGTTTGTAGAGTTGGAATCTTATCAGTAAAATTAATTCTGTTGTCTTTTTCGGTCCCCTAACGTTATCTGAACGAGTTTTACGTCAACCGCGCGGTCTGCTTTCATTCGTTCTAGTTGCGGGTGGTTGACGTTCATCTTCATAATCGGACTCAAAATCTATAAAATCGCTATCGGAACTGGATTGATATGCTCCATCGGTTGCACCATCAGCTAAAATAAGTACTGCATTGGCGTCATCTTGTTTCTTCTCTGTTGACGTACCATTCTGAGCAACCGTCAGTTCTAAAACTTCATTTGTTGTTTTTGAAATAATAGTTTTTTCACAAAATATTACGTCTCTTTTATCTACAATTTTCTTTTCCTTTACGTCGAACAGCCTGTAAGCTTTTGCGGTCTTAGAATAACCAACGAATATGTATTCCTTTCCTTTTACTGAAAATTTCTTGTTTTTGGTTTTATCCAGTACCACGACAGATGAACCAAACACTCGAAAATGAGGTACATTAGGTTTTCTATTACACCATATCTCAAAGGGAGTTTTGATCGTTAAAACCTTGGTAATTGAGCGACTTCTTATATATACAGCAGCGTTTAAAGCTTCTGCCCAAAGTACCTTATCAACACCTGAAGATTCATACTATGAGCCATTTTCACATTTCCACGTTCCGCAATACCATTCTGTTGCGGAGTGTACGGTACAGTCAAATGCCTTTGAAATCCAATTTTCCTCTAAAAACTTGTCGAACTGAAACATACTCTCTGCCGTTGTCGCTTCTTAAGCACTTAATACTTCTTTCCAGTTGTTTCTCCACAAAAGATTTAAAAATCTTATATTTCTCAAAAAGTTCGTTCTTGTTTTTCATAAAATAAACGAATATTCGTTTGGACTGATCGTCGATGAAGGTAACGAAGCACCGCGAACCTGATAAGGAAGGCTTATTCATGGGACCACACACGTCCGAATGAACTAGATCTAACAAATTTTTCGCCCTTTGCTGATTAGAAGATGGAAACGGCTGTGAACAAATTTTGACTTTCATACATGTTGTGTATCATTGATGCTTTTGAAATTAAGGTACCCGTATCGATTGTGCCAACGTACACCTTCTTCAGTTGACAAATTAAAATTTGAATGCGTATATTCTGAAAAAATAAATAAATTTAAACTATTTTCCGCTTTCAAAATTACTTCACCCATTTTATTTTTCACTATCGCTGAATGTTTCTCAAATTTCACAGTGCATCCATTTTCAACAGCTTTTCCAACTGATATAAAATTTCCAACCATGTCAGGAACGTAAAGCACTTCTCATAAAATTATATCGCCATCTTGAGTTTTTATCTTCGCATCGCCTTCGATGTAACTGTCTACGAAATTTGTAATTAATTGACGTTGTAATTATTTAAGGACGATTGAGAGATTGATCTATTTGCAGATGTTCTTATTAACTTTATTAGATCTGCTGCTTCTTTATTAATATTCCATTAGTGAGTTCTATTCTGTAATTCACTGTCCACTCCATCAGCAAATTTTGACCAATTTGCAGTGTCCAGCAGATATTTTCTAATAAATTGTGTATATTTCCTTGCTCTGGATAATGTTATATCGATGACAATTGGGAAATGGTCACAGCTGTACATTTTATTCAAAATTTCTAATAAAGTGATATTAAGCAACGAAGGAAAACGAAAGGAGATATCAATATGCATTAGAGTTGAGTGTGTAGAGAGATGGGTAGGACGGCCATCATTTATTATATATAAATCCGAAGCCAGTAAGGCATTTTCCAGTATATATCCTCTTTGGTTAGTAGAAGGGGACCCCCATGATGTATTCCAAAAATTTAAATCCCCCAAAATAAATTTAGGGGTTGCTACAGAATCGAAGATATTTGAAAGTTTTGGGTTGGTGGAATATAAAGGGATACAATTGAAAATTTTATATTAAGATGTTTTTCGATAATAATTGCAGTGTGAAGTTAATCTGAATCCGCCTGTGCGGGATGTTATTCTTCATTAGGACACATCTGCCTTGTTTAGAGGTTGTGTTAGATTGACTGTTGTAGAAATAAGCAATATAACCCTTAGACGGTATAGGTTTAAAATCAAACTTACAAAGTGTTTCTTGTATTGATAGGATTGTGTTCTTTTATCAAAAGTTGCATCTCACTGAAATTGTTAATGAAACCATTCATGTTCCATTGCAATATCTTAAAGCCTGTCATGACAAATGCATTCATAACAAGTTGTAAACTAAAATTTACAACTGATAGCAGCGAGCCCGGTGATTTGTTTGAAATCTTAGCTGTTTGGTGTCCATTACAGGTAAAAATAGTTATTATCAGAAATCAATTTCTTGGTAAGGTTGCCGAAGCGGGAGCTTAGGTAGTCTTATTCTGATCAGGTGAGCGTTTAATTAGTGGGATTTATATCTATACTAGCAGATTGTACCCGGCGTTGCGCGGGTTGTGTAGTTTGGATTAGTTTAAAAAATGAAAAATGTTTTTAAATTAAAAAAAAAAACTGTGATTATTTGTTGTTATTAAAGAAATTTTAAATTTTTTTTTATTAACACTTAAAAAATCAGTGCATTAACAGGCATCGTTTGGTAGGTATTTCTACAAAAAATAAATTGTATAAATTTTTCTTTAAATTAAAAAAAAAAAAATAGTTTGGATTAGTTTAAAAAATGAAAAATGTTTTTAAATTAAAAAAAAAAACTGTGATTATTTGTTGTTATTAAAGAAATTTTAAATTTTTTTTTATTAACACTTAAAAAATCAGTGCTTTAACAGGCATCGTTTGGTATGTATTTCTACAAAAAATAAATTGTATAAATTTTTCTTTAAATTAAAAAAAAAAAAATAAAAATATTAAACTTTAGAGACAGAATACCTCCTTATATGGGAAACTTAACCAAACTAAATCGCATAAAGTTACCTATTACCATTTTTTCTCCCTTTGTCCCATTTTCTCTCCCCTTTTGGTCAAAATGTTTAAAAGATTTCTAGCCTATAACCTGCTCCGACAAAAGCTCGATTTATATGCTATGCACTCAATTTGCCCGTTTTTGGCTCCTTTCCCCCTTTTGTTCCAAATTTGGGAAACTTAACCAAGCTAAATCGTATAAAATTACCTATTACCATTTTTTCTCCCCTTTGATCAAAATCGGTCCAGGCGTTCAAGCGTGACCAACAAATAAAAAAACAGACTAACAGAAAGATTTATAAGATTTATTCTTATATTCTTATTCTTTCCTGATTTGTTAGATTTATTTTGCTTTATAACTTTTTGTTTTGTTGTTACGGATGATGTAGGGGAAGATTCTAAATTGGTAGATATTTGTTTAGGTTCATTGGGTAGAATTTTTTATTTTTTGCTGATGGGATAACTTCTTCTTTGATGAAATGCTTTCTAGATTGCCTTTTAATGATGTCGAGCAAGTTGGTAACTCCATATCTGTTTCACTTGATAAGCTACTAAGTAATGAATCTCGGCGAGTTGGTTTTGTTTTCTTTGTTTTGATCGGGTGACACTACTGGTCTCTTCTGCATTGGGTTATTTTCTTTATTTTTGGGGGCTACATTACCATTTTTTGATATTTCAGAGTATGATTAGCTTATTTTTTGCTGGGGTGGGGTTATATTTGCTTCGCATTTCCGTTTGGCCGCATTATAAGACCACTTATCTAAGGTTTTTATTATTTCCTTTTGTTGGAGATCCCTGGAACAATTTTTATCCGTTGCGGGATGTTTTTCGAAGCAGTTTGCGCATTGTAGTCTTGAACAATAACGTGGAAGATTACAAACTTCACATGCTGCTAGATTATTATATCCTTGTTGTATGACCAAGAAGTTGACATTTTCTGCACCTCATAGGATTAGGGAAATACATTTTGACCTTTACTTTGTCCCACGCAATGTCAATGACCTTTGGTAAGTTATAAAGGTTAAATCTCAAAACCAGAATAGTCCGTTGAGTTTTTGTTATTGTTATCTATAACTGTTTTTTTTCATTCTCTTTTGTGTTGTTCTTTTTGCTGGCAGTAAATTTGGACACTGAGACTACTCCTTGGGTACGCAATTCTTTAATTATTTCTTCTTTCGAAACATCTATGAGGCAAGGCGCATATATTATATCTTTAACATAGTTTAAAGTTTCGTGTAATTTTGCAAAAATTGGGTAAATATTGGCCAGAGTTCAACTTTTAAGGAATTTATCCGCAATAACTTGATTACGGACAAGTACTAGGAGGTTTCCATCTCATCAGCTGGGTGAGAGATTGCATGTAAACCCTTGTATATGATAAATGGACTTAGTTTTTTAATTGGTTATTTTCTGACGAAATAATTAGGTATTTTGGATTGCTTAACACATTTGATCTCGATCGCGGTAGAGTAGGAAACTTTTCTTGAAAAGCTTGGTCAACAAAGTCGCCCAGAATGGCGAACCTATTCGATTGTTTGTCAGGTGACCCGGCAGCCATTTTAAACACTTATGCACTTTTCTTCTTTTACTTTTAAACAATGAGAAGATCAACAAAAAATAACAAGAAAAATAATAAAAAAAACAATTACAAAAAGAGTTCAACCGCTGTATATGTTCAAACAGTAAACGCGTTGTAAAAAGAACGTCCGATCACTACGAGTTCTATCCGATGGCTGACTGGCTTACGTAATAATTGATGTTTATACAGTAATTTTTATTGCATTAAAAACTTGCAGTACATCGAAGAATGTAAAATTAAATCAAACCTGTTAATAAAGCTGACAATTTAAATACTCAACTTTATAAAGAAAGAGATTTGTTTGTATTAGGGGGTAGAGATGAAACCATTTTATTCACAAGTGTAGATTGCAAAAGATGTTTATCAACGTCCGCATATATTGGCAACAAAATCTGTTCAAGGCTATCTGATGAAATGTTAGATGCTTTGATCTTTTTTCTTTTTTACACCAATAAGTATAAAAAATAGGTATATATGTGGGACTATAAATAGTCCCCTTAAAACGATACAAATTTTCTTTTTTCACTAACGTATATTATGTAAAAAAAAAATCGTGACTACGGAACGAATAAACGACATTTTTTTCTTCTAAAAAAGAAGCATGGGAAAACATTCCAATAAGTGCAATTCAAAAAAAAATAGCTCTAATGTCTCGCAGATGAGCTGCTGTTTTTTTTTCATGAGTTGCTTTAGTTGTTGGCTCCTAAACTTGAACCTAAAAAATTCTTTTTCTAATAAATTAATAGAACTTTAAATTTGAAATAGCTATTTTCAAAAATTATTAGATATGTTTTTTTTACCAGATTTCAATGGAAATGTCAAAATATTAAGTCAGTTGTTTTAGTCGATGAATTATTATTATTAATTTACGCTTATTTTGTTAATTTCCGGTTAATATTTTATTTTATACGCATCTAATTGTAATAAAGATTAAAAATGAATGCAATTTATAATTTTTAATTTTTTGTTATTAAGAAAAAATTCCGAATCCTGGGCTTTCTAAAAAGTTTGGCATCCCTAGTGCATAAATAGTTATTGAAGATACCACACTTCCTAATTAAATTTCAGGAGGAAAAATAAAAGCAATTAGTTTCCTATAATGTTGTTATATAAATTATCGTTTATTCCAATAATATAATTACAACAGTCAGCACTTAAAACCTGAAAAATAAATTATGAATAAAGCCACTACATATTGATTTTTTTATTTACAATAATTTTACTGTCCTTTGAGTATAATTTTACGTTACAATCTTTATTACAGATTCGAGTTTACGAATTTTCTTTAAAATAGTTCCATTTAATGTATGCAGTGTTGCAAAATACAATTTTTATTATTACGTTTGCGAAGGATATAAACAGTCAGCAAAATAAAATCTGTATCAAATGCTAGTATAGAGATTAAAATAAAATATAATTTCAAATGAAAGTAAGAAGCAAAATGTTTTTTTAGTATCACGCAAACGTTGTTTATTTACAAACATTACTTTTTTTTACCGAAAGTAAAGTGTTTGCTTACAGATTTTGAATTCTTAAGTCACTGTATAGTTGTTTATAACTTTTATATTCACAAGAACCTACATTAGAATTAAATAGCTCAAACCTTTACTTAGGAAGGCATGTTGAATTATTTTTTATTTACTTCTAAATATCAAATTCATATTGTAATTCATAGTTAGGTAATAAATACAGATATAATATTTTAATTGTTGGTGAACATAAAATAAAAATTTTTCTTAAGTTGTAAATTATAACCATTATTTTAAATTTGTTTGTCTTATTTTCTGTAAAATTTATAAAATTAGTAATAATGTTAACACTACTACGTGCACATACTTACACTCATAAATAAATAAAAAAGTTTCTTCAATAGGATACAAAAGCTTAGACTAAAAACAAATACATATAGTATAATTCTACACATATCTGTACATACGTATAACTAAGTGATATCGGTAACAAAAACTAGCTACGCCTCCTAATTTTATTTGTGTAACAATTCACCTCCATTATTGTCATAACAGCGCCGCTTAAAATCACTGAATAATAGACGACTTTGAAGACTTTGTTGATCGATATTGACGGATTGTGTAGTGTTGCTAAAAAAAAATGTAAACATATTATCTGAATTAATACATAATATAACTTTATAGTTATTATTATTTATTATTTATTTTATTCATTATCTGTTCAAGTTATATTTGGTTATATTTAAACAATTTTTTCCATTACTAGGAATTCATTCATTTATTTCAGAACTCACATATTTTGTTTAAAAAAAAAAAAAATGACAATTCAATAGAAAAAAAAACATTAATTCAGGATTTACACAAAATATTACGCTTCATTATTTTTGCCAGTGATACAACCAAATTTGACCTAAGAAGGATTTGAATACATACATATCAGAGATTAGCAATGAATCGTTTTTTCGCTACTCAAAAGTACTCATGCAATTTTGAGTATGAGTGAATCAACAGAATTGAAATTCAACTACTCTGATTCATTCGGATTTGATTATGATTGATTTATGAGTACAGGTTGCAATGAGTATGCATACTACGTTGACATCAACGAAATATGTTTGATTCATACGCCTACTCATTCAGATTCATAAATTTATAAAAATACTTACATATGATTCGAGTGACTCGAATCATACATATTTTGCGCTTCGTGAATATGCTGTCAGGGCGAGATGAAATCAACAACATCGTGCGTATTGTTAATTTTCATGAAATTTTGAGTATGAGTGAATCAACATAATTGAAATTCAACTACTCTGATTCATTCGTACTCGCTACAACATTGATTTATAAGTATAAGTAGCAATGAGTATGAGTACAACGTTGACATCAAACTCACAACATTCGAAATATTTTTGATTCATACGCCTACTCATTCTGATTCATAAATTTAGAAAAATACTTATAATAGTTATAAGTAATTCGAGTGGCTCGAATCATTCATCAAAATTTACAGCCTTTGTTGTTGTTACACATACAAACAAAGAAGAAAGGAAAGATAAAGACAACAAGCGAAGCATACACACAATCTTCTTGTGAGTAAACTCGTGTTCGTACGCGAATCATACTTATTTTGAGCTTTGTGTAAATGTTAAGTAGAGACGAGTCGAAGTCAATAACATCATGCGTATTGTTAAACTTTAAGTATGAATATCATATTAAAATAAGTATGAATGCCTATGAGTATCAGAAAGTATAAGTATGATTTGAATCTACTCATCGTTTTGAACACTCGTTGCTGATCTCTGACCAGCATGAATATTAATAAACCACATTCACTATCAAGTGAATTACTGTTATGATCTCATTCATCTTCATCTTTTTATGTGTTTCAAAATGTGTATATCTCTTTAATTAACTGTGAATATTAATCCTTTCATTATTCTCTGCACACAGAAAATCAAAACATTAAGAAACTTGAATAAGAATGAATATCATTGATTTTGCTGTAAGTGTTAGGCCTGTCTTTGTACAGAAACCACGATCAATATTAAGTGTTTGTGTTTTTCATATAAACTGATTGGTTTCTAATCTCTAAAATCACCGATTGCCTAATTGCGATTTCATTTTTTGTTAGAGTTCTTAATGTGGCTTCATTTAAACCGAACATTTTGCCAAAAAATGTTGAGTCTTCTCCATTTCGAAGGCGATCTAAAACTTCAATTTTGGTTTCCAAAGAAATTGCTTTACGTTTTATTTTTGTATTTGACATGTTCTTTTAGGGATTGATAAAATATTTAACAAAATTAAAAAATATAAATCTTAATATATATATTCTTAAGTTTTTACCTTTTTAAAAACGTTTAGAATATGAGTTCGTTGATTGCAAACCAAGTAAAAACAAATATGTGTTTATTTTAATGAAACTCTTTATTATTCACACTGCTTTCGTGTCTCACTGTTCAAACTTATACAAAGTACACAACAATAACTATAACAATATGTGCTCGTTCGATACTCTTCTCTGCTTATAACCTTTTTATAAGGAACAGCACTTGTTCGTTATTCTCTGCTCACAATCTTTTTGTAAGCACAATACTTCTGTTCGCGTAAACACCAACAACTCTTCGGCATACTTTACTACGTTCATACGCAACAAACGCAAGGATTACTGAATTCACACCACAATGTAATCAGTGACGAAAGCTATGACATTTGAAAAGTGCTCATAACATAAAAATACTGGTCCGACTAGAGGGAGAAAAAAATTGTTATAAGGTATTACGAACCAAATCTGTTAGAAGCAACAGATATACAGAAGGAAAAAAGCAGAAAAATTAAATGTAAACAAACATTTATTTTGTGTTAAAAAGGGAAAATTTAGAATATTTTTTAATTTCTTCAATGAAAATTTTAAAAATTCGTAAATATTTAAATATTAATCGAAAAGTGACTAGTTTCTGGTCACAATGAATATAGTTTCTTGTGCAAAAGGTAAGTAAGAAGCTAACGATATGAAGATCAAATAAGACATATTGCTCATAAAATTTTTGTCTTGCAGAAATTTGTGTATATTACCAGTATTTATTAATTTCTTGAATGGAAAAGTTTAAACTCTGTAATTTTTTTATTATTAATCGTACTCTTAGCAATTTCTCTTCACAATGAAATAAGTTCCGTGTGTAAAAGTTAAGTGAAAAGAAAAATATAACAAAATATAGTCTCATAACTTCTTGTTTCAAGAGTTTGTGAATATACCTCTCAATTGGTTAAATACTAAGTTAGTGACAATCGATGCAAGGTGTCACCAAATACTTTAGTTCCGTACTACGTTTCCCCTATAAAAAAGTGCATTCTACCAAAATAGAAAATAAAAATCCACCTTAAAACACAGAAGACGTACAGAATGGAAACGGAGTTTTGACGTTTACATAATTTTGGTGAAAGGGACAGCAAATATTACCAAAAAGTATTTCTGTCCCTGTCTGATTATTTATGTTTTGTTTATTTATGTTAGTTAATTTTTAGGGTGGGTTTTTATTTTCTAATTTGGTAGAAATTTATGATGTTTTTGTAAAATAATAGACTATTTGTGAAAGGAAATGAACTGTTGTATTGGGGAAACGTAATACGGAACTAATGTATTTGGTGACACATTTCAGCGATTGTCACTAACTTAGTATTTAACCAATTGAGAGGTATATTCACAAACTCCTGAATCAAAAAGTTATGAGCATATATTTTGTTATATTTTTATTTCTACTTATCTTTTACACACGGAACTTGTTTCATTGTTAAGAGAAGATGCTAAGAGTTCGATTAATAATAAAAAAATTACTGAATTTTAACTTTTTCATTCAAGAAATTAATAAATACTAGTAATATACACAAAGTTCTGCAAGAAAAAAATTTTATGAGTAATAGGACTTATTTGATCTTGATATATTTAGTTTCTTACTTACCTTTTGCACAAGAAACTATATTCATTACGACCAAAAACTACATACATTTCGATTAATAATTAAATATTTAAGAATCTTTAAACTTTTCATTGAAGAAATTAAAAAATATTCAAAATTTTCCCTTTTTTAACACAAAATCAATGTTTGTTTACATTTAATTTTTCAACTTTATCCACCAGTTTTCACTCTGTATATCTATTGCTTCTAACACATTTGATTTGCAAAACGTATAATACATTTTTTGTCTCCCTCTAAAAAATTATGTAAAATTATGCTAAGTGAGGTTGTCAAACGTCAAAGTTTTCCCTTCTGTGCATGTTCTGTGCCTTAAAAATTAACTAACATAAATAAACAAAACTGAAAGAATCAGACAGAGATAGAAATACTTTTTATTAATATTAACTGTCTCTTTCATTTTTGAATAGTGCTCCTGTCAAATTCGTTTCGTCACTGATTACATTGTGTTTAGTCTGATCACAGGTATACAGATACGTCACGGGGCTTTTGACGTTTAACCCTCCACTTAGAAAGAGACAGCAGATATAATCAAAAAGTATTTTTGTCCTTCTCTGGCTGCCTGACTGTTTTGTTTATGTTTTTTAGATTTCGGGGTGGATTTTTATTATTCAGTTTTGGTAGAAATTTATGATATTTTTGTAGAATATTAGAATAATTTTGGAAGGAGATGAACCGTTTTATTAGGAAAACGTAATTCGGAATTAATGTATTTTTTATGACACCTTTCATCGATCGTCACTAACTTAGTATTTAACCAATTTAGAGGTATATTCACAAATTCCTAACACAAAAAGTTATGAGTTATATAAGTTTCTGCACACGGAACTTTTCTCAATGTAAAGGGAAATTGCTAAGATTTCGATTATAATGAAAACATTACGGAATTTTAACTTTTTCATTCAAGAAATTAATAAATACTGGTAATATACATAAAGTTCTACAAGAAAAAAATTTTATAAGCAGTATGTCTTATTTGATCTTGATATATTTAGCTTCTTACTTTCCTTTCGCACAAGAAACTATATCCATTGTGACCAAAAACAACATACAAATCGATTAATAATTAACTATTTACATATTTTTAACATTTTCATTGAAGAAATTACAAAATACTCCAAATTTGCCCTTTTTTAACTCAAAATAAATGTTTGTTTACATTTAAATTTTTCACTTTATCCGCCAGTTTTCACTCTGTATATCTGTTGCTTCTAACACATTTGTTTCGCTAAAACCTTTAACATCTTTTTTCTCCCTCTACGGGGAGGGTTAAAACTGCTGATTTTAGCGTTTTTCAAACGTCATAATTGACGTCACTGGTTACATTGAGTCTGATGATGGTTCTCGAAGTGAAAAGTTCGCGTTCTCGCCTTCTCGAGAATTCTTTTGCGACTACATTGTTTGTTGTTGCGTTTGCGTTTGAAGCAAATATTTTTTCAGTGTGACCACAGCTTTAGTGTTTTTGAATTCATTTGATGTTTTCAAAATGTTGAATTATCAAATGTACTTGTTTTAATTGTACTTGTTTAAATTCAGAAATATTGAATCAGTTTTACATTTGATTTTTGTATTTAAAATATATTTTATTTTTTCATTCAATAAATTATTTTCCAGTTGTGTAATTTAATAGGATATGGGCCCAGGACTCCAAGTCGAGAGATTCTATTGGCAAAATTATAAGGAAATATTTGAAGGTAAAAATATTTAAGTGGAAGAATGTCGTCAACAACATTTTCGAGCAAAATCCCAATATTTGATGGATCAAATTATACAACATGGAAGACACAAATGGAAACTTTTTTACATAAGAGCAGACTGCTGCAAATTGTTACTGCAGAAATGACTATTCTAGCTGAACCAAATTTACGTGAACAGTAGAATGAAAAAGATCAGGATGCAAGAGCCGATATCCTGATCGCATTGTCTCCAAAAATATTATTATTGGTGAAAAATTTTAAGACTTCGAAAGAAATTTGGAGTTTTCTAGCCGAAACTTACGAAAGGAAGTCGAAACGACAAAAAGCGGAATTGTGCAGGCAAGTACTGAATCATAAAATGGAAATCGGACAGACTATATCGAAGTACATAGAAGAATTCGATGAGCTTTATGTACAGACGTGTTCGAAATAATAACAATCAAAGCCAAACAAAAGATAGTTATAAAAAAATTTTTTGAAAAAGATTTGAAAATATGTCTTTTTGTTATTTTTATAGTAGACATCTTTAGCTTTAAAAAATATTAAAAATTATGTTATTATATTAAAAATTTTGTTTTTTTGTACTGACAATAATGTTGAGCTAAGTTGAAAATCCGCTGTTCGAAAAAATAAGAACAAATCATATTGGACCCACTTACATTTCTCATATAAGAGAAAAAGTCCAAAGTTTTGTTGCAAATATAATCGTTGAGTTGTCGTTGGTCATTTTTTGTGCAGAATATTGATTTATTTTTGAAAAATTCGTCTAAAATCGGTAGAAGCAAGCACTTCTCAATCGACCAGCGTAAAACAATAAAAAATATTGCTCAGCAAAAGGAAAAGATTTGCTTTCATAGGAGAACAGCTTGGAATTTCCAACGGAATGATAACAAATCCTAAGAACTGACCACCGAAGATCGAAAGTCGCATATATTCATACATACATAATTGGCCATTATAACCCTTCAGTCAGGATTACGACCTAGCTTCTCACACCACTTATGTTGTTGCGTTAATTTTATACATGAGTGGCGGGACCTACAGTTTAAAGTCGACTCCGAACGACAGATTTTTGGCAATTTTTACTCTCAGAGTCTTTGCCAGAAATCTGCTGAGAGGAAGTCGCCGAAGAAATATTTTTCGTTTTGATGTCTGACCTGGGATACGAACCCGGGCCTTTTGTCTAATAAGCCAACACACTACCCACTAGACCACGGCGACTTCAAGTCGAAAGTCGCATAGGCATAGGAAACTAGGAAAAGGCAAGATAATGCTATCACACGGATCGTTAAAAATCACCCCTCTATAACGTCTTTACAAATAAAAAACGGTTTAGACCTCCCAATTGCTGCATGGACGATAAGAAGACGTCTGATTGAAGGCAATTTGAAAGCACGAAGCCCTAGAAAAGTAGCATTGTTGAAAAAAATACATCGAAAGGATAGACTTATGTTTGACAAAAAGTACATCGATGAACCTGACACTGTTCGGCGTAATATCTTATGGACCGATGAAACAAAAGTAGTCCAATTTAGCCACGGCAAAGATAAACAGTGCGTTAGACGCCCTCCTAATTAACAATTCAACGAAAAGTATACTATCAAAATTATAAAACATGTAAGTGTCAGTCTCATGGCATGAGACTGTTTTAGGTGGAATGGCGTTGGACCTCTAGTTCAAATCGTTGGGAAGATGGATGCCACCTATTACTTTCAAAATATTTTAGAAGCCGTAATGTTGCCTTACGCTGAAGAAGAAAAGCCTTTGCGATGGGTCTTCAGCAAGAAAACGACCCGAAGTATACCCCAAAGAAAACAAAGCGTTGGTTCCCGGACAATAATATGCATGTTATGGATTGGACTGGCGCAATTGTCGAACCTAAATCCATTTTAAAATCTTTGGATTGATGTAAAAAGAAGGTGTTAGAGATGCAAGGCCCAAAAATATGCAGGAACTTTGGCTTGCAGCGAAAATATTCCATTCCACAGATGGCAGACTTTGATAGCTTCTATGAGATCCAGATGTGTCGAAGTAATCGCTAATCGTGGATGGGCTACTTCATATTAATTACTTACCAATAAATAATACTAATCTGTAAATTTAATAAACATTAAAACTGAAATTATTACCAATTTTTCAATTGTTCTTATTTTTTCGAACAGCTGATTTTCAACTTAGATCAACATAACTTTTAATATTTTTAAAAAGCTAAAGATGTCTACTATAAAAATAACAGAAAGCCATATTTTCAAATCTTTCTCAAAAAGTTTTTTAATACGATCTTTTGTCTTGCTTTGGTTGTTCTTATTATTTCGAACACGTACAACTGGAAGAGATGAATGGGCATATTGAAGAGGAATTGCAAATCATAAGTTTATTAGATGGATTATCAATTGAATATAAGGAAATTAAAGCAGCATTTAATACAGCAAATGAATTTCCTACAATGAAAATTTTGCGATCGAGACTCTTAAAATTACAAGTAAGTTCAGAAACTGCAGAAAACGAGGCGTTTAGGGCAAGGAATGGTAAAAAAATACAATAATTTTAAAAAACCAGGTATGTCTAAACCTATAATTTGTTATCGTTGCGGCAAAAATGAACATATGGCTAAAAACTGCAAAGTAAACCTGAGGAAAGATCATATAAATATAGTTAATTCTAACGGCTTTGTAGCCACTCACGAAGCAGTTCAGAAAGCTAGCCATAATCCCGTTTGGTACTTAGACAGTGGAGCTACTTCATATATGACGTACGAGAGGAATACTTTTGAGAATATTGATACGCAATACATTGGTACTGTTAAGCTTGCAAATGAAAAAGAAATTATTGTCAAAGGAATGGGAACTGTAGAGATAAATGTTATAGTTCAAGGAAAGCATAAGCAGATGAAACTTTTTAATACCCTATGGGTACCTGATTTGAAGAACAACCAAATGTCCACTATTAAAGCTACAGATAATGGGTGCATTATAACAATGGAGAGCGAAATAGCAAAAATAGTAAAGGAAAATGAAGTGCTAGCGGAAGCTTGGAAATATAATGGATTATATAAAGTGAACACAAGGGAAATTCCAACTTGCCATAGTGTGAACAGAAAAGATCAAGCTGTTGAAGAATGGTGGCACAAAAGATTTGGACATTTAAATATTAATTCTTTACGAAAATTAAATTTCTTTAATAATAATATAAGTAAGATCGAATGCGATATTTGTATTAGGGGTAAACAAGTTCGTGATAAATTTCTAACAAAGAATGTAGTCTTCGAATCAACTCCTAGAATTAATTCATTCTGACATATGTGGTCCAATGAAAACCGAATCGCAACATTTATAGATGAATTCTCAAGAAAAGTTCATGTTAAGTTTTTAAAAAACAAATCAGAATATTTGAAAGCTTTCAAAGAGTTTAAGATAGCTGCAGAAAATGAAACAAACTACCGTATAAAAATTTTAAGAACTGATAACGCAAGGGAAATGATAAGTACTGAAGTAGATAATTATTGGAAATTATGCTTAATAAAACATCTGCAGAATATACACCTCAGCAAAATGATGTTGGAGAAAGAATGAACCGCACTCTAGCAAAATCCCAGAACTTTAAAAGATCTTGAAAAATTTGATAACAAACAAGAATGGTTAAATGCGATGCAAAATGAATATGACTCTCTTATTAAAAATGGAACATGGGAATTATCAGAATTGCCGGCAGGAAGGACAGTAGGATACAAATGGGTTTTTGTCACCAAATATAATACTGATGGAACAGTTAATAAACGGAAAGCAAGATTAGTTGCTCAAAGCTTTTCACAACAATTTGGAATTGATTACATGGAAACCTATGCTCCTGTTATACGACAAAATACTCTCAGATTGATATATGCCTTAGCTGTGGAAAATGATTTGAAACTTCGACAACTAGATGTATCAACTGCGTTTCTGAATGGAGATATCGACGAAGAGATCTATATGAATCAACCTAAACGTTTTATTGATAACGGTAATCGTACCAAAGTTTGTAAATTAAAGAAAGCAATTTATGGCTTAAAACAAGCTGGTCGACAATGGTTTAAAAAGATTCGCAATGTTTTTATGAATTATGGATTACAACAATCAAGGTATGATCAATGCATCTATAATAAACGTCAGAACAATAAACTCATGATCGTTGCTTTATATATGTTGATGATATTGTAATTGCATATAATGAGGATAATATGGTTGAAACATTATTTACGACATTACAAAACAATTTTGACATTAAAGATTTGGGTCAACCAAAATATTGCATTGGGTTATATATTGAACATGGTGATGGAGAAATATCTATTCCTCAACCGGGTTATATAATAAATTTAGTTAAAAAATATAATTTAGAAAACTGTAAACCGATCAAAATTCCAATGCAAGCAAAAATAAGTTTAGAGAAAGAACCAAAAAATTCCGGGGAAGCTGAGAAAGTAGAAAAAGTGCAATACCAAGAACTTATAGGATCATTATTACACATAGCATTATACAGCAGACCAGACATTGCATGCAGTGTAAATATGTTGTCTCAATTTTCAAAAGATCCGAGAAAGCAACAATGGAATAGCGCATTACAGATAGTAAGATATTTGAATACAAAGAAATATTCAACATTAAAATATAGATTGTAGACGCAGATTGGGCACAGGACGTAAATGATCGTAAATCACAATATGGTTTCAGTTTTATTCTTGCAGGAGCTGCAATAACTTGGGAATCTAAAAAGCCAAAAGTAACTGCAACCTCTAGTACTGAAGCTGAATATGTAGCGCTTAGTGAAGCGGCTAAGGAATCTATATATTTGAGATACATATTAAATGAACTTGGATTTAATACATCTTGTCCCAGTGATATTTTTTGTGACTCTCAAAGTGCACAACATATGGCAAAATTTGGGTCTCATCATTCAAGGGCCAAACGTATTGACTACAAATATCATTTTATTCCAAAGGCAGTAGAAAACAAGATTGTAAACATTAAATATGCCTCTACAAATGAAATGCCTGCAGATTATTTAACGAAGCCGGTTCCTAAAATTAAACATTATTTTTGTGGCGAGACTACTGGTTTAGAATTCAAAACAAATACAATTTGAGGAGGCGTGTTGAATTATCAAATGTACTTGTTTCAATTCAAAAATATTGAAACAGTTTTACATTTGATTTTTGTATTTAAAATATATTTTATTTTTCCATTCAATAAATTATTTTCCAAATATACACATCCAGTTGTGTAATTTAATAAAAAAAATGTACGTGTATTAGCTGATGGAAACTTTACGCCACCAAAAAACCATTCTCTTCACCCCTTTTGCCTATAAACTATCATTTTACGCAAGCGCAAATGTCCTCGTGTGAATTGGCTCAATGAATGCATGATTTACTCACTATTTCATTATATAGCTACGGTGTATATGAGTGCGTTATAATCAAGAGAATGAAACATTGTTGAATAAGTTAATGTGACATAAAAATTTGATATGAAAGTAAGTGAACTGAGATAATTATAGAAAAGTAACTGCACGCTACTTATACATACATACAGTGCACGCGCGCTATTGTGAACTAATTAAAACTGGCATTGTTCACTTTTGCGAATTGTTCACATTTCCGAGGATAAATATGCAAACAGATGTATTAACACATACATATATATATATATGTACATACACTTAAAACGGGGAGAATCCCCGCTTTTTTTTTAAGCCGAGGAGCGGTAAATGTACCTAACCGCACCATAGTGGAAGCCGCCACGTCTTTTTGGCCCTTTGGCAACCTTTATGCTCATATCCGCGTCCGGATTGCGTATTGAAGGTTGAGGAGACTTCTAAGTGTCTCCACTATTCCTTTGGTCCAGGTTCCCGACTGAGATTTCGTTTGACACGTGAGCTGATGTCATCTATGCCGGCGTGCCTACATGTTCTGCAGCCTCCAGATCTCTCTTCTTCAGTCTCAGGATGCGCTCAACGTAATTCGCCATTGAGGCCCAATTCTCCCTACTCGCCGTCATAACTCCGATAATGTTAGTGGTCGTGATCGTTACAATCGTTGACAGGATGCACATTCGAACACAGTGTGTTCCGCATCATCAATTACTTCCCCTTCCTCGTAAAGACCCATTCTGTGCAGATATTTCCTAAAATATCCGTTACCCGATAGCATCTGCGTAACGTAGAAACTTATGTTCGTGATAAGTCTCACCGTCCACCTTCCTCTATCTTCATCGTTCGATCGTCGTTGCCATTCTGAAATGGTGTTGTCTCTGAAGTGGCCGGTTATGTGATTTCCAGCCGATTTCGCCTTATAAATCCCCATCCACTCCACTGCCAGCAGATCCACAGCGATTGTACCTACTATCACAAGTACGGTTGGAGCGGACACTGTACGATACGCCGACGCGATACGCAATGCAGCCGTTCTCTGTACCGATAGCAGTGAGTTTGCCCACTTCTCAAGGTCTAGCTTTTCAGCCCAAATTTCGCTCCCATAGAGCATAATGCTGTTTCCAACTTCCATCAGGAGTCTCCGTCTCGCCGGTAGCGGGCCTCCAATATTCGCCATTAATCTGCTGAGCTGTCCAACGATCTTCCGGGCTTTGTCAGCCGAGTACTGAATCGGATATGAAAATGTCAGTCTGGGATCCAGCCTTAATCCCAGGTATCTTACCGAACTCTTGGTCCTAATTAACTCGTATCCAATACTCATATCCACCTGCAAGGGGATGGGGCGACCCGTAATCAGCAGTAATTCCGTTTTTTGCGTGGCCAGGTCTAGGCCGTGGGAATCCAACCATGTTTTCGTTCTTATGACACGTTTCTTTCATGACACGTTTCAGTTTTATAGATATTCAGGGTAGCTGATATGGTTTGTTATCATTTGTAAACCGTTCGTCTGACAGCTGACAGATTTATTTCCACTATTTTACTATTTACAAGCTTATAAAATCATTTTGATTTATTGCATTAAGAAAAAAAGTTATTCGTGATGGAATTCAAACGTGATAGTGATTGCTTTATATTTGGCTGGAAAACCACAGGTGTCTATCGTTAGAGCCCTCCAGCATTTAAATGTGAATAAATCTTTTGCTTCCCGTACCATTGCTCGTTTCTCAGCACCACCGCACTCAGCACGCGTCAACCGAGAATGGCTTAAAAAGGAGGTTCCTCGCTTCATTTCTACCGCACAATGTCCACCAAAATCTCCTGATCTCAATCCATTGGACTTTTGCGTCTGGATCATTTTGGAGAGTAAGGTTCTCACTAAAAAGTACCAAATGTCGATCATCTCAAGACGGCGCTTCGCCGGGAATCGGCCGTTTGAAGGCCAAAGGTGGCCAATTCGAACAAATATAAACTGATTCTAAAATTTGATGTTATTTCCAACATTTTTTGCTTTCGAACAATAAAATTAAAAAAAAAAAAAAAATAAAAAAAAACATAGCGCTTTACTTTGTTGCATTATATATCAGCCACCATATAGTAAAATTTTCGGAGACTAGAGTAGGTGAATCAATTTTTTTGAACAGCTCTGTATGTATAAGTATGCATATACAGAAAATTCTACAGAGACATTGTGGATAGAAAAAAGCGTGATCAGGTGTCAAATAAATAAATAAATACAGTCGAACTTTTATAATTTGAACTTCTATTACTTGAATTTTCTATAAGTTGAAGCACAGCAAAGTAATTCTATCAGGTTTTACTTCTTTAACTTGAAGTTCGACTGTAAAAATTATGAAGCAAATATTTTCATTCTGAAAAAAGAGTTGAACAAAAGGTTAAGAGATTAGTTGATTATTACAAATCTCTGGTCAGGATTACGATCCAGCTTCTTACACCACCTGTGCTGTGCGTATTAATAATATCCATGACTGGCGAGACCTAATGTTTAAAGTTGATTCTGAATAACAAATTCTTGAATAGCTCTTAATAATAATTTTATTTACTCTCAGAGTTTTTGGCAATAAACTACTGAGGGCAAAACGCCAAAGAAATAGCTGTCCATAGGCTCGTGTCTAATAAACCACCACACTATCTTTTAGACTATGGCAACTAAAATATATAATTTTGCAACGGATTAAGCTATTAAGAACTAATTTATTGAAAGCATATAAAATAATTAAAAGTTTCAACTTAAAGTTTAAGACAACATATGTGAATTATGGACATTACAGCATATAAATAAATATACTCTCGTTAAGTTAGAATCTATAAAGAAAGCAATTTTAAGATGATCATACCTGGTTTTATTAAGTACTGCACAACCATTATCCAATTTCATTTGTAATGAATATAAGGTAGCCAAGTTAATAAGACTTTCGTGTTCATAAATTTCAATATCTGGCAAACGTATTTGCAACTGCCGCGGATCTTGTAGGAAACGTGCCAAACGTTCATTAACCGATGTTTTAATGCTAAAACCAGGGCGTTCACCTTTGACGCGTCTACAACCGGCACGTATCTCACGCACTTCAGTTGGCTGGCATGGTGGCGATGCCAAAAAAGGATTTGAAGTTTCTCCGGACATTTCACTTTCAATCTGCTTAAGAGGCATTATTACATGTTCATTGGCACTAATGTTAACATTGCCACGACATATAGATGAAAACCCTGTTTTAGCTGCTATAGTTATTGGCTCAGATGATTGGTAGGGTAAGTCAGCAACTTCTCGCTGTTCTCCAGCGCTTGAGGGAGGCCAATTTAGTGTTGAATTGTCGCCAATTGGTGTGGTATTTAACATTATGGTATCGTCTTCAGCTATAAGCATGGAACTTACACTTTCCGGGTCTGACTTGATTTGTGGTAGAGCATTACGCTTCGTAAGTTTACGTTTGATATCAAATTTTAGTTCACCGCATGTACTCTCATTGCCTGGCCAGTCAGTTAATTCATCATCACCTTCACGATCGGTATCGTTGGCAGCATGATTATCTTCCGAATCAGATGAGCTTAAGGAGCTGGAACTAAAATCATTCAGTTCCTCACAATCCATAGAATGTTGATCCGCGTCAAATTGTAATAAGCGACGACGGTTATGGTGGCCACTGCTTTTCTTACGGTGATTACGAAAATTGTGTTCCTGTTGTTGTGGTTGCTGGAGCTGCTGCTGCGTTTGTGGATGAGATTGTGATAAAACCGATATTGGATTGGGTGACGGTAATGGTGAAGTTTCTATGAACTCCACTACATCATCGCCAGCTATTAGGGGAGACGGCGCAAACAATCCTACAGGATTTTGTGTTTCTCCATCTGTGTTACAAAACGAGGTTGCCGTGTCCGCTTCAATAGTCGTCGAAGAGCCACCATCTGCCTGCTGTTGAGCTGCAGATCCTGACAGTGATAATAGTTCTAATGCTACACTACTGTTGGAGCCAGCTTCTGTTTTCTGTTGCTGTGAAATGCGTTCAATTTTTGACAGCAAGCCTTTGTTTAACGGTAACAGTCGATCGCTGTGCGGCTTCGAAGTTGATGAAAAACTTCTAGGTCTCATTCTATATTCATCTAAGTGATTATTGTGCCGAGGCATACTCGATGAGTGATCAAGTTCATGATAACGATCGCGGTTCGACCGTTTTCTTTTGCCACAAAAAAACAACTGAGAACGATTAGGATCGGGTTTAAGTACACGTTTACGCATTGTACCAGTCACAACGGTGTTATCATTTCCCCCACAATTAAATATTCTATCATCTACGTTCGTTACTCCATCACCAAATGTTAGGTTATTTGATATCGTTGATTGTTCCAACTGCTCTGTGTGTGATTGAACATTTGTGGTCATTTCATAGTCCATTGTAATACGTTTCAATTTTCGCTTTCGGCGCGCATTTGGTTTAAAAAATCTAAAATTTTTAAATTCTTTATTAAATTAATTAACTAACGTCGATAAACAAATACCTCGCGGGACTAAATGTTTCATTTAAGGAATCAGACTCCAAAGTACCCATAAGTCGCGCGGATGTTGGATTTAAACTCATACAGGGTAAACGAGGCGCGCATCCATCATCTTTTTCATCCGAATCACTCGGCAAGTGAATGTTTTGAGTGTCGAGTCCGTCAATATTGTTTGTATTAGTGGCATTAAGAATCCCTTGTGATGTTCCATGTGCAACATCTGTGGGACTACTAGAATCCTCTGTAGGTTGCGGTGCGCACGCTGCAAACAAAAATGTTAATCAATTTATGCGTTGATTTTTTCACAATGTTTCCTAAAGCATTCCAATGGGATCCATACATATAAACATAATGAATCTTACTTACGTAAATTCCCTGTAGATCGAGTTCGCCTTCTCTGCTGACCCCAACGACTTACTCGTGCTCGATCCAACAACGAAGTTTCTTCTAAGGCCACTGTAAGATCGTGTGAAAACTGATCCATTTCACCAATTAATAAATTAGGCAAGCAATTGCACTTTGTTTCTTATATTTAACTAAGTTATGCGATATTCCTTTTATTGTCCTTATCAATGGTTTTTAGCACATAAACATCCTTTAGACGTTAAGGGCGTTATACAAAGCAAAGAAGAAATGTCCTTCAAGTTAATATTTGGTCACAAGACGACACTAGCATTTTTAAGAAATTCAAATAGTATTTTTTATAAAATTTTTAAATTCACAAAATAATTATTAAAGCCCAATTTTTATATTACTTTATGGCACTCATTTTAAAGAAGAGAAGTATAAGAAAATAAATGCAATCTGAAAAAGAAACAAAAACAACAAACGAAATCTTTTTATGTTTATGGATAATGGTAAAGGCTTTTTCTACGCAGCTTTACAGGAATGTAAAAACGAATTTATACAAAAAAAAAATTCTCCTTGAAAAAAGAAGATTTTTCATCCAAAATAAACTAATTTCTAACAAAAATTCTTCTTGTTTAACATAAACAACAAAATTGTGTATTGTAAAACTTTTCTTCTGTCTGACAATTGCTTTAGTTTCATCTTCGCTAATAACGATAGTTGTCTTTGATTTCATTTATGCACGGTTTTATTACAATAGTTTTTCTCTTTTTTCGCGTACTTTATAAACCCAGACAATATTTAAAAAGACAAATTTGTTTTAGTTAATTATTCTTCAAGTTCTTGTTAAAAACGTCACATTATTATTACTTCTCTTAAATTATTTTTTCAGCAGTGGAGTTACCAGATGCCAGTTTAGTGGTAACCAAAACAAAGTGACCTAAGTAAAAAAGGTGCAAACGAACAAATTTATATACTATACCAAACCGCATATGCAAGGTATGTTTATTTTACAAGGTGCCCCTAATGAACAAGCTATGCGAGTTTTCGGCTAGTCAAGAATTTATTGTTTCTTAAAAGTTTTGTTTTGAGGCTCAACTTAGTATTTTACGCTTAAGTTAAAAACCTTAAATGATCTCCCTTTACGATATTTTTTATCCAACAACTCGATTCATGTGTTTTGATAATTTTTAAACCAAATAATAGCCAATGGTCGAAAATCCGAAAATTGGTGAACACAACAAAACATTTTGTTCTTAAAACAGAAATGCTATGGCTGCTTCAACTAAAAGCACACAAACATTGAGATCAAGTTCTGGTTGACTAACAATTGACCTTAAATTTTTGGATTTTTGTTTCCGACTGTTGATTTGGTTGGTGCATTGACAAACAACATTTGAAACAAAAAATGAGTGGAAGTGAAATAGAAGCGTATAATTTCATTGAGGCACAAAAAATAATCATCAAAAACGATCTATGTATAAGGTCATTAATGCAAAAATCCTGAATACTGATGGAACAAGAATAATTTATAAATAAAGGTGGATAAAAATTGGTTGAAAAATCAAAACGTATAAAGAAAACGATCAACGTGTTTATTAAACTGAGTTGTACAACAAATTACAACATGTATTGGTTGCATTAATATATGTAAGATACCTTTTGCATGTTCAAATTAGTTTGCAAACAAGTTTGAAAACTCTTTAGTTTGTAGGAGAGAGGGGAGAAACGTGTGGAGGTGAGTTAACAATTTGATGTACTCGCAAACTTGCTTTGTTCTTTATTCGTATATACACATTGCTGTAAGTGATTTCACATTTTATTTGACAACTTTCAGCATACTGGCCAAAAATGACAATTTGATTTTTTCACATTATATTACTAAAAACTCTATTTTTAGACCATAGGTATCATCAAAAAGAAAAAATGATGTTTTGTTTGGGAGAAAAAGTGGTTTAGTGAGTATGAGATAACTCGTACTTGGCAGTCAACGTCTTAATATAAAGCTCCCTTATTTAAAATAACTTTACTTTCTGTTGATTTTGTGTTTGAAATCAAAACATTTGCAAAAGAAAAATTTTAGTGCCAACCATTAATTAAACAAAATGAAGAAATAAAAAAGAATATAATTTAATTTTTTAATTTATAACAGTATTTTCAACAGTACGCGTATTTTTGTTAGTTTTATACTTTTAACTGAATACTTTTAATACTTTTAACTGAATAACCCCTAAAGAAGTACGCAAATGTACTTCTTTTTAGTATCTCGACTTGTTTTTGTACTTTTTTCTGTCTTATTTGTACTTTCACCATAATTTTGTGGTAAAAACGTCCGTACAAAAAAAACGTATATGTAGCAGGTGTAAAAATCAGCAAGAGATTTGTCTTTTTAAAAACGCACAGCAGAGTTTTTATCGAATATAAGTACTTATATAAAAAGTCGATTCAATTTAGAAAATAATAAGTTTGAAAAACTTTCAATTTTCCATCTGTATTCAAACATTTCTTTTCATGAATTTATGGAAATAATTATATTATTTTCAATAAAAAATATTGATTTAGATCAACTTTTTGAAGAATTTATATCATTAAAAACATTTGCAGAAAACATTGAGAAAGAAAAATCTGCAGAAGAAAAATGGAAAGAATTCTTAATTAAACAATTGTACTGAGCTTTTAAATTTTTTAAAAATCGAAAAGGGTAAAAATAAAATTGTAAATCAAATATGTACAAAAAAGGGATAAATATTTATAATTTATTTAAATGCATCAGTAAATTTTAAAGTCTATAATTTTTAAAAATTAAATATACAATATAAAATAAATATAAATATATAAAAAAAAATAAATATAAAAAAGCAGTACAATTAACTAAAAAGAAGTACACACACCCATATATATATATATATAATATATATATATATAATATATATATATATATATATTATATTTAACTTCGATGTACGCTTTTTGAACAATTTCAAATCTGGCAAGCCTATTTTGAAACTAATTTGAACATGCAAAAGGCGTCTAAATACAGTGGCGAGCAGAAGTGAGTGCGTGTTCACAATACTGAGTTTCGTCATCCACAAAAACAAAACCATACAAGCAAAAACAAAAAAAAAAAAATTATTTCAATTTTTTATTTTATTCTCAACAAATAGCAGTAAAAAACAGTCATTAATGAAATGAATTCAATGAGTTTGAATGAAAAAACGAAAATATCCCACATAAACTCAATTTTGCACGTTTCAAAAAAATTCAAGAAAGTAACCCAATTTCAATATTTGGTCCATAGACCCTTATTAGAAATAGCTTGTTTTAGGCGGTTTGACATGCTTTCTACCAAATTATCAATAACATCTTTCGGAGTTCGATTCCATTTCGCATTTATACGATCCCAAAGTTTGTTGGGGCTGTTTCATACTGCCCGAGGCGGATTTTCACGAATGACCAAAGATTTTCAATCGGATTGAGGTCGGAACTTTGTGCTGGCCATCCCATTAATTGAAAATTTTGTTTGCTACTCCATATCTTTGCAATTTTTGCTGTGTGCTTCGGATCCCCATCCTGTTGGAAAACAATTTCTTATTTGGGATAAGCACATTTGTCCATAAAATTTGCAGTTTGCAGAATTTGGGTTTGCAGAATCTGTAGATAGTCTTTTTTCGCATGATACCATCTACTAAATATTGAGGGCCAACATGCCCCCATATTAAGCATCCCCACCCAAACCATTATATTTTCGCCGCCATGTTTAACAGTTTTCTTTACATGGTACCTTTGAACTGGTTTCCCGGGTCTGCGCTAGGAGTACTGCTTTTCATCTGATTGGAAACGTGTTATCTGGTGTTATGAGTCCAAATGTAACCACTTTTAGTGTTCGCTCTTTCTAGTTCAGTTCTTTGTAATGAACTAGGTCGTTCTTTTGTTCAATAGTTCAATAGTTTTAAACCACTCTGCTCTCTTTCATGTTATGTTATGTTCACTTATGTATATTTAAATGGATGTAAACAATGCACATATACATTTTAAGGAATTACAGTATTCCGGTTAAATTTATATCAAATTATTGAACTATTTTTTTAAATTTTCGCGCTTTTGTGGAAAAAATGTTTCCATGCGTTCTTTTATCAGTATGTGGTAACACCGTCACACATAAGAACGATAAACACCAGAAAAGAACGGTTAAGAATGAAATGAACGAATAAGAAATTAGAGAGTCAAGAACTACGGAGCTAAAAGAACTCATTATTTAGCCGGCTCTCTTACTTCAGTTGTATGAACAGTTCTATTGAACTAATTCGTTCGTGAACTATACAAGTCTTGAATATAGTTCGATAGAACTAGTTCGTTCGTGAACTACATACATCTGAACGAAAAACAAAATAAAAGAACGAATACGAATGAAATGAACGAACAAGAAATGAGAGCAAGAGAGTCATGAACTACTGAGCTAAAAGAGCTCATTATTATGACCGGTTCTCTTAGTTCAGTTGTATGAATATTTCAAATGAACTAGTTCGTTCGCGAACTACACAACTCTAATGCGAGCTTGGATTACATGCGTACACCGAAAAAGTAGAATCTGTGTAGTTGTTTGTACTAAGTTACAGAAGAAAACGCATAGAATGCGTAGAAAAGTAGGATTAAAGTCTTAAGTCCATATCATCCATTTCATGCGTGCTTACGTTACATGCGTATACCGAAAAAGTAGAATCAGTGTAGTTGTTTGTGAAAAGTTACAGAAGAAAATGCATAGAATGCAGGTTTACTTTCTACTTTTCTATGCGTGTCATGCGACGGCGAAAAAGTCTGCTGTTTCTCATGCACAGCCCGAAAAAGTCAGCAGTTTTTTAAACTTGGCATTTACATACTATTGTGAATGGTTTCGATAAATATGTTTAAATAGTGCATTACTATTTTCGCATTTTTCTTTTTGTATTACAAAATTTAATAAAAACATATTTCATAATAAAGTTTATTACTAACTTAACTGGAAAATACATTTTTTAACACATTTCCTTCATGAACAAAATATGGACATATATGATGATTGTTTATATGTACATATAGGTATATTATTGTTTTATGTACTGAGTGTCATCTATTTGGAATTTATTAATTTGTCAATAAGAAAAATTGAGGATAAATTAACTAAAAACACTCGTCTTGTGTTGGTTAAGGATTTTCGTGGGCTTTCACAGCACAAAATATCACATATGTAAACTCATAAATTTGTAATTGATGCCATAAATTCTTTTCCATTTTTCCCAAAAGTGTTCTTGTTTGCTTGTTTGTTGTTTACCACAGAAGCTGATCAAAACAAAGAAACCAGTCGCATAATAGAGCTGCAAAACCATCGATAGAACCATTGATAGTATCGATATTTTCAGTTTTGCGACGGCTTCAACGCAACAACTATATATATAGGGGTATAAAACGTGACATCGAGAATTGTATTAATTTTTAAAGTTAAGATTGAAAAAAAAAAAATAGAAATAAACTTCATTAAATTTTATGTACATATCGGGTAGGTCTGAGGATCGGACAACATCTATTTTTCATATACCTAAATGTTAAAATGGCGTGGCAAATCGTTAAAATTGAATATTTAGGTACACATTGTTCGTAGACGAATAAAATTTGGTGAGTAAGTTCGTAGAGTCGATACCGACAATCCCACCAAAAATAGGCGAGACAATCTTCCCCCTTCAAGTGAAACTATTGAACCGATTTTAACCATTTTTTTTCGAAAGCTTATCAGGTTTAGATGGTTGAAAAAAATTCGATATAGCAAAACGTAGGCGTGGCAAACCTTTAAAATTTAATATTTAGGGATAGAGTGATTGTAGACGAATGCAATTTGGTGGTTCGTAGAATCGATATCGCCAAACTCACCAAAAATGAGCGTGGTAATCCTCTCCCTTTAAGAGATACATATAAATCGGTTTATTCGATGGTTTATAACTACATATGTACATATATAACATGTGCGTCTGTTAGTTTTTGTTATAAATATATATATTTGTTATAAATATATAATGTGGCCTCCTTTGGACAATAAAAAAATCAATTTTGGGCAGGACGAAGTTCGCCGGGTCAGCTAGGACATATATATACGTACGCCTGTATAAATTTTAATTAAAAGTGGTAAATTTAGCCCTATCGATACTATCGATTTATACCGGACGATAGTCCGGCTCTTTTGCATCTCTATCGCATTAAACGCATTGTGTGTAACTTGTAATAAAAACGTCATAAAATGCAAGAATCGCTTGTAACGCAAGGCGCATGAAACGGATGGTATGGATAAGAGATCAGCAAATGAATCGTTTTTCTGCTACTCGTAAGCACTAATGAAATTTCGAGTTTGAGTGAATCAACAGAATTGAAATTCAACTACTCTGATTCATGCGTACTCGCTACAACATTGATTTATAAGTATAAGTAGCTATGAGTATTAGTACAACGTTGACATCAAACTCGTAACATTCGAAATATGCTTGATTCATACGGCTACTCATTCTGATTTAAAAAAATACTGTTACGCAAAAACAATCGAAACGACCTAATATCGTTCAACAATAAAAACGATAAACAAAAGCTAAAAGTGCATTTTTAGTATTTTTCCCATCTATTTTGCACTTTTTAAATAAAAAATTTAAAATATTTTTTCACAAAATTTCTCTAAGTGTTTGAATTATGACAAACCAAAGAATACTTTTTATTTGCAACTCTCTTATGTTATATACTTATTTAAAACGATGTTATTGGACGCCAAACGAATAACGGAATAAAGAAAATATTAAAGTTTTATTATAGAAGTATGAATTTGACTGTAGACTAGTCTATAGACTAGACTATAATAATAAAATATTTTTACTTGGTTTACAATTAACGAACTCATATATAAACGTTTTTAAAAAGGTAAAAACGTAACAATACTTATAATACTTATAAGTGATACGAGTGGCTCGAATCATTCATTAAAATATACAGTCTTAATTGTTGTTACATGTACAAACAAAGAAGAAAGGAAAAACAAAGGCAACAAGCTAAGCATACACACAATCTTTTTGTGGGTATAGTAGTGTTCGTACGTGAATCATACTTGTTTTGTGCTTCGTGTAAATGTTAAGTAGAGACGAGTCGAAGGTAATAACATCACGCGTATTGTTAAGTATGAATACAATGAGTTCCTCTAACTTTGAGTATGAGCAGTATGAGTATAATATTAAAATAAGTATGAATGCTTATAAGTATCAGAAATTATAAGTATGATTCGAATCTACTCTTGGTTTTGAATAATCGTTGCTGATCTCTGGCATTGACTTTCGGCTTTACTTATAAATTGTTCGATGTACATAAGTGTTAGTGTAGCTGGTAGCTTTTGTTTATTGGTTTTATGTGAAACGATATTAGGTCGTTTCGATCTGCGTAACAATATATAAATTGATGGCCAAATAAATCCCAACGTTGCTCAGGCCTAAATCGATTCATTGGGTTCAGTGGAGATAATATACTGAATTTTGTTACAGAATAGCATGACATAAGTATTGCTAGATTCGAAATAACGGATGATTAAAAGTTAAACCGATAGGTGGCCCACCTGATGTTTGTGATTTCTGATTACGCCACTCGAGTTAAAGCAGGTGAGGAATGAGCTATTCTACTAAAGTCAAAAGTTAAACATCACTTATTGTTAAACCATTCTAAAGGCTTAACTGCATACATACATAATTGGTCATTACAACCCTTCAGTCAGGATTATTGACCTAGTTTCTCACACTACTTATGTTGTATGTGTTAATTTTATACATAAGTGGCGGGACCTACAGTTTAAAGTCGACTCCGAACGTCAGATTTTTAAGAAACTTTTCATGGCAATTTTATTTACTCACAGAGTTTTTGCCAGAAATCTGCTGAGCAGAAATCGCCGAAAAAATACTTTTTGTATTTTATTTTGATGTCTGGCCTGGGACTCGAACCCTCACCTTACGTCTAATAAGCCAGCACACTACCTACTAGAACACGGCGACCTAAACTTAACTACAATTTGTTAATACAGCTGTATTCAACTCCGCATATGCAGTCACATTTGCCAAGCCCCAATATTTTCGTCAAATTTCGGCAAAATAATTGTGTAAGTAGATAAAGAAAATTGATCGCAATTTACTTATAAAAATTTATAGCGTGAAGGTCGTAGGTTTTATTCCCACCAAAGACTCCCCTCTGTTACAATACACCAAGCATAAGGTCTAAGCTACACAACTTGTAATAATTAGATAAAACTTGTAATTGTATTGTAATTAGTAAATAAATTAAATATAATTGAATAGTAAACAACAACTTTCGAGTTGTAAATACTACTACATCTCGCGAGCAGTACGGACAGGGAAAATAATTTTAAAGAACATTTACCAGAAAATGTTATAAACCGAGTCTGATCGTGACCGTCATGGTAGACAGACGTATTGCGGAAAAAATAATTTTTGCTCGTTTTCAATATATTTTTCACTTTACGCGTTGTTGCAAAGCAAAAAAAAATTCTTAAATTATTAAGTTTTTATAACAACAACTTTCACACAAGAGATAGAGACTCTAAAAAAAATCGAAAAAATAAAAGTAATGAGTGTAAAAGTAATGGTTCAAACTCAAATGCAAATAATGATAATTCTATAAATGAAAGAAAAAGAAAGAGTGAAACACAATATGACACAATGTCTAAACAATTAAAGAATAATTATTACGCTATTTTGGACAATGATAAACATTGCAATAAAGAATATTTAAACAAATTCGAAAAACATGTGAATGATCATGTACCAACAACATCCAAAAACCTTTTACAAGCAGAAAAACCGGTTTATAGTGAAAACATAAAAAAACAAAATCAAAATAAAAATAAAAAAATACCTCCGATTAATATATTTAATGTTGAACCAAATGAACTAATAGAATTCATAGAAAAAGGTTTAGAAATAAAAAACTTTGAAATTAAAGAACTTAAAAATAAAAAAACATCACTGTTCATGACATCTATTGATGACTAGTTACGTGTCAAAGCTTACCTTGAAAAAACAAAAACCGAATTTTTCACTTTCACACCTAAAAGTTTAAAAACTAAAAGTTTTCTTTTAAAAGGCCTCAGCGCTAACTTGAACGTCGATGAGATCAACCAGGAACTCATTAAATACAACAACGATAATTTAAAAATCTTAAAAGTTAGTCCATTTAAAACCAAAAGATCTATCATGAATGGACAAGATCTCCCCATATATTTGATTCAAGTTAGCAGCGAAAGCAGCCTTAATGAGCTCAAATCAATAAAGGGACTTTTTCATAGGTGTATACAATGGGAACCGCTAAGAAAGTCAGGGATTCCACAATGTAGGAAGTGCCAGAGTTTTTTTCATAGCGCTTCAAACTGTTTCTTAAAACCCAGATGCGTAAAATGCGATGAAACGCACGACATCGGTGATTGTAAACAAGAGAAAGTGTCGGAAAACGAAAGGCAAAAATTATATTGCGTACTTTGCCATAAATATGGTCACCCAGCATCATACCGAGGATGCGAAAAATACAAAGAGATACAGCAAAGGCTCCGAGTCAAAAAACAAATTTTGTCCGAAAAAAAAGCAGCGAACAAACCATTAAATATGAGTTTTGCAAACGTTGTGAAGAACAACCAACCAAGTACAAGCAGCTCTAATTCCATTCAGCAAATGTTGGAACAACTTAACAATACGATGCAGAATTTATCTAATCAGTTAATAAACTTAAATAAACAGCTACAACTACAAACAAGTAGAATAGATACTATATTTTCAATGTTGGATTAAAATGGATGTATCAAATGCAAAAAACCTTAAAATAATTGAAATTAATGTAAACTCTATTATTAAACTTAGTAGAAGATACGAACTATTGAATTTTTTAAATTTACATAATCCAGATATAGTTTTGCTAAATGAAACAAAACTAAATACGAAACATAAATTATTTTCCGAAAATTATGAATTAATACGTAAGGATAGGACTAACGCCTCTAAAGGTGGTGGTACTGCTGTATTAATAAAAAAGAATATAAAATTCAAAAATTGCACACATATTATTGGCAATACACTTAAATGCCTTGAAGTATGTATTATAAAAGTATCTCTAATGGCTAATAAAACTCTATATATTATATCCTCTTACTACCCCTCAGGTAATAACAGCAATTATTTTATATCCGATCTAAACACTGTTTTTAAATCTCTGAATTTACAAAATCCAAATATATATTATATAATGGCTGGTGACTTTAATCGTAAACATTCCGATTGGGGCAATAAAGTAAACAATACTAACGGTAATTCTTTAAAAAATTGGATAGAGAAAAACGAAATTAATTTTAAATGCAGTCTTTATGCCACCACCACCCCCTCTTATCCAAGATGTGGTTCTTATTTAGATTTGTGTTTAGCAGACTCGCGTCTACCTTTTCTCAGAGTTAATAACACTACTAACTGTCTTAAATCCCTCGATTACGATAGTGACCATAATGCCTTACTAATTGAACTTCTAACTAATACAAATGATCACCCCTTGCATTTTGTGGTTAATACGGCCAATTATCAACTTAATTATAAAAAAACTAATTGGAACAAATTAAAAAAAAATATGTTAAATGTATACAAAAACACTGATCCCATTCCTGTTATAAGAAATCTCTCAAACTCTGAAATTGATTATTACTTAAATAAATTAAACGACATCATTGTAGATTCTACCAACAAAATTGTACCAAAATTCAAAAATAGGGACACAATAAATAAATTTGTAAATCCCATTATAAAAAAACTACATACGGAAAAAAGTAAAGTCTTAACTATAATAAAGAAGCATAATAGATTTGAAATTATTTGTACCCCTTTTGAACTTAACTACTATAAAGCTAAACTAAAATTAATTAAGAAACTAATTATTGATAATTTCAGTGTATCGGTTAATAATTATTATAAAGATAAACTGACTATTTTAAATAAGAAAGATTCTTCACATATGTTCAGTGAAGTAAAGAAATTATTCAAACCTAAGCTACCAGTAGATTTAGAGTTGATGAAAATTAGTCACAGGGATGTAAATCTATTAAGTTATGTTGGCATAAATCCACTCACTACAGAGTGCGATAATGAGAACTTCATTATAAGAGACAATCAGCAGATTTTGGATGTAATAGGAGCATCTCTCGAAAAAACCCATTCATTTAAAGAGATTGATCAGAATAATAATTTACAGGTTGATGTTGACAATTGTTTCAACAGATTTTTAACAGAAAAATCGAGTTATGAATATAATCAGTCATGTTTTACGTCCTTTGATTCAGATAAAAAGGCAAATCAAATAAGTGCATCACAATCAGGGAGCTTTTTTATTACACAGGAACAAATTTTCTATATCTTTAAAAATTTAATGAATAAATTATCGTCTGGTGTTGATACCATTCCAAATATAGTGTTAAAGAATATACCTGATGTATTAATACGCGACTACTGCACGTTATTTAACAATATGCTTAACAACTCTTATTTCCCCCGAGCTTGGAAATTGGCTAAAGTTGTGGTATTGCCCAAAAAAGATAAGGACACAAGTAACCTTAATAATCTAAGAGCCATAAGTTTGCTCCCAAACATAAGTAAAAGATTTGAAATTTGCATAAATATTAATATTTTAAAATTTTGTCAGAATTATAATCTGATTAATGATAGACAATTCGGTTTTAAATATAAACACTCTACGATCCATGGAATACACCTTTTGACATCTGACATTAATTGGAACTTAAATAAATCTCTTTGTACGGGAGCATGTCTTGTCGATTTTGAAAAGGCGTTCGATAACATTTGGATTCCTGGCCTAATATATAAACTTCTAAAATATAAATTCCCACTACATTTGGTAATTTTAATTTATAACATGTTATCCAATAAATCGTTTGTCGTTTACAACAGAAACGAAGTGAGTACTAGGAAATTTATTATAGTTAATGGGCTACAACAGGGAACGGTTAATGCTCCTATACTCTTTAATATATTTATACATGACCTTTTGAAGACTGTTGATAATATTATAGGTTTCGCAGATGATATTATAGTATATCATGCTGACAACAAAATAGAGGCAATAAATAATAAATTGCAAAATCATTTTAATATTGTTGAAAAGTATGCTAATGATTGGAAAATGAAATTAAACGTGGACAAATGTGAAACTATACTATTCCGCCCTCCGGTTGGAAAGTGTAACTATAATATAAGACGCAACTGGAAATACTTCGGCATTCAAGCCAGTAACAACATATACATACCTAATAAACAAAAGGTAAAATACCTAGGAATCCATTTGGACAAATTTCTCTACTTTAGTGAACATGTCAACATACAAATTAAAAAAGCTAGAAATGCTTTTTTTATGTACAAAAAATTATTTTTTTCAAAACACATTAAACCTGATATCAAGCTTCTCATGTATCAAACCTTAATACGTCCAATTTTGACATACGGTTGCCAAATTTGGTTTAATATTTCTCCTTCCTATATGGAAAAAATACGTAAATTCGAAAGAAGATGCCTAAGAGCATGTACTTCATTATACAGATCTCCAAGTAGTGAATTTACGAAATATATAAGCAATTTGAGACTATACAATGCTGCCAAAATTAGCCGAATTGATAATTTCATCATACACCTCATTAGAAATCATATTAGATCTTGTTGTTACCGTTATGAAAATAACCTAATAATGGCTCCATATTATATCGACGACGTATATATATCTAGAACACTTCAGAGTGGTTACGTTCCTCCTGAAGCATTCGTGTACCTGGACAAGAATGGTTTTATACAAAACCACGCAGGCGTCCCTATATTTTTTCATATATATAGAAGAGCAAATGTTAAAGCTATCTCTAGTAATCGACTGACAGCTGAGAATAGAAGATTCGATACGAGCTTTTTTCGTGATGATAAGAACATATTTCCAAATATAAATATTAGTAAATACTGGTGGCTTGGTTAAATACCATAATTTTTTCTTTTAATTCCTGACATTTCTTTTATTATAGCAATCCTTATTGTAATGTTTTTTGTAAAATTTTTCATTATGAAACATTTGTTATTAAAAACAGATATAACCTTGTATATAACTGTATAAAAAACAAATATTAATTTTGAAAAAATGTATATAATGTAATGTGTTACGACAAAAGTTCGAGTTGTTTTTAATGCATCGAGCAAAACTTCGAACGGCAACAGCTTGAATGATATCCTACACATTGGGCCCACCCTACAACAGGATTTAGTTGTTTCAATCTTAAGATGGCGCTTCTATAGTATTTTTTTTAATGCCGATATCACGAAAATGTATAGGCAAATTCAATTAAATCCTACCCACACACTCTATCAGAGAATTTTATTTCGTAAAAGCGTCAATGAACCCATTCAAGATTACGAACTGCAAACCGTCACATTTGGCGTTAATTGTGCCCCTTATTTGGCTATCAGAACCCTGCACAGATTAGCCAAATACATTCAAGATACTCACCCAATTGCATCTCAAATGTTAAGAGAGAATATGTACGTTGATGATGTACTAGCCGGTGCTCATACTGTTCAAGAAGCTGAAATCGCTCAAAAACAGTTGAAAACTGCATTTGAATCTGCTGGTTTTCCTCTACGAAAGTGGACATCCCTTCCGGAATGTCACCCTTCCGGAATCCAAAAGAGGACAATTTTTTCTTTGAGGCCCCCAAGATAGAGAGAAAACCAGCCTACACTATGCGAGCAGTTTTATCTGACATCGCGAGCTGGTTGGTTAGCACCAATTATCATATCCGCCAAAATAGTGATGCAGCAAATTTGGCAGGATAATACAGCTTGGGATGAATGTCTTAACGCACTCACCTTTATTAAATGGCACAAGTTTCTACAGTTTTATGATAACATTGACAATATTCGAGTTCCTAGATGGATAAATTTTACACCTTCAGCAAAAATTAAATTTCATGGCTTTTCAGATGCCCCTGAAAAAGCATACTCTGCGGTTTTATACGCACGAGTTGTACCCACAAATGGACCTATATCAGTAACCCTACTCGTCGCTAAAACGAGAGTGGCACCTATCAAAGTCATTTCGTTACCGAAATTAGAACTTTGTGGTGCAGTGTTGTTGGCAAAGATGACACAAAACATAATTACCCAGCTGAAATTACCCAATACCCGATGCATTTCTGGACGGACTCCGCAATAGTTTTGACATGGCTCAACTAACCCCCGACTACCTGGAACTCTTTTGTGGCAAACCGCGTGCCTGCAATAGCCGAAGCAGCAGGAACCAACAACTGTAATCACGTGGCATCTCATGACAACCCAGCCAATGTTGCCAGTCGTGGTTGCAACGCAGAAAAGCTGAAGGACGACAAGCTATTGTGGAATGGACCAACTTGGTTTAAAGAAAATTCTACTAAGTGGCCAACAACACATTTACCCTACGAAACTCAAGCTGAAGCTAAAATTTGTCTACGACTGTAAACCCAAACCCATCTCTGAACTTTACTCACCTTACCCAGGACATTTTAGAAAGATTTTCTAAATGGTCAAAAGCACTTAGAATATTGTCATATGTCTAAAGATTTTGTGATCGCGCATCATTAACTCGAAGAAATGAAATTCGACATAACAGCATTGTTCTTGATCGAAAAATTCCACTATCTATTGACGAAAGGCTCAATAGATTTTTAACCCACTCAAGTATTGAATTAGATGCGCATGAGATCAAAACTACCCGTAATAGACTGATCATTCTTTGTCACACACAATATTTCAATGAAGAATATTCGTATCTGAAGAGATCAAACCCTTTACTCAGAAAAATCAATTTACTCACCCTCACACCCTTCTTGGACACAAATAATATATGACATAATAATATTTGATATAAAATCTTACCTTGGTAGAACATGTAGAATAACCAAGGGTTATGTATGCATATTTGTTTGCTTTTCTACCAAGGCCAACATCTGACCTGTCTACCCAGGCATTTATGGCAGCATTTGCCTGATTCTTTTCGAAGCTGGGATGGCCTGTCGCTGTGTATTCCGACAATGGAACAAATTTCGTTGGAGCTAACCAACTAATTAAAAAGCAGCGACAGAAATTCTTCAACCAATAGCTTTCAAAACTTGACGTGGCATTTTATCCCACCCGGAGCTCCACGTATGGGTGGATTATGGGAAGCCGGCGTAAAAAGTTTCCAGTCCCATATTAAGAAACTGGCAAACTTCAAATATACTTTTGAAGAACTAGCGACACTATTAGCTAGAATATAAGGATGCCTCAACTCAAGACCCTTAAGCCCGTCAAGTGAAAACACTCAAGATCTTAACCCGTTAACTCCAGATCAATTCTTAATTGGCTCACCCTTAATATCGCCCGCTGAAGCCGATTTAACAACGAAAATATTACCCTAGCAACAGATAGCAAATGTTGAAAATTCAACACCATCAGTTTTGCAAAAGTTGGAAGCGGACGAGAGTTGGGGCCCAAATGAAATGATTAATAGCAGAAACAAACCTACTAATAAAACGACGAATGATATGAATACTTTGGAGCTAAACACCTTCGGGTAGAGCTCAAGAATTCAGAGATCTCCAGTGCGAAATCGGGAAATGAACCCATTCGGTCAGAGCACGAGAACTCCGAGATCCCCAGTGAATGGAGAATCTTCATGATTGGTGGCATCGGAGCTGGTACCAACGCGAAGCAACCCGACGGCATCTACTAGCGGGGTTTTTGGTCAACTCGGGGACCAAATTAGAAGTTTAATTGAAATGATGGAAGATGGAAAACGAAGATCAATCTACCAGCCGATGAGTGATGCGATCGATTCCATTAAGACCCTATACGACCTGTACGCAGGCGAGTTAAGGGAGCGGACAACCAATGAGAAGAGTTGCAGCAGTTCTGCTACATAAACTTCGCCTTGGAAGAGAAACCATGAGGGGAAGAAGAGACAAGAGGAGCCTGTTGAGATTCCCCAAGCAAAGAGGAGAACTCCAAATCCTGCGGGAAATACTGAGACGACTTTGAGTAGGCAGGTGAACGTGGAGAAGTTAACTGGAGAATCAGGGTGGCAAAAAGCCACTAAGAAGAAAAGAAAGGGCATGAAACCTAAGGAGAGGAAAGCAAAGCCCGACGCAATCATGATAGCAACACATCGTAAACTTTGTAAATTAGGTGAAAACGTGACGAAAATCCGGAGGACCGTCAAAGGCGAGCTATTACTTCAGCTCGGCAAAAATGGTAAGCGAACAGAGGATTTTAGAGGGGCCATTGGAGAGCTCCTAGGTGAATGCGCGTCTGTCCGCACTCTAAAGGAGAGGAGGACAGTTGAGATAAGGGATATTGATGAGTTCATGGAGAACGAGGTCGTCTATAACGCGATTATGAACATTCCAGGTATTGGGGGCTTCGGTAATACCGACATAGTTGGCCCCAGGAAGGCGTATGGTGGGACGCAAACTGTTATAGTAAGCCTTAACGCAGACGCTGCAACGATTCTCCTGAAGGAAGGTATAATTACAAAATGCTTCCAGTGCTTGCAGTTTGGACATATGGCCCGTCAGTGCACGAGCAAGGTTGATCCCTCGCGAACTTGCCGTAGGGCGAACCTCTTTGCATGTTCTGGAGCGGAAAGTGCCCACAATTTTTGAGCGCACTTAAATCACGTTCTAGGAGATGACGTTAATACAAATTAATCTGAACCATTGTGAAGCAGCTCAGGACCTATTGGTGCAGAGTATAAAGGAGGAGAATATTAATGTCGCCATCATAAGCGAACCTTATAGGGCACCGAAGAATAGTACTTGGATCACGGACGGATCTAGTACTGCGGCTATATGGATCTGTGGTTCATTACCCTTCCAGCAAACCTATGCGGGGGACATTGGTTTCGTTATGGCCAGAATAAGGGGAGTTTTCGTCTACCCCCGAGATGGTCAATGGAGGAGTTCCAACATATGCTGGAGGGGCTGGCGTCACACGTGCACCTTAATACCCCCGTCATTATTGCAGGAGATTTTAATGCTTGGGCGACCGAATGAAGTAATAGATATACTTACGCCAGGGGTCGCTGCCTCTTAGAAATGGTCGCTTCCCTTCCTGTGGCGCTGATGAATGATGGGAGAGGAAGCGCATTTAGGACAGCTGGATCGAGCTCGATAATAGATTTGTCTTTTGTGAGCAATAGTCTTGTTTCGCGGACCGCGTGGAAGCTAACTGAGGACTTCACGAATAATGACCATCAGGCAATAGTGATGACGGTTACTGGGCGCAACACGAGGCGGGATGGATTGGCGAAGTTTACGAGACGTAAATGGCCCGGCACGTAAACGCCCGCTTTGACAAGGAGACGTATAGACGTTCAGTCTTTTCATACGACTGACAGCACGGCCGAGGAATTAGTGAGCGACATATGCGAAATGCTCAACACTGCATGTGATGCTGCTATGCCTAGGAGGACTGTGTGTAGGGGACGTTCCCCCTGCTACTGGTGGAATAATGAAATTCGAAATCTGCGGTCGGCATGCTTTAGGGCGAGAAAAAGGGTTCAGCGCACAAGAGGAAGACCGATATGGGAAGCCGAACGGCCTTCATATGAGGATCTGATTCATCAACTTATAAGAGCCATTAATAGGAGCAAGAAACTATCCTTTCAGCGGATATACCAAGAAGCTGACGTCAACCCTTTTGGGACGGCTTACAGAGTCGTCTGCAAGAGAATCAGCGCTCAGGAACAGCCTAAACTAGGCTATCCAGTTTTGCTACGGGGTATTATTAGCACATTTTTCCCCTGGGGCCAGCCCTATACTTTCATAAGCAGGGACACAGAAGCCAATCATATTCCTGAGGTAACAAGAAAGGGGGTACTCGCAGCATGCAATGGAATAGGAGATAGGAAAACACCGGGACCAGATGGAATTCCGAAGAGGGCACTTAAAGCGGCTATCCGGTAGAGACCTGATATGTTCGCCAAGGTGTTCCACAAGTGTTTCGTCGAGGGTGTTTTTCCACGTAGATGGAAGAAGTAGAAATTGGTTCTCATTCCAAAACCTGGTAAATCAACAGGGGAACCATCGTCATATCGACCCATCTGTCTACTTGACACAATGGGAAAAATACTGGAGAGGATAAATAGAAATAAAGATCTTCATTGGTATTGCGAACACTGTAGAAAAATCGGAGTGAACTATTATCGTTTTTTCCAAGAGACTAAAAATAAATTCACCGAACTTCAAAAAGAGGCAATTAAATTAAATGATCGTATTGCGGCTTATGGAAAATTGTTTGATGATTTTAAATCTTTGGATAATTTAAAATCTCCTCCACAGTCTTCCCCAAAACGTCGTAAGTCTGCAAGAAATATAAATAAAGATAAACGTGACGACTCAGCAATTGTTTCTGAGCCTTCATGCAACTCTGCATCCGATTGTAATGTTCAATCTTCCAATATTACTGAAATAAATAGTAATAATGTATATCGTGAACCCCATCCTCCACAATCTTTAGAAACTCCAATTTCAATTAATCCTCCTGTGCCCGTAAATAATGAATCCAGGTATACTCCTTTACCTTTACCTCCGGTTGATGTCACTTCTCAGTCATCTTCTAAACCGTCATCTGGTTCGTATTCATCTGTAGTGACCGCTAGTTGCAAAGGAACTGGTGGTAGTTAAACCTAAAAAAACAATTTTTGTGTCACGTCTTTCTCGCGATACTTCGGTTGATGATATTAAAGGTTTTGTTGAATCGAAGATTAGAGAGCCTTTTGAGTTTGGTTGCTATAAGTTGAGGTCATCCTTGGATAGTAGCATTTCTTCATTTAAATTATATGTTGCTGATGAAAAGTTTGGTGAAATTGTTGATCCTGCATTCTGGCCACAGGGAATTGCTTATCAAAATGTTCGTGGACTTAGGTCTAAACTTTCTTCGCTTTATAATAGTAGTTTTGATTTTGAATTTGATGTAATTGCTTTTACTGAGACTTGGCTGAATTGTGATATTTTTGATTCTGAGATTTTGTCTAGTAATTTTAATATTTATAGACGGGATAGGAAGTTAAGAAATGGTGGTGTTCTTATTTCAATTTGTTCTAAATACTCATCTGAATTAATTGACTTTAGTTCCTCGGAGGATATTGAGTTTATTTGCGTTAGGGTCTATAATCGTGGGAAGTCTATTTACATTACTTCTTCATATATTCCTCCCTGTGCTGACATTCATATTTATAGGGCTCACTTTGATTTGATTTCTAAGGTAATGGATTCAATGGGGCAAGAGGGGATTATTGTAGTTCTTGGTGATTTTAATCTTCCTCATATATCTTGGAATTTTTCACCTGAGTCTGGGTCATTGGTGCCATGTTCTTCAGTTCCATTCTATGATGAAATTCTGTCCGCTATGTGTGATCTAGGTCTTTTCCAAGTTAATGGTGTATTTAAATCAATGGGGAGAATTTTGGACCTTGTGTTTTTGGAGGATCCAAGTATTTCTTCTTTATTTCGCATTGCTCCTATATCTATTCCCGAGGATAGTTATCATCCTACGTTGTTACTTTCTATTGAAGTTGATCTTTGTTCACCTCCTGTAATTGATCGCTCATTTGATAATGAGAGGCGTTTTAATTTCCATCGTACGGACTTTGGTCGCTTGAATACACTTCTGTCCTCTGTTGATTGGTCGTCTGTACTTATCTCGCCACCGTACGACTCTCTTTCACTTGACAGGATCTTGGGTGACTTTTATGATGTATTATTTAAATGTTTTGGGAAGTGTGTTCCATTGGTAAAAAGTCGTTTGGAGCGTTCTGGTCCTCCATGGAATTTGGCTAGACTGTCAAGGTTGAGGAATAGGAAATCGAAATTATTTAAAAAGTTTGTTAGATCAGGTTCTGATATTGATTATGCTCTTTATTCTAGGGCGCGTGCGGATTATCGTAGAATGAAATTACTGTTATGAGGAATATATGATTCGAGTCAAGTCGAATTTCGCTAATGATCCTAAGTCGTTTTACGACTTCATTCGAGCAAAACGTAAATCATCTTTGTTTCCTACTGAGATGTTTCACGGGGATCTATCATCCTCCAGTCACCTTGATATTTCGAATATGTTTGCTGACTTCTTTCAGTCTACTTATAGGCAGTTGGACCCGGGCCCTGATCTGAGTGGCGGGTATCCTTATTCTGTGGGAAGTGTCTCTATTCCTAACATATACTCATTTGATGAGGAGTCTGTTCTTGATGCTTTGTCTGGACTGAAACTTACATACTTGCCGGGCCCTGACGGGGTCCTGGCCTGTATTTTAAGAAAATGTGCTGTTGTCTTGAGTGGTCCTTTGACCTTTATATTCAATAGGCTTCTGAGGGTTGGTCATTTTCCATCTATTTGGAAGAGTTCGTTCATAATTCCTTTACACAAGTCGGGTAATAAATCTAATATTTCCAATTACAGGGGTATTGCCAAGCTAAGTGCTATTCCCAAGTTGATGGAGAAACTAGTGACGGATTATCTCTTTTTTAATACAAGATCTTTAATATCTCCTTTCCAGCATGGTTTTTTGAAAGGCAGGTCGACTGTCACAAATCTTCTTGAATTTACTACACATGTTTTCAGGGGCTTTCTTGTCGGTGCTCGGACTGATGTAACTTATACTTAAAGCTTTTGATAGGGTTGATCATAGTATTTTGCTTCTTAAACTTTCACTAATCGGTATTCCTGATATTATTCTTCGTTGGCTAGACTCTTACCTCTCCCTTAGGACTCAGAGGGTATTGTTTAGGAATGTATTGTCTAAGACTGTATGTGTTACTTCTGGTGTTCCGCAGGGTAGCCATTTGGGTCCTTTACTGTTTATATTGTTTCTGAATGATCTTCCTTCTGCTCTTTCTGATTGTAATATTCTGATGTATGCTGATGACGTTAAAATATTTTATACTTTTGATGATGATCATGGCCAGGCTGTTCTTCAGCGAAATATTGATTTGCTTGTTACTTGGTGCAGGATAAATTTCATGGATCTTAATTTGAGAAAATGTAAATGCATGGTTTTCTCTCGCCTTGGTGTAATCTCGTCCACTTATATGATTAATTCTTGCCCTTTGGAAGCTGTGCCTTCATATCTTGATTTAGGAGTATTATTGGATATTAAATTGTCTTTTATTGATCATATTAGTTTGATGATTGGCAAGGCTCGAGCTGTTCTTGGTTTTGTGAAAAGATGGGCTAGGGAATTCATTGATCCTTATATAACAAAACTACTGTACATTTCACTTGTTAGGCCTATTTTGGAGTACGCGTCTGTTATTTGGAATCCATACTATCGTTGTCATAGTGATTCAATCGAGTCTGTGCAGAGACAGTTTTTATTATTCTGTTTACGTGGCTTAGGATGGGATTACACCAATGGGCTTCCGTCGTATGAGGATAGATTAGCTTTGGTAAAACTTCCAACTCTGGAACGTAGAAGGTCTGTTTTAGGTGTTTGTTTTTTTTTAATCTGGTTAAAGGTGAAATCGACTCTGAGTTTTTGCTTTCTAACCTGAATTTCAGCATTCCTGCAAGATTTACTCGGCACTATCGTCCTCTTTCCTTAGATTTCTATAGATCGAATTATGCATGTAATTTTCCTTTTCGGAGATTATGTAATGATTTTAATTCGCATTATAATTCTATAGATTTTAATTGTAGTGTTTGTAACATAAAACGTAGCTTGTATTCTCGCAGTAATTTATAAATTATCGTATAAAAACGTATTTTTGTTCTTGTCTTAGATAGTTCTGTTTTTTTTTTTGTTACCTTGTTCAGCTTGTGATTAAGTTCTGTAGCTGTTTTATGTTCTAGTTGCCATAGCTTTTCCCTTTCCCGCTGCAGTCCGGACTGTGGTGTGTACGTGTCCCTGCGTAATGGGGACGAGCCCTCCGCGGTCGGGTGAGGGTGGGTTAGTGTGTGACCGGGGACGTTCGAAAACAAATAATATACAATCGACTACTGACGCGTGCTGAGGCAGGAGAAGCTCTCTCGGACCTGCAATACGGATTTAGGAAAGGACGGTCCACTGTTAACGCGATAAGGAGGGTAGTCGACATTGCTAGAGACGCAATAGAAGGCGAAAGATGGACATTTGGCACCAAGAAATACTGCGCGGTTGTCACACTTGTCGTCCCAGGTCAGACATCAAAATAAAATACAAAAAGTATTTTTCGGCGATTTCTTCTCAGCAGATTTCTGGCAAAAACTCTGAGAGAAAATAAAATTGCCGTGAAAAGTTTCTCAAAAATCTGTCGTTCGGAGTCGACTTTAAACTATAGGTCCCGCTACTTATGTATAAAATAAACACACACAACATAAGTAGTATGAGAAACTAGGTCAATAATCCTGACTGAAGGCTTGTAATGACCAATTATGTATGTATGTATGTCACAACTGACGTTAGAAACGCGTTCAACTTAGCGAATTGGGGGCGGATTATGAGAGCCCTCTTTAACATGGCTACGCCGCCATACTTAATGGAGATTCTAAACAATTACTTTCAGGACAGGAATGTAATATACTTAACGGATGAAGGAGAGTAGGAATATGTAGTGACTGCGAGGGTCCCGCAGGGCTCTGTACTTGGCCCACTACTATACTATAACATTATGTACGATGGAGTATTTCGACTGCGATTGCCAAACGGGACTACAATTGTGGGCTTTGCAGATGACATTGCCATAGTCTCGGTAGTTAAGACGGTAAAAGAAATTGAGGGTCTGACACTTGCTGCACGTAAGACAGAAGCCGTCTTGATAAGCGGCCGGAAGATAGTGGAGAAAATGAAAGTGAGCATTGGAGGCACAGAGATCGAATCAAATAGAGCGATAAAGTACCTCAAAGTGATTATCGATGACAGGTTGAATTTCAAGGAGCACGTAAAATACATCAGCGAAATCGCATCTGTAACGCAGGGAGCATTGGCGAGGATGATGCCAAATATTGGAGGACCAGCTCCATTCAAGAGGAGGATAATTTTAGCGGTAATAACGTCGATAATGCTATATGCTTGCCCCATATGGTCGGAGCCACTCTCCGTAGGGTCCACAAAGAGAATACTGTCCTGTATCGTACAAGCGCGATTAGACAGATAAGTGACTACAGGACAGTGTTTGATGAAGCGGTATTGGTATTGGCAAAGACAATACCAATAGACATATTTGCGTAAGAGATGAGGCGGATATACTTTCACCGTCTCGAGAGTCCAGGACGGACAGCGGCTATAAAAGCGGAGGAAAGAAGAACTCCCATGCACAAATGGAAGTCACGATGGGAGAGCCGTTTAAAGGAAAGATGGAAATTTCAGCTTGTCCCTTCTATAACCCCTTGGATGGAGAACAAACATTGCGAGTTGAATTACTACCAGATATAGATGGCACGAAAAAACTAGATTAGGACCAAACCGGTTCATGGCGGAGCTATTGAATTTTAGGATGCTTGGAGCCAATACAGCGAGAAAATGGCTGAAGTAATGATGGTACTTTGAAGGTTGGAGGAACGAAGGCGAAATTTGAGATGATGTGATAAAGCTTTCGAGCAAACCAGCCATCCGCGAAGTAATACCTTACGGCAGTCCCGCGGGGGTGAGTGGTTGAAGTGTGTAGGGGGTGAGTTAGTACGTAGGCACTAGTGACACCAAACCCAACGCGGTGTCAAAAATGTCAATTTATCGGTCTTACAAAAAGTAAGTGCAAAAACCCTGAAACGTGTAATTCCTGCAATCTACCTCCTCATTCTAATATCCAGTTACTAGAATTCAATGCGCCAACAGTATCGAAAAACAACCAAAACTATTCAAAATGTTCTTACGATACTGCTAAACGTAAATATGAAATGAAGACAACAAGGGAATATATGCAAAATTTAACGCAGTTATACTCCAGAATTACAAAATTCACTTCAAAAACCAATCAACAAATCAATCTCTAAAACGACATCCAACATACCCGAGCAACTATCTACCGACTAGGGCTGCCAATCGGGAAATCCCAAAATCCCGGGAGTTTTAAAAACTTATCCCGGGATTGTGAATTCGGTGGCATGACATTGACCTAAAAAGTAACATTATATACATCGTCTTTACGATACTATACGAAGTGATAAATGTCCATGGACGGCGCAGATTTTTTATTAGAAAACATTTTCTTCAATACAATCCCGAATCCCGGGATTTTTAAAAATCAATACCGTTTGACATACCTACTACCGACCAAGAAGCTGATATGCTGTCCTGCAACTATGAATAATAAACCTCCATCAAACAATCTAAGTCAGATAATAAGAAAAAATCTAACAAATTGCGTAACAACATATCAGTAGTTTTTCCGATTTGCCCTCAAAGCACCTTGAACCAAAATCTTATTTATGTACACTGACTCAAACAATTGTCCGTACACCAGTCATTATAAAACATATTTTGTAATATTATCTAAAGTATTTCACCAATTCAAATAATTTTAATTTTTAGAATACGTTATAATGTTGTAATAAATTTCCCAGTTACAAAAACATTATATAATAATCTAATTGGTTTTAAGCGATTAGTAAAATGCAACACTGCTAAAATTAAACTCAAAAAATTGCCCGTACAGGTACAAAAAAGTAAATGATGCAGCTCTAAAATGTAATGGAACTTAGAAAAAAAGTTTTTTTCTTGTTGATTTAAAATCTTACTGTTGATTTTTACTTTTTTCACATTTAAAATGAGTGCAAATAATAAACGTGGAACAAAAATTCCTTTAGACATCAAGGATTTAATAATAAAAATGTACAATGAAGGAAAAAGTTATGGACAAATTTCGGAAATAGTATCAAGGCCACGATCTTCTGTCCAATATGTCGTAGAAAAGTTTAAAAAATCTGGTTTGTTACAAATTTCTCCAGGTAGAGGCCGCAAAAAAATTATTGATTTACGATTAGGACGGAAAATTGAACGGATGGTGAAGCGCGATCCAAAAATGAGTGCAGTGGAAATAGCGAGAATTATTAAAGAAAGTGAAAACGTAGCTCTAAATGCACAAACAATCCGAAATTTTCTTCATCAATGCCAGTATAAGGCATGTGTACCACGTAAGACGCCGTTTATTTCAAAAAAGAATGTGAAACTACGCTTGGAGTATGCCAAAAACTTCGTAAAAAAAATGGAAGACTTCTGGAAAACGGTAATTTTCACGGATGAGAGCAAGTTTAACATTTTTGGGTCAGATGGCCGGAGATTTGTGTGGCGTAGAGAAAATACCGCCCTCGAATTAAAAAACCTCAAAGCAACAGTGAAACACGGTGGTGGTAGTGTCATGGTGTGGGGTGCTATGTCCGCAGGAGGTGTCGGAAATATAGTATTTGTTGAAACGACAATGGACAAAAATCATTACTTAAATATATTAAAAGAAAATTTAGAAGCCAGTGCAGAAAAATTGGGCATTAAAGATGATTTTCGATTCGTTCAAGATAACGACCCGAAACATAAATCGAAAATTGTATGTGAATGGTTACATAATAATGTAAAACAAGTGCTTCCACATCCTCCCCAGAGTCCTGATCTGATCCCTATAGAGCAGTTATGGGGAATTTTGGAAAATAAAATTAGGCAACATACAATTACTAACAAACAAATGCTAAAAAATACAATTCTTGAGGAGTGGCGCAATATTGACAGCGAAACGACAAATAAATTAGCACTGTCAATGAAAAATCGTTTGACAGATGTCATTAAAGCTAAAGGATACCATACAAGCTATTAAAACTATTAAATTTCTAATTTAAGCTATACTTAAGTTTCAATCACTATATTGTACGGAGAAGTTTTTGAGCTTAGTTTCTGTAGTACTCTTTTGTTTTTTTTTATTTAATAAAATTTAAATTGTCTTTACCTCTATTGTGTTTTTATTTATTTTATATACCTAATGTAGTTTTTAAAAATACTAAACTTTTTATTGTACGATACATATTTTTTAAACTACAATAAATAATATTGTCAAAAGCTTAGTGTACGGGCAATTGTTTGAGTCAGTGTATATTCCAAATTTCTCCCCATATATCAATTACGACAGTTAAATTAATTACATTACCATATATCATAATTATGCTTCTCCTGCCTATAATTTATTGTAAATACAGTTTACAGCATCTCTTCAATGTATAGTTTCACAATACTACAATTGAATATAAATGGTTCCATTAATACTTTTAATGAACTTCAACTCCTAATAAGGAAACATAACCCTACTTTCATTACTCTACAAGAAACGCATTGTAAACAAAATTAAACTCCTATACTATTCCTATTCATACTAAATAATGGTTGCCCTACGCACTTCTCTACACAAAGCACTTTAGTCCACATTGATGTGTCCTTTTGTACATCCTCTTCACTTGACATAATGTCATGAGATATTTTGCAAGAGAAGTTCTGTAATGATCAATTCCCAATTATAATTAAAATGACACTTAGTAGACCATCTAGATATAATTCTATTCGTAAATTTTTATTAGATCATACAGATAGGTCAAATTAAAAAAAAAAAATAATCGATGAAAAACTAGTAAATGGCCACTATTCCTTAAATATTAACAAGGAAGCTTCTATAATAACAAAGGGACCAAAATCAGCTGCTAATATATCAATCCCTCAGTCTTCGTTTAAAAGTGGAAAAATCAATTAGGATATTTCGAAAACTTTTAAAAAATCTCCAACTATTGAAAATTTTGAAGTAAAATTAAAAAAAATCTACAAAATCCGGGTTTCAAAATTTTACTGCCACCATTACTTAAAATTTATCGATCCATGATATTTGCAGCAAATTAAATCGATTTTCTAGTAATGGCACTAATAACAAGATTTTAGCCATAGGAAGTTTTAATAATACCATCCGAAATATTTTCCAGATAGTTGAATCTTTTTCTGATAAATGGACTGAATACTCAACAGTTCAGAACTTTAATCTATTCATTCAATCAAAGAATATTTCACAAACCCATAGTAACAGTATTTATAAGGATGCTAAATTTATAGAGCACGCAATTACAATGTCAGAATTACATCTGGCTCTATCTAAAGTTAAGGTTTCAAAACCTGGCTATGACAGAGTTTCATACCAAATGATACAAAATATGAGCTTTCAGTCAAAATTATGTTCATTAAAACCGTTTAATAAAATTTTTGAATCGGGAATAATCCCAACAAATTGGAAAACAGCTTCAATAATCCCTATTTTCAAAATTGTAAAACATTCATTATATATTAGAGAATACCGCATAATTTTTCTATCACCATGCACAAACAAATTGTTAGAGAAGAATATAGTTGCACTTGAAATAATCTTCTTCCTAAGATTATACTTGTTCATGGAGAACAATGAAAAAAATTAAGAAAATAATTTCTTTATAGGCAGACATTCGACAACCTAACTACAATGCCTATAGCCCCTCCGGTAACGTACTCAACTAAGCTGCGTAGGCTATGAATGTAGAATGCAGAATGCGATTTATTCATGAAAATGTCGCCATTTTATACTAAATTTTACATAGAGTTGTATTCTAAAGTATTAATATTTACATAGGATTGTATTTGAATGTGTTAATATTTACATAGAGTTGTATTCAGAAGTGTTAAATTTAATAAAATGGTTAATGGTTAATTGTTAACAAAAATGTTAAATTCAAAAATGATAAAATGGTTAATTGGGAATTATAGTGTTATAAATAATAGGAATAAGATAATTAAAATAATGGGCTGCTTCACACTCCTGTTTTAGTTTATGGAAAGAGATGGACATTGACTTTTATATAACCTAGGCACTATCACCTCGTAACGACAGAGGCAAACACGTAATCCTGAATATTCAGCACAAATGGAAAGTTGACCCAAAAATCATTAAATTTATCTATTCCTTTTTGAAACATCTAAAATTTTGTGTGAGAGTGAACGTTCATCCATTATACAACGGCATCCCATAGGCTTCTCTTCTGTTCATAATTCTGTTTTCGATCGCATTCAGTGAAATTCATCAAATAATAAATAATTATAAACACTTACACCATTGTATCTCTCCTAATAATCTCTACATTTTCCGGAAATAGAATTCAAAATCTGATACTATTAAGTTACATCAGGAAGCATTAGATGAGATTAATGTCCGGTGCCTGAAATCCGTGGCAAAAGTGTATGCGGAAAAAACAAAAAACCTACATGTTTGCTGTAAAACGATGTGTTATCATAATTTGCTCCTTATTAACGTGAAGTGTTTGAAGATACTGAACCTTCACTTAACTAAAAGATACACTTGGAAGGAGCTTAAAATTTTCTGAAAAAATCTTCATTACAAAGAGTGAATTTGGCCCCGATTATGGATCACAACACATACATGTTGTGTTGTACCAGAGACAACACAACATTTATTATTTTCTTGAATATGGTTTACAACATCTAGATATTGTGTATGTCAAGGTTGGTTCTTCAATGTTAGTATACTTTCCTTTAAAATAGATCCCTGAATGCACAAAACTGCCAATTGAAAACAAAAATTATTACATTAAAAAAATTTAAGCGCATAGTGAAGTTTAAAAAGTTGAAATATAAATATTGGATATTATTATTCTTTGATGATGATGAGAAATTCGGGACAGATACTGAGCATTGTTTATAAGATTTTTTTCAGTTTTGTAAAATTTTTTCGCATCTACAAAGATGTTTTTATGTTTTTGCTGAAACAACTAAGCAATTTCTTAAAGTCGTCCGCTGTTCTGCCACCAATCCTTAAATTATGTTGCGCACTGAGATTTTTTGCTGATGGAGGTTATGAATTCGTTAATTTTTTACAAATACAAACTTTTTTCTTGTGCATTTTCCGCAAACATATTTCTTGCACACGTCGCAATTTATTGAACTTTTGTTGTTATTGCAAAATCCTATTTGGCACCATTTACGTATTGTCCGGTTTTTATACGACCTAGCTTCTCGCACCACTTATGTTGTGTGCGTTAATTTTATACATGAGTGACGGGACCTACAGTTTAACGTCGACTCCGAACGACAGATTTTTGAGAAGCTTTTCATGACAATTTTTACTCTCAGAGTCTTTGCCAGAAATCTGCTGAGAGGAAGTCGCCGAAGAAATATTTTTTCGTTTTGATGTCTGACCTGGGATACGAACCCGGGCCTTTTGTCTAATAAGCCAACACACTACCTACTAGACCACGGCGACTTCATAACTCAGTCCTTTTTTATTATTACTTATTTTGCGTCTTGCGACTTTTTCGACTATTAATGCATTAGCAACGTAACGCGAAAGGTAGAATTAGTCTTTAGCCCCGGTTAGCCAAACGTCCACAGAACATATGTTCTTTTTTAGAATACGATAAGCAATGAGAACGCTGTCCGAACCGTGATTTCGGTAAGCGTCATCATATGATACAAACGAAAGTATATTCCATAACGTTCTGTCAACGTTTGACTCCACTGAACATTTACGTTTTGTTACGTTCAGAATCAGTAGTTTTTGTTTTATATGTGAGGAACACGTACAAGTTGTAAGTTTTTCTGTTCCGTACCGTGTATTAAATATAAATAAATAAATAGTCTAGCAGTAGTGTGCTGTCCATAACGAAAAGTGAAAATATATTCCTTCTGCGACCTCATTCTGTCAAAAACTCGGAGTAAATAAAATTGCCATGAAAATGTTTCCCAAAAATCTATCGTGCGGATAGGTCCCGCCACTTATGTATAAAATTAACGCACACAACATAAGTGGTGTGAGAAATTAGGTCAATAATCCTGCACATATGTATGCATTTTTTCTTTACAAAAGTACCATTTGATGAGAAAAAGTACTCTTTCAGTGCTAGTTCAGTACCAATTCAAAATTTTAATTTTTCAACACTGCTACAACAACATGTGCTTGTTCGTTATATTTCTCTGCTTATAACCTTGTCATATGTGTCAGGTTTGGGGGTTAATGAGGAACGGTCTGGCAACCCTGACGGTATATGCAATAGTTGGTAAGACTATGCAGAAAGAGAGATGAACGTAGAATCGGGAAAAGGACAGATGTGTTCTTGAATAAGTAGAAAAAGAAGAAGAAAAAAATAACGGTATCAAACATTCTAGGAAAAAAGACGAGGTAATAAAAGGCAAAAAGAAGAACGACGCGTCCTTTTTTATTTGCTGAACAGCGAGGGCACGGTATGTTTATAGACGGTAACCGTAACTAAACAGCTGATTCTGTTTAAAATGTCAAAATGTTGTTGTTTTTTTAGTGTTTGTTGTAGCCATTTTTATAAATTTTTTAACATTTTTCTTTCTATTGTTATTCGTCAGTCAGTGATGAATACACTTGGTCAGCTGTTTTTGACATTAGGCATACTCTTTACAAAAACAAAATCCCTGTTGTTTTTGCATTGTTGTATTTGTTGTAGAGACGTTCCTACCTGTTATATAAATCTGCCTTGAGCGAGGGTATAAGCTGGTGGTACGCGTCCGTGAAAAAAAAAAATGTAAAACGATAAGATGTAAGAAGAGTTTTTTTTTGGTTGAGAAGTTTTTTTTACTCGAACTAATTTTATAAATTGAAGTCGCCGTGGTCTAGTGGGTAGTGTGTTGGCTTATTAGACAAAAGGCCCGGGTTCGAATCCCAAGTCAGACATCAAAACGAAAAATATTTCTTCGGCGACTTCCTCTCAGCAGATTTCTGGCAAAGATTCTGAGAGTAAAAATTGCCATGAAAAGCTTCTCAAAAATCTGTCGTTCGGAGTCGACTTTAAAAACTGTAGGTCCCGCCACTCATGTATAAAATTAACGCACACAACATAAGTGGTGTGAAAAGCTAGGTCGTAATCCTGACTGAAGGGTTGTAATGGCCAATTATGTATGTATGTTATGTATGTAATTTTATAAAAGAAGAACTAATCTTAAAACAGTGATGTTTAAAAAAAAATGTATTAAACCATAAAAAAAAACAAAATAATGTTAATGAGTAAAAGTCCTTTTATATGCCTTACAACCACGTTGTTCTGCAAAGAAATCATATATATAACCACCATAAAGGAAGTGTTATATATAATTCCTATCCACCTTATCTTGCAATAAGAAATCATCTATATACTCACCATTAACGAAGTCATCTATATACCTTCGATCCACAGAGTTCTGTAATGCAACATCATCTATATATCTACCATTAAAGTAATCATCTATATACTAAGCATCTACAGTAACTAGCAGCAGGGTCTGTGCCAGCTCAAACTATGCTTACCGTGAGTAGCCTCTACCCGCTCTATTAATCTTGAGGATTAAACCAGGTATTCTAGAATCTTAGACCGAACGATCAAGCTATAAACAAAATTTGTTTTTATTGTATTAACGTTTTCATTTCTTATAGTAGTTAAGAATTCCTTATTGGTTGTAGTTATGACTTTAATTATTTTTGATTAAATTTTTTATATACGGAAGTTTTGTTTATTTAAATTTTTTTCCTTAAAGTTTTTCGTTGTAAATTTAATTATTTAAATTTAAGTACTTCAGGTTCTCCTTTTTATTTAAATTTAAGTACTTCTAATCTTTAACTTCTCCCCGAATTACTTCTAATTTTACTTTTTCACTAATTTTAAGTACTTCTGAGTTTATTGTTATCTGAAGCTAAGTATTCTCGAATTTTTTTATTTCCTTGTTTTTTAGAAGAACTTTTAGGAATATTAAATTTTTATTTAAGTATATTTGGTAACTTCATTCATTCATAATTATATGATGGGGTTTTTTTTATCGATTCATTGAATTGAGGTACCCGTCCAGACCATATAAACCGAGCTCTAAAAATCTCTTTTCTTTACAGCTCAGGTATAATTATACACAAACGTATTAATATCAAAACGCTCGAAGATCCACCTCGTCATCTATCTCTTGCATCATCATAAAATGGCGCCCAACGTGGGACCTAAATGAAATATAACTCCCAATCTAACTCTCCCTCTCAGTATACAAATTTACAAACCAAAATTAATATTATTTATTTAATTTCAGCAATAATAAGGAAAAGAGTTCTTGTTTTATTTATTTGGTTATTTATTATATGATTTTTTAAAAAGTATAAAATATTGTTACGTTTTTACCTTTTTAAAAAACGTTAAAAATATGAGATCGTAGATTGCAAATAAAGTAAAAATAAATATGTGTTTGGTTTTAATAAATTCTTTATTATCTGCACAATTTTTGTGCCACTGTTCGAACTTGTTTCACGTATACAATGATACTTCACAATATGTGTTTGTTCTTTATACTACTCTGCTTACAACCCTTTTGTAAGCAACAACACTTGTTAGTTATTCTTCTTTTTCATATCCTTTTTGTAAGTACAACGCTAACAACTGTTTTCTCAAACGCAACTTGTCTGCACACAAGTCTGACCGAATTAAAGCTCGATAGATTTTAATTCTCAACCAACGTGACGTCGTCTTACACGATCAAATTCAAAACTCAGCACTGCTTGCTTTAACCTGCCTTTTATACTACTGGATCATCAGTGTGATGAATGCCCTTGAAGGACGATGACGTCCTTCGGGAATATTCTAAAAATGTAAACAACCTATTCTTATTTTTGTTGTTTCTTGTTTACATTCGAGCAGGTAGATTAGTTGTTGTTGGTTTATTTGTCTATCCTATTTTATACTGCACATTGTTGTTTCTTGTTTACTTCTTGGTTCCCTTTATTTTGTTGTTGGTATATTTTTCTACTCATTCATTGATCACGTGAACAGTGCGCTGTTTTGTTTTTGGGGCTTTTGTTTATCATTTTATGCATGATCATTGTGTTGTTTTTGGAGCTTTTGTTTATTATTTTAACAACACTATTTCCACTTTCGTAACAATATTATTTGAATTAATACTTTGTATTAATTTATTTTTCAAAATAAATAATTTTTTATATCGTTTATTAGTTTTATAAAACTTTTTTAGTTTTAAAAAGTTTTTTATGTGGTTGCATACATAATGTATTTCAAACAACTTATAAAGAGTTGCATTTCAAAGTAATACCTTTTTGAAACGTTAAATAATATACACTTGACAAATTATTTTTTTATCTTTCCTCTCGAAAAAATAAAAGCACAAAAAAACTTTTATTGCCACATTAAAAAATAAAAGTCAAAAATAACTTTTTTTCTTCTCGAAAAAATAAAAATCAAAAAAAAACTTTTATTTCTGCTCAAAAAAATAAAAATCAGGTTTTTAAAAAGCATCGCATTTTATAAAAATTTGGTCCAAGACAATCAAAATGGTATACTTGGTTCTGTTCTCCGACATTTCCTTGCGGTTGCTTTTTTTAATCAAAACTTCAAAAACAGTTATTTTCGGTCCCTGTTCAAAAATAATGGTGCAGAAAAAGGGAGATTATTTGCCATTTATAAAATACGATTAAAGTATTAAACATTTTTATATAGCATTAAAAATATAATTTATAAAGCTTTAAAAAATATTTTATTATAATTTTTACTGTTCGTTTAAATTTTCAAGCTGCATTATACAATATTTCACCAATAACTATAATACAGAAGTCAGGCAATATTATTTTGATCTTACCAATGTTTTCCAAGCCTCTAACAAAGTAAAACAAATTTTTACTAATAGTGTATTAGAAAACTGTTTGAATAACAGAAAATATGGACACAAAAACGGTAATTTCGATACCTCCTAATGCGGGCGGAAGCAGTATTCATAATTTCTGTTCTGCATTTGATATCTAGCCAGATATCCACATTGTTGACAATACAGTGCAAAGCTTGGACTTAAGCTGATGTTCTACTTTTACCTTGCGAAGAAAATTCTAGCCGGCGATTTGCATCATCTATATATATATATAAATGAATGTGTGTTTATTTGTTTGTGAGTTTATTTGAAGTCTATAGACGGCTAAACGGCCTGACCGTTTTTTTTTTATCTTAAAAATAAAAAAATTTTACCTGTTATGTAATTTTACCTGTATTTGTCTAATAATGATTGAAAGGCAGTACTTAAATAGTTGTTACAATCTTTTTTAAGAATCATTTGAATCCCAGATTCTAAACGAGTTAATCATTTATATTGTAAGTGATCATATTGCGATAAATTAAAAACAAAAAAATACCACATAAAAAATCTTCGCTTTCTAAACGCACCAAAAATTCAGTTAATTTACAATCACAAAGGGCTGACGAAACTCCCGAAGAAGGTGATGTTTGTCTGAGTGTTGAAAGATCTAGAGCATCCACATCTAGAGCTGCTGAGACTCCAGTTAAACGTGATGAATGTTTAAAAAGGGAAATAATACGATCGCAAAGAGCAGTAGCTGCAGAAACTCCAGATCAACGAGTTGTGCGTGTAAAAAGAGAGAGACTACGAGCATCAACATCTAGAGCTGCTGAGATACCAGATCAACGTGATGTACCTTTAGAAGGAGAGAGGATACGAGCATCAATATTTAGAGCTGCTGAGACTCCAGTTCAACGTGATGAACGTTTAGAAAGTGAAAGAATACAATTGTAAAGAGCAATAGCTATAGAAACACCAGATCAGCAAGATGTACGTGTAGAAAGAGAGAGAGACTACTAACATCATCATCTAGATCTGCTGAGACAGCTTATCAACGTGATGCACGTCTTAAACGAAAACGGTCCCAATCATCAAGTTCAAGCACTGATGAGACGCCGGATCAACGCGATGCACGCCTAGAAGAAGAGAGACTACGAGCAAAAGAAGAATTAGCAGACTTTGTAATTCGCATACTATCGTTACCTTACTCGAATGCTGAGGTCGAGAGAACATTTAGCTTAATGAATATTTTTAAACCAAAGATACTTTCCTTAAACTCAGCTAATTCTTTGTTGTACCTTAAATACGGTCTTAAAAAAGAAAATGTTTGTTGTTACAGTTACAAATTGCCATCTAGTGTTTTTCTAAAAATAAATTCAAATCGATCAAACGATCTCAATATTTTATCAAAACAGTTTTATGGTCCGAGGAAGAAAATAATGAGGCCAATATATTTGAAGATGAAATTGTTTTACTATAAAACGTTATTTTCATATTTGTTTTTTTACTTTCAAAAATGAAGCATTATTTAAAGTTTTAGTAAAACTCTTCTTTTTTATGTTATTTTTTGAACTATAATGAAATATCCTTATTTTTTAGTTATTTTATTTTAACTTTTTGTTAACTACTGAATTATAATAATTTATTTTTTGTTGCTTTGAGTTTCTGTTAAATAAATCATATTTTATTTGTACTTAATGTTGCTAGCGTTTTTCCCCCTTTAAGATCGTATATACGCAAAGCTAGATACAGTGATGCCACCTTAGCCCTTTTCGGGCTAGATTTAGCCCTTTTTGGAATGTCTGTAACGCGAAAAAATTTTTTAACCCTAAACTAAAAAACGCGCAATTTCAGCGCTTTTCAGTATTTTTGTTTAGCCCTTTTAGCCCGTTTTTCCTTTAACTCTGTATGGAAATATTATCTTACGTTTCTCTGGCAATGACGAATTGTAAACCAATGTGGCAGAACTTTTTTCTTCTATTTATTGTTTTCTTCTTTGTTATTTACATAGTATTACCAAAAGTACCGGGAAACACAAGCTTTTCTGAAAGTTCAAAATTGTATTTACCTAATAATTAGGTGGAAAAGAAATGTTAGGCTGCGCTATCGCTATATACTGCAATTCATTCACCATTTGCTTCCACAGAACACTTGACAGAGCCAAGTCTCAATACCATATAGAAAGCGATTTAAGAATGAAGAAGAGGATAACCAAGAAGTACAAATCGTATTTAACAATGACCAACTTTGAAAGATTGTAATGTAACTTCTATTTAAAACTAATCTAGTACCTTAAATCTAGTGAACGGAAAATGATCTCTAAAGCAATAATATCGATTAATAAATTATTTTGTTTAAAAATTGTGGTGGTTTTATCTGAAAAGACTTTTTTAATTTTAGCCCCCTTTATGCGCTTTTTTGAAAAAATAGAAATTGTATTGTACTAAAAACGTAATTTTTTCAATTTAGCCCTTTTTAGCCCGTTTTTCATTTTTTTTTCACGCGTTTGGTGTCCGAAGAGTTGGCATCACTGGCTAGAAAGTATAAGTATTTGAAAATTATTTCCATTTTTTTTTGTTTCTTGTGACGCTTTTTACCCTATTTTTCTGAATTATTTAACCCTTTTTTGCTTTAAGCTTGACGCTTTTCTGCATTTCCAAAATGGCAACACTGTATGTAATGACAAAAGTGAAGTAATTATAAACTTCAGTTTATTATTTATTTATTATTTTTTGTATCATTTTGTTTTTTTCTGTAAATAACGAATTAATATTATATTTTTGTTTACTTTCTTAGAACTTTTTGTTTCTATTGTTTGAGAAAATGAAATAAGTGTACTTTTGATGACTTTTTAATGCGATTTTGCTTTGATTTTTCAATTAAAGCAAATACCAAAAAAAAAAAAAATGCTAAAGCGTTGACAAAATATCATTCAAAACTTGGAACCGTTTAAGACATTTTTTTTTATTTAAATCAATAGGTATAAACGTTCAAAATAAAAATGTAGTAAAAATTAAAACAACAACCTTTATAGTGAATTTTTATTTTTTTTTTTATTATAACCCAGGAATTCATATGCAGTATAAACACGAAAAATGCAATGAAATACTCTATTGAATACTGTTACGTTTTTGCCTTTTTAAAAACGTTTAAATATGAGTTCGACAATTGCAAACAAAGTAAAAACAAATATGTGTTTAATTTCAGTTAAACTATTGTTCGCACTATCTTATGTGCCACTGTTCTAACGTGTACCACCTATGTAACACTAACTACAACAATAATCTGTTTATTCGTTATTCTTATCACGCAACTATTCGCTAATCTTCAAATCATGACTGTTTTGTCACACGCAATTTCACACAAGGCTGATTGAATTCTTACTGACTCGTTGCCTGCTTCGGCTCGCCCTTTGTGTGATGAAGATTCTTATAGTGGAACGTTCAGGTTTCGCCTTCTTGAGAGTTCTATCGCGACACATTGCTTGTTGTTGCGTTTGCTTACTTGTCTATCGCTTTTGCTCTTATGTTTGTTGTTATTGTTTTACTTGGAACGTGTTAGATGTATTTGTTAGTGTGTATTGTGTACGCATTGTCTCTTGTTGCGTTCTCCTTACTTATCAATTTCATACTCATGTTCTTTTTTGTTTGTAGTTTTTGCTTATTGTTTTGGTATGAAATGATATTAGATCGTTTCCATTCGCGTAACACTACCGGCCACTTAAGCCTGTTCGTTCCGAATAGGTTCATTATCTCTTCTCCCATATTTTGCCAGTTGCTCAATATATACGTCATTGTTCGGGGACTGTTAGCTTACTTGTCTATTCATTTGCTCTTACGCATGTTGTTGTTGGTTTACTTGGAACGTGTTTGATGTATTTGTGTCGTGTCTACTATATACGCATTGTCTCTTGTTGCGTTCGCTTTCATTGCGTTCTCATTATCTATCTCTTTAATACTCATAGTATTCGTTTTTATAGCTGTTGCTTATTGTTTTTATGAGAAATGATATTAGGTCGTTTTCATTGGCATAACAATATTATGTACTTACAACCCAAAAGAGGTGTATAAAGTATTTATATTTTGAGTTTTTTAACAAAATTATATTTGTGAATAAGACCGAGAACATATACAAACTAACAATAGTAACGATTCTGCCGGTGAAGTTAATTCTGCAGTGTAAGAGTTGTTAATATATTTACTTCACACCTGCATCTGCTCCAATTACGAATCCTAATGAATAATTTGGTGGGAAAATAATTATGTTGGATCAGCGTCTGTATTCTCGCGCATGTTTGTGCAACGTAATCTGCGACTTGACCAGGTAATGAGGATTGGTTGAATATAGATAGTATTGGCTACACGTTTAACTCGGAAAGAATCAGAAAAAATCTTTTGTGTAAACTATGTGATTGATTAGTAAAATATAAATTTCAAATTATAAATCGAAAATAGAGTTGTTTAATTGCCGCTAAATTAATTTTTTGAAAGCGATTTACAATTCCTTATCTTACATAAGCATTAAAACCAACAACATAATCAAAAGAACAAAGAATTAATATTTAATGGTGAAATTCTCATATGTAAAATTATTTTGTTCCTTCGTAACGCCAAAAACAACTTTATCCACACGACTCGTAGGGCTTCCTGTTTTTTCCAGCCAATATTTCCTTTAAATACAAAGTATATTAAAAAAAGAATATAGAATAGAAAAAATTACAACATACATTGCTTCAAATGCCTCTGGTGGACCCTGCATCTCACCTTTAACAGTATCATTCCGAGTATTCATACACCAGCCACGTATGCCAAGCGAGTTGGCTTGTTTTTCTGTAAACTATTTGCAGAAAGGTTCAGAAAATTTTTAATTTTATTACTATTTTTTCTAACTTAACTTTATAACTTATTGGGTTACCAAATTCAAAAATCTGTCTACAGGTATTCCCCGACTTACAACCGAGATAGGTCCCTAGGGTTCGATCGGAAGTCGATTAAGTCGTAAGTCGAATTTCATACAAAAAAACGCTTTAAGAATTTTGAGGGCCAGGAGAAATGAAATTACCCCGAAATTTATACTTATATTTATTTATATACATATATCAAATTTATATTTCAGAGATTCCCCGCAACTACCTATTTGTAAGTCGGGGACTACCTGTATTTACTTTGTTTCTTTATAATACGATGGAGACACTAGTATTCAACAATTACATTCGAAAACAAAATTAATACATGCGTTAAAAGGTAAAAAATATTTAATTTTGCTGTTCGTAAGCTATCAGCTAACTTCACATTTGATTTTTATCTTAAATAAAGCCAAAAGGCTTGAGATACCTACGACGATTTCGTTTAACTTATTTTGTGTTATAATTTATTATTTATTTCGACAATAACTAAACTAAAAATCTAAAAGGTGATGTTAACACAGAATGTAATTTTTCAACAAACTGATTCGAATACAATAACCGTCATCACTTCCATTTTTAAGTAAATTTCCACTCACTCATATTTTTATTAGTAGTAACGGCAGACAATTTTGGAGTGTTAGTTTTATTATTCCTCATTAAACGTTCAATGTGCGCAGAATTTTGTTTGAATTTTTAAATCGAGCTAAATAGCTATCCAGCTATTTCAAATGTTTGGGGTTCCGTTAATTTATTAATAAATGGAATATCCTTTGCGTTATAAACCAGCTGCGCATTTCCGACACATTGAAGTTATTAATTTAACAATTTCGCTTTTTGAAATGTTTACCCAAGCTTCTTTTATTAGGAGGAAAAAATTCGTTTATTCGTTTATTTGGACGGTGATTATAATACTTATTTTTTTTTTATTAAGTTGACTGGAACTTAATAATATAAGTTATTGTTAATTATTAAAAAATTTGCTTAATATTTCTTGTAAAATAGATTGCAAATGAAGAAATATATAAAAAAAATGTAACTTGGCAACATTTTGCGATTAAGCAAACGGTTTTTTATTTCTTGAATTGTCTTTTAGTTCGCCTAAGTTGGCCTTGAAGTCGCGGTGGTCTAGTAGGTAGTGTGTTGGCTAATTCGACGTATGGCCCGTGTTCAAATCCCAGGTTAGACATCAAAATGAAAATACGAAAATATTTCCTCAGCGACTTCCTCTCAGCAGATTTCTGGCATAAACTCAGAGAGTAAATAAAATTGCCATGAAAAGTTTCTCAAAAAGCTGTCGTTCAGAGTCGACTTTAAACTGTAGGCCCCGCCACTCATTTATAAAATTAACGCAATTAACAAAATGTGCTTAGAAGCTGAATAATCGAAATTTTTTACATACATATTAATAAAAGTAACATGGCAAAATATTTCAGAAAGTGAAACTGACAAACTGAAAAAATCTATGCCTCGCAAATGCGCGGCTCGTTTCCAAAGCAGAGGATATTTAATTAAGCATTATTTTAATTAATAATAATTAAAATTTTAAATATTTTAAGGGCCATTATTACAACTTGCTGTTAACTAAAAGCAGGATTTTAATGGACAGATAACTTGATTTTCATTATTATGAGTACACAATAAGAAAATAGTGAGCATTAGGATAAAGGGAAGATTATCCTACCTTTAACTTTTTAAGTTAACTTTAACTTTGAACGTGCTATTATATATGTATATTATTTTCAATACGGCAACTTCAAATACAAACATGATAAATAAACGTTGATATGTAAATATTTTTTTCAAATAGCAAATAGATATCGGCGTATTCATTATATTTATTTTAAAACAAAAAACATAAAAATAAGAAAGCTTAAACCTCAACACACAAATTTCATAAACAAAATGAATAAACACAACAAATTAAAAAGTCGTTGCCGCTGCGTTTTTAAAGCAATTGTTTAATTGACATTGCGTCGTCACTGCCATATTTTTGAAAAAGTTACCTTTATTTATCTGTAGGTTGTAATAACGAAAATAAGTTAAAGGTGACTCTAAAGTTCATTTTAGCTAAAGTTATCTTTAACTAAACCCAACTTTAACGGCAAGTTGCAATAATGGCAATAAATGAATTGTTTGTTATTGCACTCCAAATTTTTTCCAGCTTATACCACTAGTATATAGCTGCTTACAGTTTATTTCGTTTTCTCAACCATATATAAGAAATATTAGTTATGAATTAGTAAAAACGAAACGATTTTTATGATATCAAAACATTTTCTTGACTGGCAAAGAATTGTATTCTTGACAGATGTCACAACTTTTATGTCCCTCTTCAAAGACAGGACAACACGGTGAATAATTGTTCAAATTTTTTTCATCTAAGAGATGCATGCAAATAAAATATTTTCTGACTGTGGTCAACGTGGCGACCGCTAGGACGACCCTTATCTTGCTTTATTCAAGTTGACACGCAGCCTTCACGTAGCTCGTCCTGGAAGGTATACTAGCATCCGCTAGATGTTAACTATGGACGTTATATTTGAGCTGTGCATAGGGCCTGGAACCCAAAATTCTATAACATCAGCCAAAGCACTACCTTGTCGCAGCCAAGTTTCGATTGCGCATTAGCGCTTCGGGAGTTCCGTCGTTCCCTATCTAATCTCCGAGACATTGGCGGACTGTGGGCCAATGTTTGCGCACTACTGCGGAAATAGTACTTAGTTTCGAGCACCCACCCCAACGAAATCAATGGTACGATGAGGAGTATCGCGAGGCAGCTGCAGCGAATCATTGTCGACAACTGTACAGAGAGGAGAAGAGATGAGAGACTTCTTTTCAGACCCAAGGAGAGGAAGCAGAAAAAGCAAGAGCATGAGGGAGTCGAGATATATAGATGTAGGAATGACGCTTGAAAATTCTATCAAAAAGTTAAGCGCCTAATCAAAGGTTTTAAGCCCGGAGCGCCCTACTGCAAAGATAGGAATGGAAACTTAGTAGCAGGAGTTGCTGAGTTTGTGGAGGAAATACTTTCTACTCCGCTACAAGGCGATGACGACACCTATACCGCCTTGAGAGATGATAACGGCGTAGAGATTCCGCTGCCTAAGAGATCAAAGTCGCGATTATGCGTCTTAAGAACAATAAAGCTGTAGGTAACCTCTTCGACTTCGTTATGGAGAGTTCTGCGGAAGGCAGGAATGAACCGCAATTGCACTATTTTTCAAAAAAAGCGTCCAGTTGCTCGCATGCGCTGAGGGCATCATAGGGCGTATCAGCCGATATGTTATTGCTAACTTTAGTGCTACTGAACGGTAGTCTACTAAGATAGGTTTGGCAATAAATAAGTGTAGAACGAAGTATGTTATCCACATGTAGAAAAGTACAGGTAACGACCGATGACTAAACTTTCAATATAGTCAAGGAATTTATTTGACTTGGCTGCGTCGTTACCATTAAAAATTATGTTAGTCTGCAGATCAAACGTATGATCACTCTCGCTAACAGGTGCTAATATGGTCTCATTGGCAATTGAGTAGCAGAAACCTCTTACGAGGACGATCTCTCCCGTGTCTCTTTATGGTCCAGAGGATAGTACCCTCTATTAAGCACTGATGCAGCAGCCTTGAGAGTATTCAAAACTTCGATCCATTGCGAGTTGATTATGATTTCCGCATCCGATCCAACAGTGAACTGTATGAGCTTCTCAACGACATACACGTTGTGCAGCGTATAAAAATCTAGCGTCTGTGCTGGCTCGGCCACGCCGCTCGCATAGAGGAGGACACAAGACGGATATCTGATGCGGAGATTTGCGGAAGTCGGCGAAGAGGACGATCTTGTTTGCGTTGGAAGGACCAAATCGAGAGAGAGCTGTCACCCATTGGTGTGAACAACTGCCGTAAGCGCTCAAAAAGCAGAGGCGCCTGGAAGGATGTGTTAAGACAGGTCGAAATCCGTTAATAGGGTTATTAATGGACAACGTTTACAATTATAGCACTTATTTATGATGTCCCAATTGTGGGTCACAATTCTTCGCATAGTTGTAGGAATGGACAAGAAATTAGAGGATGTGATGACTTATTTCATATAGCGTATATTTCTGATGCACCAAGAATGTACTTCAATAAAAAACATATGAATAAAAACTATTTGAATATATCAAAAGAAGTTTGTGCTAAAGAATTTTCTCTTTAATAGCATAGCTTAGGAATAATAACTAATGTACCCGTTAATCCCCAGTATACAGACAAAACTAAATTCGGAATCACTGAAGAAGTAAAAGCATTTCCTTACACAAGTGTGCCGGTTTTAAAGTACAGCGTTTGTGAATGTATTTTTCCTACTCCATTGTGTTTGCCGGAGAAATTTGGAGCACAAAGGAACAAAACTTTTCTATTGAAATTTTCATGATTGTATTGCACAAATTAAAACCTTTTGACAGATTAATACGATTAATCCAGTAATAAAAGAATATCCGTTAAAAACTTCAACAGAGGTCAATGGTATTTTAAAAAGATGGCTTCAAACAGTTGGAAAATGATATCAGAGATGCTTTAGAAATTAGAAAAACTACGTACAGAATTATTAGATAAATTTAACCTAACTTCTATTCAACTACACTTAATTAAAAAGTCATGTATAGTGGTGCAATTGATTATCGCCAAGGACACCGTTATGTTCATTAACAAATCCATTAAAAATTGTAAAGTATTTATAAATTACTTCCCCTCCATACACATTTTTTAGTTATTCTCACTAACACAATTACACACTTGGTAGCTGCCAGAGTGTGACGATTAGATGAACATTTATCATTGTGTAAAATTGTTTTAAAATTACCATGCGAAATGAAACTCCTGAAAAAGAAACTAATTAATACTTCGTACTTTAATAAAACATTAAATATTATAATTGGACTCACCCTGTACAATTCCAAACACTTCAAAATCACAATGCAATATCGTAGGCATATTCAGTAGAATTTTCTTCACAATTTGCTAAGTAAGTGAATATGTAGTCACAGAATGTAATCAATTTTAGTGATAAAAAGGTATAGACAGGGATGAAAAATGTAGTAGTTTAAATACAAAATGTTTAATGATACAGGTTTCATCCCAAGTGGTGGTACCTTTATGTTGTAAAACACTAAAATCATTTAAATACAAATTTATTGCAGTATAGCATATACATATATATGTATGTATAATTTAATAGTAGTATTTATTATATTGTAATACTAAAAACGTTAGATTGCCTGTCTTAAGTTATTTTGTTATAATATTTAATGTTTAATGGTTAAACTTAAAACTTTAAATAACAAATAATTATCGAGGCAGCGTTGTGACAGAATTGTTTGAAAAAATAAAAAAGAAAACATATAGGCTGTCCATACAATTTCTTTAAACAAAATTACAAATTAATTGATTTCGAATTATATAATACAATTCATTAATTACAATTCATTAATTATTTTTTGCTTTTGGATTAGTTTCTGTATACTACTTTAACACATTCAAAATTATCTTCAGGAATTCTTTTATATTTTCGTTTGAACTATGATTCGATCCTGCTCTTGCAAATTTTAATTTGGCAAATTCGTGTTACTTTGTTTTGTTTCTACAACCATGTGTAAAAGACAGGTTAAGAACAAAGGAGCTTTGGGAGTATATCAACATGTAAACTCATCCCAATGAGTTTTTATCTTCACTACTAAAATTTCAAGACTGCAAAAATATCTCAAAATCATTAAGTCTACCTACTTCAACCATTTCTGTTCGATTCTTCTTTTGCACCTTAGTACAACAGTCAATTTTCAACTTTGTGTGGAATTCACCGTACGGACAATTCTATGCCACTCTCCATTGTACTCGGTGCTCTCCATCACAGTATAAGCAGCAGGGATGGAAAAGTTGGTACAATTGTACTTTTTTAGCACTATTTAAAAATTTTTCTACTTTATTACATTACTCATATATTATGTCTCATCACTGTATAATTTTATGTTTCCGTTTCATTCTCATATAGCAACTCATTGCTAACTTATATAGCGAATGTTTTACTAATAATGGCTAATTTTCTGTTGTGCATCATAAATAGTGGTTTAAAATTTAGATCTCATAAACTTTTGTATTCCTTTATAGTTAAATATTAAAGTTGTTAGAAACTGCAATGTACCTTGTTTTGTTATTTTTCTCATATATGTATATTAGGGTGGTTTTATCTTATCAGGTAAAAAAATTCAGAATTTTTTGGGGGTACCCCCTAAAATGTTTCTTTCTGTTAGAGTTTAGGATTGCTAAAGTTTGAGCCCAATTGGAAGATGTTATGCCGCGCCACTGGAGCCTCAAAGTTTTGAAAATTTCGATTTTTTCTCAGTTTTGTAACTTCGGCGATCCATGTCTCTGGAACGGCTAAAGTTATTTGCCCGTGTTATATATCAAATTATAGGCCATACTGTTTATAATATTTTATATTATATACAATAAATACGCAACTAGTACTGAAACCGAAAAAATAGAGCCAATGTTCCTAAAAACGTGGCAAGGTACCCCTGACAGTAAAGATGCGTTATTTGTATTATTATTGGTTATTATGGACAAATACTTGTACTTTGGGATCTCATTTCATTTAAAAATATTTTGTATATGGTAAACCGTTAATTTGAGACCCACATACTGTATCACTGGAGATCCCAAGCAGGTAAAACCAAACTAGTTTACAAAAAAATGTATTGCTATATTTTAAGTACAGGGATTCAGAGACTGTATTAAAAAAGAAAAGCATAGCTAGGTGGTTCTTGCTATTATGATTTTGTTTCTTATTCATTTGAAAATATTAACTACAAAAGACATTTTTATTTTATGTAAAAAAATGTAAAAAAAGATTTTTCCACAGAAATAAAAAGTTTAAAAAAGTTACTGGGAATGCCGGCGTCGACGAAGATGTTCGGTTGCCAAGAGCAAGAAAAGAAATGCATGTTGTGACTCTATGAAGAGAACAATATTTTTGTTTCACTCTTCACAGAACTCTCTTTTATACTGTTGTGCAATGGTTTACGAGTGCAGTTGTTTTTTTGTACTCTATCTTTGCTTCACACTTATTTATATTTGCAGCTACAATCAATATTTGGTCTTGAGAAAAATGCAATAGTGTGCTATTGTATATATCTTGTGCACACCTGTAGTACCTACTAACACATACTCTTTGTTTTAGTTAGTGTCATTCTGTATTATTTATTCTAGTGAACACTTTTTACGCCCCCAGAGCGTGTTTAGCACTAAAACAAGACCTAGACCTTATTGAGAATCTATTGAAATACGAAAGCATTGACAAAAGAATATCAGAAAAAGGAATTAACAAAATGATAAATCACCTGTGGTATCTTAAGGGTACCTAGTCAATTTTTTAGAGACATTAGTTTCATTATCTCGAATTCAGTACTATTTGCGTATTTTTTTATTCCATGTAAAATATTATAAACAGTACGGCTTCTATTTGATCTATGACACGGGCAAATATATTACACCGTTCTCGAAATATGGTTCGGCAAAGTCAACAAATAATCGAGATTTTCAAAACTTTGAGGCCCCAGTGACACGGGTTAACATCTTCCAATTGTGCTCAAACTTTGGCAATCCTAAAATTTGACAGAAAGAAACATTTTAGGGGGTGCCCCCCAAAAAAAACGACATCGATTTTTTAAAACCACTCTAATGTACTTAAATATATGTAAAATAAATTGCCATTTTTTTTTATTTTTTAAAAAAAAAAAAGGTTAAAAAAAAAAAAGTGAATTTAGTACAATCGAGCTGAAAAAAGTACAATTTTTTGTGAAAGTTAGTACAATTTGTTAGAAACGAATTAGACAGCAACACTGGTCAAACCTGAAAGAGAATGCAAATATTACTAAAAAGTATTTCTGTCTCTGTCTGATTCTTTCAGTTTAGTTTATTTATGTTTTGTTAATTTTTGGGATGGGTTTCTATTTTCTATTTTGGTGAAAATTGATGATATTTTTGTCGAATTAAATAGTTTTGAAAGGAAATGAACTGTTCTCTTGGGGAAACGTAATACGGAACTAATGTATTTAGTGACACCTTTCATATTTAACCAATTTAGAGGTATATTCATAAACTCTTAAACAAAACGTTATGAGAATATATTTTGCTATATTTTTCTTTTTACTTATCTTATTTACACACGAAACTTGTTTCATTATGAAGAGAAATTGCTAAGAGTTCGATTAACAATGAATAAATTATGAAATATTAACTTTTCCATTCAAGAAATTAATAAATATAGGTAATATACACAAAGGCCTACAAGAAAAAAATGTTAACATTATGTCTTATTTGATCTTGATATATTTAGCTTCATACTTACCTTTTGCACAATAAACTGTATTCATTGTGACCAAAAAAAACAAAAATTTTGATTAATAATTAAATATTTACGAGTTTTTACAATTTTCATTGAGGAAATTAAAAAATATTCTAAACAGCCAAAGCCAGAGTCGGTTAAATTTTTACGCCGTTCCACATTCATGGAACTTAAATAATATTTAAGCGATCTGGTAGAGTTACTTTGTTAAATGTCAAAATAAAAGCACACCATGTACAATGTTGACAAAACTTTTCGTGAAAAAACGCCCGATACCAAACAAAACATCACCAACTAAAAAAAATACGACCAACTAAACTCCTAAATTATTTTAAAAATTCTTATCTTATTTATAAAGCTTTATAGCAATAATTAAATAATTTACAACGAAATGATGCATGGAATATTATTTAAAACAAGAGAAATTAGTTAGAAAGGTATTAATTGAAACAATAATTTAATCTAAATCAACTTATTCGTTTGACATATCCTTCGCAAATAAGTCGCACTAATTCCAATTAAATTTAAAGCCCTTTTCGGCACCTCTTAGTCAAAATAACAATTATTAATAAGACAACGTCCATATTTGAAATAACAGTAATATATTTAAAATTCTAATTTTTTCATTGCAAATTGCAAAGTTTGCAAACGATAATATACTTTGTTTTGATTTAACAATATTAAGCTTACTTAACTTCTTTATTTTGTCAACACAAACACGCTAATTACAGTGAAAGCTTAGCCAGTTCTTTAAAAAATTTATTTTTGTCGAATCTTTTTGGTATCCGAATTTTTATTCCAATTTATTGCGTTAATCATTACCCAAATTGTTTTAAACATGAAATAAATTATTTTGCTTTGGATTTAAGAATATTATGCACAGAAAAGAGGTCTATTTTTGAGTATATATTTTGGTTTTCTGGCACTTCAAAAACACTATTTTAAATGTTTACAAATTAAATAAGACACACCTTTGAAATAATTGCTTCATTAGTGACATACAGAAGTTATTTTAAAGTCCTTCTTTATAATTTATTTCACCGTTTTTTTTTTACTCCGACTTTAAACATGGTATATCTCATGGAATGTATAACTTTCTTTAACCCTTTGACGGGCACTGACGTCTATACACGTCATAACAAGAGTTTCTGTGGGGACATGACGTGTATACACGTCATAAATTGTGTCTTAACAAATAACGGAGATACAATAGGTATCCCACGGGAAAGCCTTCTAAAATTTTGGTGTCCGTCAAAGGGTTAAAAACTTTATTGTCATATTCAAAACATTATAGCGTTTGAAAAGTGGCATAAAGTGTATTCATATATGCATATATGCAATTAAAATCGGTAGAACATTAAAAATCTCAAGATTTAGCGGAAAACCACTGTTTTGACAACACTGCTGGTGTAGATAAGCGCAGACCCAGACAGACTTCTTTTTCGGGAATATTATTCTTTGCGGAAGTAAAAGTGATAAAATTGGAAATGTACTTCATTCTATAAAACGTTTTATTTTATAAACATACTTTTTCATTGTTGTGGATATACAAAGTATAATAACACCGTTTCAAAATATTTAAAAAAATGTGAAAGTAAATATTGGTAGACAATTAAACAATTCGACAAACAGGGTTGGAAAATAGAGGGCGGCAGGAGGTGGCAAAAATATGAAAGATTAAGAAATTTTCGTTGTAATACTGTGTGGTTTGAAAAAATTATAGTGTCCCTTCTATCGATATAGACAGTTCAACTAAAATGGGTACAATCGCCTCGGTACTACAGTGGTCGTGTACAAATTGCAACGTTATAAATCCAACGGAATCCTTAAAATGTCTAAATTGTGGCACAGTGCGCAAGGTATGTGATGGAGCTCTAAAACTTTTGGATGATGATGAAAGCTTGAAAATAGCAAAAAACCTCAATAGCAGTGATGGGGGTAACCGGGAGCCAGCTATACCAGGAGGCAGCAAGTCGTTAACAAATTTGTCTAATAAATGTCAACAGCAGTTTTTTCAAGTTACACCCAAATCAAATCAAGCACTTGAAATTGAACGTGATAAAACATTAACCAACAACAGGTTTGTATGCTAACCATCACCAGTTAATGCGCGGTATTTGATTTTTTTAGAGAATAAAGTGCATTAAATACGCTCCTTAGTGTCATTGTTTGCAGTTAATATTGTATGTTTATTTGAAACAATAAAATTGTTCACCAGTACGTGTTGCTCATTTAACGCTTTTTCCGTCGTTCTATAGTTTCTCAATTAGCTTAGTTTGGAAAAATCGATACAGTATAAGATGAAAAATTTGTTTGTTTACATGCTGCTATCGATTTTCAAAAATAAATAAAATAAAATCCGTCGAAGTAATACATCATTCCGTTCATAAGCAAATTGTCAAAAGCTCAGTGAGTATCAATGAATGGAAGGAATGAAGAGATTGAACAAGCGAATAATCATTAAGCCAACAACGGTAAACATCAATGCCAAGTTGAAACGTCACAATAAATGCGTACCTGTCAGTTAAATGCCAGTGTTTTATGTCATATAATATTTCCAAGTTCACATGAATAATATATATTTTTTTAATTTGACAAAGAAGCAAACACAAATAAATAAACTATTTTGTTGATTCACCTGCGGTGAAGTTTATTTGTAAAAGTTTCTTCGTAAAATCATGTTATCATTAAAAGGAAAGATATTTTAACATTTTGTTATGTTATGTTTGCATAACTCCTAACTTTAGTCTAGTTAACTATTAAAATTAAATTATATATGAATTTATACTTTTAACGTTTTGTGAACTGCGTTGTAAATGCAATTAAAAAAGTCACAAAATAATAATAATAACTGTAAATAGTATGTGGTACCTTTGAAAGACCAGTGTTGTGGTAACAAGAAATGTCCTTGAAATTGAAAAGTGGAATTAAAACAGAAATACATAACAAAATTAAAAAAAAAAAAAATATTAGCACAGAGAAGAGCAATGTAATATTGTATTTAAAACAAATTAAAATTCTAAACATTAAAAATAAAAACATATTTGATATAGAATGTATTTAAATATGTATGTATATTGCTTGCTTATTATATAAAAATTTTAATCTGACACAGTTGCCTTTAGATCAAATTATTGAAAGTTGTATGTGTAAATTCTATAATCGACAGTTACTGTGTATTTTTACATTATTAGTTATATGTATTTTTAACTAACTTCTAAAGGGATGTTTAGGAATTAATTTAAAATTACTGTATACTAAGGGAGAAACCAAGTTTAAAACCCATAAAAGTAAAAAGAATATTGTTGAGACTAAATTGCTGATTCTAATATTCTATTTATATGCATTACGTTTACAACGAATACTATATTATAATTGTTCTCAAACATATAAGAACATAAATTCATGGCTATAAATTTGAAGCCGTGTATCTTACTGCAATATATTTTATAATTTATAAATAAACAATAATTAAAATACAACGTGTTAAGATTTGCTAAAACTTGACAAAAAAAAATGTCTATTATTTAGAAATAATTTCTTCGTGATTACTAATCGTTTAAATGCTTTGATGGGACGAATCGGTAAATAAATGCTGGAAATATTTAAATGCTTCCTTTTCTGACTGTGTGTATGTATATATAAAATAGTTATCAGACATTAATAAACAAAATTACAAATATATACCATAATAATTTCAATGAAAATTTCATATTTCAGGAATGAATACAAACGTGTTTACAAGTCTCTACTGAGAGGTTGTCTTAAACGACCACAACGTAATCAGCAGAACTTTCCAGCTAATTGTATTGAATGTGAAAATACACGAAAGTATGTTAAGAATTCTATAGAATTATTCCACCACTTTTCAAATCCATCATTAAATCGCCGGTGGATATGTGACAGATGTGATACGGATAATAATTCTGTTACATGGCACTGTCTAATTTGTGATACCGTTAGCTACTTGGCACCGATTTATAAGGAAACACTAAGCCATCGGAAATTATTATTACATAGCAAGCAAACAAGTTTTGAAGGTGGACCGAACTCTGATAATAAGATAAAACGCAAAGCTAAAAAATTGCCATATTTTCGTAGAGCACAAAGCCTTACCTCGGAAAAATCTTTCTCATGCCGTAGTTGTCATATATGCTTCGTGAACAATCGCAAAGATATTTTCAATTTACCAGAAACGTTTATGCATAAATATTCTTCCAACAACGGAGCTCAAAGCTCGAATGAATTATTTGGTGAGCAAAATATAATTTATATTGTAGATAAAGTTGTCTTTTATCTTCTTTTATTTGTTTTCCGCTTTTGTTATAAATTAATAATTTTATTTACAACATCCTATCAAATTGGAAATTTTTCATTTTGAATTATTATTATAAAACTAAAATTAAGCAAGTTACTATTTTTGAAATGCATCAATTGTAAAAACCTAATTATATATGAACAAATTATTTTAAATTGTTCTATGCACATTCCAAAAAAAATATTTTCAAATCTAATACTCCACCAAATCGAAGGTGTTAGTACTATTACAATAAATCAATTGCGTTTTTTTTTTTTTTTTTTTGAGAAAAACACGCATTTGTCGCTTTTTCATTCCTCCTGTCTCTTTAATAGAGTTTTTGTTTGTTTTGCATATTAAATTGAAGAAAAAATAAGATAGATTGTATATGGGTGTTTTTTCATGTCAAACGGTAACAGTCGTACACATTTGAAGTAAAAATTTCAAAAAAAAAAAAAAGTATTTTTATTTAAATAAGTATTTATATTTTGACAATAACCATGACATGTAACTCTTTATTACACCCTTAATTAGAGGTAAGACTGATTTTTGGGCTAGTTTTCGTTTTCAAAATAATGGCAAAAAATGGCATTCGCACAGGACAAAAATCAGAAGTTTTTTTTTCGACAATAACAAGTTAGAAGCTGATTTCAGCAAAACCCGAAGGATATTTTAATGTGACAAGTTTTAGAATGTTGTGCATTTCTCACTTAGGAATGGTATCATATACAAGGGTGGGGCGGCAAATTGTGGTTTTTAAATGCAACAGGTTTTTGGAAAAGAATTAAATTTTTTTGCTCTCTGTACACATTGGAGTGAAATCCGTCTCTGTCGACTTATTACTTTAAACTTGGAAACAAAAAACAGACATTCAATACTAAAGGTATTGATCCTTCGCAACTTTTTGATTCACAAATTGCTACGTTTTTTTTTCTATGCGGTTTTGGTCATCTTGAAATAATAATCAAAAATATAATTATAAAATTTTTTGATTCCACCCTTACAACGTCACACGGGGCAAGATCACTTATCTTATTATGTTCAGACAAGGTCTTATTTATTTGAATTGTACACATTGTATATATATATATATATATAATATATAAATATGTACAATCAATAAAATATATAACGTAATAATATAATGTATAATGGGCCATCAATTATTAAAGACTTGTTGCAGAAATATTTGTTTATTTGAAAAAAAATTGTAAATGTATTCAAAGCGTCTTATATTTGGATCGATTTAAATTCAATAAATAAATAAGCTGGGTTAATAAAATCAACTACGATGAATTTATTCATAGTATCTGATAATGCTAATATCTTATAACATTAACCTAACCTAACAGTAACCTTCTAGATTTCCCAATTTCGTCTATTGTACTGTCACGAAGTCTTATTTCATATATTTTCCTTATAAAATAGTTGATTTTGTTTGTACTTTCTGTGAACATACAATTATGTCAAGTATGTTATATTTTGTGTTTTTATTTCAAGGAATTTGATTCTAAGGCAATATTAAGAAATTTTTAATTTTTAAAAGATATTAACCATTGTATATGTACAATATATGAGAATTAAAATGCAGCAATCAATTATTTTATTATGTTTTTTATGAGACGTATGTAAATAAAGGAGTTATACGTTACTGTTCCAATCAGACTACTGCCAAGAGTAAACAGAATCTATATTTAATAATTTTTAAATTTTATTGTTTGTTATTTCCTTTTAACATAACATAATTGGTCATTACAATCCTTCAGTCAGGATTATGACCTAGTTTTTCACATCACTTTTTGAGAAACGTTTTTATGGCAATTTTATTTGCTCTCAGAATTTTTGCCAGCAGTTTGTTGCCCCAGGAAAGCAGCTATTAGGTTTAAGTCTCTCCGCTTTAGAAAAAGGCATAGAATTCATTAGTACACATTCATAGCCTCAGTTCGCGATGGTAATCGACTGATACTCACACGAAATACACGCGTTGCCGACAAATTTATGAAAACCGTATGCGAATTTATACCCCTTTTCGTGCAAGTTTCATAACACTTTGAATTTCATCAAGGGCGTTATTTATGCACCTTGCCTCAGAACCATGAAAACTTTATTCGAACGCTCTGCACTAACTACTCTGGAGATCGTTCATCAGCCGACAATAATTGCTCCCGTTATATCCAGATGAAGGAAATTATAAAAAACTAAAATAAAAAAATATTATGATTTGGGTGAAAGTCCTACGCATCAATAGTCTCGACCTCCTTCAGGCAACAAAAAGCCAACAATGGCAAACAAGCAGCTGATAGTCGAACCACATTTATACTAAACATCGTATCAAAATACAATCCTACCCAAGCACCCATCCTATCAAATGCGAACATCCCTGCACCTTCTCGAAATTTTTCATCTCTTTAATCCCCTTTCGCTATTAACACACTTCACACCAATAAAGATATACGTTCATATAAGTCAAAATAGAGTACGCTATTGTACAACGGAACAGCAATGGATTTAATAACAACTATCACAGTCCATAATTACTCATGAAGGAGGTAGAGCCTTGTTTTATATCTCTGCAGGATACTCATTGGCCTTTCAGCTTTAATCCATTCCCGACGAAAAATTATTTCCATCCATCCATCCATTGTTAAATTTACCAATTGTTTATACAATGTCATTTTTTGCATTGGCCATTTTGGCTTGTATGTTTCCTCAAGACGAACCTAAAGCTGGAGGTCCACACTACGCGTTTTCACGTCAAAGCGTTGCACGCATTTCATACTTTCTTCGCATTCTTCGCTTCAAGTTACATGCAACGCTTTTTACGCGCCAAAGTTTGTTTTGATCAGCTGTTAACAACATAAAAACATTTGATTGAAATTACTTGAATAAACATTTCGTACAAAAATGGCAAATGAAATTAAAAATTTTAAAGAATTTATAGAAGATATTGACTTTGTGAATATAATATTTTGTGCCACAAGTGTGTATACTAAGCTCCAAAAGAACAGTAGACGATTTTGGGTGCGTCCTTTGTACTTGGAACGAGATGTGTCCGACTTTTTGCCGAAACTTTCCTAAAATTTAAATAAATTAAAACAAAACAACTTGTCAAAATCAGTTGTTTTGTACGCGCGCCGTTTGTGATGCTTACAAAAGTAGAAAGTAGATCTACTTTTCGTGTTCTATGCGTCAAGGCATCTTACGCTTTTGTGCGTGTAACTTGCACTAAATAAATACATTAATTCTACTTTTGACAGCCGTGTATAATGCGAAAACGCGTAGAACGCGTGGTGTGGACCTCCAGCTTAACTTCTCTTGATGTTTGACAATTTCTTATAATGCTAAGTATTAACGATTTTACACATAAAAGCTGGAGGTCCACACCACGCGTTCTACGCGTTTTCGCATTCTAAGCGGTTGTCAAAAAAGTAGAATTAATGTATTTATTTGGTGCAAGTTACACGCACAAAAGCGTAGGATGCCTTGACGCATAGAACGCGAAAAGTAGATCTACTTTCTACTTTTGTAAGCATCACAAGCGGCGCGCGTACAAAACAGCTGATTTTGACAAGTTGTTTTGTTTTAGTTTGTATTAACTTTAGGAAAGTTTCGGCAAAAAACCGGACACCTCTCGTTCTAAGTACAAAGGTCGCACCCAAAATCGTTTTCTGTTTTTTTGGAACTTATTGTGCACACCAGTGACACAAAATATTATATTCACATTTTTTATGTTGGTAACAGCTGATCAAAACAAACATTGGCGCGTAAAAAGCGTTGCATGTAACTGGAAGCGTAGAATGCGAAGAAGGTATGAAATGCGTGCAACGCTTTGCCGCGAAAACGCGTGGTGTGGACCTCCAGCTAAAGTTATTGTGGCGAAAGCCATTGTGTATCAATACACTGCGCATCTGTACGCCCCAGGTATCGTAATTTGTATCATCCAGCTTTTCTATCAGATACAACGACGCCATTTTCCACCAAAACACAAATTCTTTGAATTTTCTTCACTTTAATAAGTTTTCTTTTCTATTTAATAAATCCTTTATCACACCCAGAACTTTATCCTGGGCCCATAATCTGTTTTATTTATTGGTTTATTCAGTAAACAGATTTTCTATATAAATGGTTCTTTCAATTTAGAGTTTTTTATTTAAAGCTACTTAAAGCGTTCTTGCTTAGTTGCGTACAGAAAAAGAAAAATGACATTTACATTACAGGGTTGCCATTAATAACTTCGAACTGATTTATTGTAAAAAATCAAAAAAAAAAAAAAATTAAGATAGTAAGGGAAATAATATTAATTAAAAATAAATTAAACAT